>CM071569.1:260404903-260879320 GCA_036426205.1 Ascaphus truei | reverse complement strand
AAATTGCGAACTTGCGGCCTCATCCTATCTTCAGAGATGGACGAATATCGGCGCAAGCAGTTCCTCCGAGGAGCCATCCCCACGCATCACATCGTGATTATGATCAGGTGCTCACTAAAGGAGGGACCTCCCCCTACCTTCATGGACATTCTGGGGATCGTAAAAGGGCATGAGGCCTATACCAAGCTGCATGCAGGCACCAAGGTCAGAGATCCTCCGACCAGTGACACCCCGGGAGCCTCCGCTCGGCGGACCAAGACACCTGTCAAAGAGGAAGATGCGCCACCCAAGTCACCCTCAACGAAAGGGCGGGCTTCGGGGAGATCCTCCCCCACTTACCCAAGACGATTGGACCTTAAAGACGTCGTTTGCTATAACTGTGGACAGAAAGGCCATTTCTCTAGGGAGTGCCCTAATGGAGCCACCCAAGAAAAGGAAACGCCCCGTAAAGGAAGCTCGGCCAGGGCTATGATCTGTCAGAGGCAGACCTCAGAAGCCAAAACCACCGAGACCACCCCCATGCCTCCCGAAGCCCCTCCTGACCTGAACCCAGGCGAAGGAACTCCAGGGGGAGATGGTTACTGTCAGGTGGGCCCTTCGGCCATCGTACGTGCAGTAGTAGAGGGAGTCTATGCTGCTGCCCTATTGGACACCGGGTCTCAAGTGACCATAATATACCGGCACTTCTACGACCAGCACCTGAAGCATTGTCCCCTGCGGTCGGCGGAACATATGAAGGTGAGGGGGTTGAGCAACGAGGATTACCCTATCGATGGGATTGTGAGCGTTCAACTGGAGATACTTCAATTGAATACCGGCAAGAAACAACCCATGAATGTGGAGGCAATGGTGTGCCCAAAGCCTCAAGGACAGTGTCAGTACCCGGTCATCCTGGGGACAAATACGGATATAGTACGAGCTGTAATCAGAGCCTACCTGAAGGAGACTAATGGCCAATACACGCCTGGATCCTGTACTGAGAGAGGAGTGCAACCGAGTATATGCCCTAGAGCGTCACGGGGACCTCTACAATCGTCAACGCGGACTGACGACCATTTCACCAGGGGGAGTGAAACGCCTGGCCGTCTGGTGCTGTTATCCGGATCGGGAGGAGACCGATCATCTGTTCTCTCTGGAGAGTTACCCTGAGGAAGAGATCCAGAGAGGGTATCGGGTAATACCTGAAGTAAGAGAGTGGACGACCCGAGTTCCTCTCCGAACCCATGTGTATATCCAAAACATCTCTCCATTTCCAATGGACATCGATGTAGGACAAAGTCTGGGCAGTATATATCCCGTCAGCCCGGTAGAAACCGCGCCCCAGGTGAACGCCGCTGCAGTAGGTGAGCGGTTAGTCGACCTGGACTTCAACTTCGGAGATTCGACCCTGCCAACAGAGTGGAAGGATCGACTGACAGCCAAGCTGAAGGAAAGAAAAGCAGTATTTTCTACCAGCGAGATGGATGTGGGCCGCAGTCGCAGCGCACAACACACTATTAGGCTGAGTGACGCCACTCCGTTCCGTGAACGCTCTCGTCGTATCGCCCCCAGGGATGTGGACGATGTAAGGGATGTCCTGGAGGAGATGAAGACCGCTGGAATACTGACGGAGTCGCGGAGTCCTTATGCATCACCCATAGTGGTAGTAAGGAAGAAGAATGGATCTGTAAGATTGTGCGTCGATTATCGAACTCTGAATAATCGTACGGTACCTGACCAATACAATCTCCCTCGTATTGAAGAGATCCTGAATGCTCTGAACGGGAGCCAATGGTTTATTGTGCTCGATTTGCGATCTGGGTACTACCAGGTACCCATGAGTGAAGAGGATCAGGAAAAGACTGCCTTCGTCTGTCCTCTGGGCTTCTACCAGTTCACGCGTATGCCCCAAGGTATATGCGGAGCCCCTGCTACCTTCCAGCGGTTGATGGAAAAGACAATAGGGGACATGAACCCTCGGGAGTGTCTGGTTTACCTGGACGATATCATTGTCTTTGGGAAGACCTTAGAAGAACACGAGGAGAGGCTGCTGAAGGTGATAGATCGTCTTGGCCAAGAAGGATTGAAGCTATCACTCGACAAGTGTAGGTTTTGCCACACCTCAGTGACCTACGTGGGACACATCGTGTCTGCCCAGGGGATTGCTACTGATCCGGCCAAAGTAGAAGCGGTGGTGAACTGGCCGCGTCCCGATAATGTCGCGGAACTGCGATCCTTCCTCGGTTTCTGTGGGTATTACCGTTGGTTCGTGGAAGGGTACTCTAGTCGAGCTAAACCCTTGAACAATTTGCTGAAGATATACCCTGAAGATACTGGGAGAAAGGCCACGTCGGCCCGTCAACCGTTTGGCGATAAGTGGACGCCTGAGTGTGAACGGGCCTTCCTGAACTTGAAGAAAAGCCTGACTGAAGCACCAGTGCTTGCATATGCTGAGCCAGAACAACCATATGTCCTGCATGTGGATGCCAGTCTCAATGGACTGGGCGCTGTCCTTCATCAGAAGCACCCCGAGGGTCTTCGGCCTGTAGCCTACATCAGCCGCAGTCTGACACCCAGTGAGCAGAAATATCCGGTGCACAAGTTAGAGTTCCTGGCTCTCAAATGGGCGATCACGGAGAAACTTCATGATTACCTCTATGGTGTTACGTTTGAGGTAAGGACCGATAACAATCCCCTCACGTACATCAATACTTCCGCCAAATTGGATGCAGCCGGACACCGATGGCTGGCGACACTATGTAACTACCGATTCTCCCTGAAGTACAAGCCAGGGCCTCTGAACATTGGGGCCGATGCTCTATCACGACAACCAGGATTGAGTGCTACCCCTGACGATGATGAATGGGAAGAGATCCCTGGACCTGGGATGCGAGTAATGTGTAGTATAGCGGCCGTCATCAATGATCAGGTCGCATTCTCTGAACTAAGAGTTGCTGATTCGTTAGGGTGCCAGTCGCAGGCGATCCCTTCTGCCTACTGCGACCCCGCAGGGATGAACATAACCCAGGACAAAGTCATAAGATGGAAAGACTTAGTGGACTATCAATTAAGAGATCCAGTGATCAGCATAATCCGACAAGCCGTTCAGCGAAAGAACCCCGCTCTATTGAAGAGTGCTCCCCAAGATCTGGTCGCGTTACTCATGCGTGAGGTGGACAAGTTTGAGATAGATAATTGTTTGCTCTATAGGGTAGTCCAATATCATAACCACCCTGATAGGCGACAACTAGTTCTACCCCAAAACTTGAGATATATGGTGTTGAAGTCTCTACACGATGAACACGGGCATCTCGGTGTAGAGAAGACTTTTGGGCTAGTCCGAGCCCGGTTTTTCTGGCCCAAGATGCGGGAAGCGGTGGAACAACACTGCCGCCGTTTTTCCCGGTGCATTCAACGCAAGACGTTGCCTACCCGAGCAGCTCCCATGGCCCATCTGAAGAGTTCTGGTCCAATGGACCTGGTGTGTATGGACTTCCTGTGTATCGAACCTGATAGTCGAGGAATCGGTAATGTGCTGGTCATCACGGACCATTACACCCGCTATGCACAGGCCTTCCCCACCAAAGACCAGAAGGCTATCACGGTCGCGAAAGTTCTATGGGAAAAGTTCTTAGTTTATTACGGTCTTCCAAACCGACTTCACTCCGACCAAGGGCGAGATTTTGAGAGTACTCTGATCCGAGAATTACTTAAAATGCTGAACATCGCCAAATCCCGGACGACTCCGTACCACCCTGAAGGAGATGCTTTACCTGAACGATTCAACAGGACCCTGTTGGACATGCTTGGAACCCTGAAGGGAATGCAGAAAACAGAATGGAGTCGTCATGTAGAAACTTTGGTACACGCGTACAACTGTACTCGCCATGAGTCCACTGGGTACTCCCCGTACTTCCTCATGTTTGGGCGGGAGGCCAGACTTCCAGTAGATGTGCGTCTCCGAGTATCAACGGACGGGATACTCAATACCACTCATTTTAAGTACGTGCAAAGGCTAAAAGACAGTCTGCAACAAGCTTACCAACAGGCTGAGAAGTCTACAGCCAAACTGAATGCTGGTAACAAGAGACGATATGACAATAAAGTCAAGTATCGAGAGTTACGTCCTGGGGATGCAGTGTTACTTCGTAATTTGGGAATCTCCGGAAAACATAAACTGGCAGACCGGTGGAGAGATGGCGTATATGAGGTGGAGTCACAGATGCCTGGCCTCCCGGTTTATCGCATCAGAGACACCGATGGACGGGTAAAGGTTTGGCATCGTAATCACCTTCTCCCCATTCCCCAAGTGGGAGACGAAGAAGAGGAACTACAGGCCACACCGCTCAACGGTGAGTTCGATCTATCAGAGGTGGGTCAAGAGACTGTAACTAACGAGACTCACTCTGAAACTCCTGAAGACCCTATGGAGGGACCCTCTCAAAGGGACCATCCCACAGAAGGGGCATCTCCCGAAGGAGCTACGGGTAAAGGGCCCCGTAGGCCAATGCCTACTTAGGTGGCACCAACAGGCCAGCCTTTGGATACACAGAGCCCGTGTTTTGTACCCTCAGAGACATTTCTCCCCTCAAGGGAAGAGGCTAGGCCTCAGGACTATGCGTATTACTCCCCCGAGGGAGTTGCTGAAGAACAACTCCGACGGAGTCAACGAGTCAGGTACCCGCCAACTCGGGTTACCTACGATCAAATGGGGGCACCCCATTATGAGGCTCAGCAGTGTTCTCGTAGTAAGATACAGTCTGTGATTGTGATGCTCAACGAGTTATGCAATCTCGTTTAGAGTTACCTGTGCTAAGTTATATATTTTACTGCATTTTTATTATATAATTTTTGTACATTGGTGGGAAGTTATGTGGTCCAAGCGAGGACGTTGGAGTTTTCACCAGGGGGAGGATGTAGCCAGGTCCCCCCCTCGCGCACTCACCCCCTCCTTCCCCGTTGCGAGTGCGCGGTGTGGATGTGCGGCCGGTTGCCATGACGCGATCGGGCGGTTACTATGGTGCGGTCGGGCGGTTGCCGGGGACGCGATCGGGCCGGTTGCCGAGGCCACGATCGCGTTGCTGGGGTCCCCGGCGGCCGGTGAGCAGGGCGCCGCCATGTTAGGGCTGTTGCGCATGCGCAGTGGCAGAGCACAGCGCGGGAGGCCCCAGATAGCTCGCGCATGCGCGAGATGAGTATGCCAGCCCCCAGGGTGCATAGGGGCAGAGACACCTGACGCCAGGGAGCCAATAGGGCTGAGGGATTTGCCTGGGAATAGATAGATACATTTCGCGGGGTTTTGCAGCCACGCAGGCAGTCAGGATCCGGACCAGCTAGGGGTAAGAGGTGGATGCAGGGGTCAGTGACCCTCTGCATTAGGCCAGCAGCCCCCAAGGTCCCAGTTAGGTCCTGAGCCACCTAGTAGCTTGTGGAGCTTAGGGACAGGCCCTACATAGGGACACTGCCCCATTAATTGGTTGCTTAGTCAGGGACACAGTGCTGAATCCGTGAGGCTCTGCGAGGTGGGTTCTGGGCTCAGAACACCACCAAAGACCCTGGGACTAAGGTGATATTATCCGCGCTGGAATTCACCCAACGCGGTGTGGAGGACAACGTTGGATCGGGCGGATCTCCAGTGATATCGCGGTACCCGTGGCTGGAGCCCGGGCAGGTAACCTGCAACTCACGTGCACCAACCAGGCCTATCACCAGACATAGTGGCTGCGCAGTCACACATACACATGCACAGTGGTATTTGACTTTGGGGGTGCGAGACATTCGGGTGGGGGTTACTGGACACGGGGTGGGATCACTCTGTGGGAGGTTAGCGTCCGCCGTGACGCCTAGAGTGGTTAGCGTCCGCCGTGACGCCCAGAGTGGTTAGCGTCCGCCGTGGCGCAGTGTGGTTAGCGTCCGCCGTGGCGCAGTGTGGTTAGCGTCCGCCGTGGCGCATGGAGGTTGTGTTGATATGTGATGATATATGTTTTGCTATGCAGTAAAGCCAGTCCTGTTTTATATTTGCTCGCTTTGTGTGGTTGTTTCCTGTGAGGGCCTCCTACCACTCCGTTGGGATCCCTCCCAGGTGGAGGCGTTGCACCAAGAGATGTATAACATGCATGTACCCCAGGTTCCCCAAGCGGAGGCTTAGGCTCCTGAGAGCCACACAGGTTGCACAGCAGGTAGTAGCGGTTGTATTGATAGGGAATACCCGTTACATATATATATATATATATATATATATAACACACACACTTAATGATTAAGAAACCACCTCAGACACAGCGGATTCTGGTATAATAGTGTAATTACATTTTAATCAATTAAAAAAATTAAAAAATAAGTATAAAAGTAACACATAATGAGATCAAATAATAAAAAACATTATAAGACAATTATTCCTGATTGCCATAACAAAAATATAATTCTCATACTGAATCCAAGAACCTTAAGTCCATTGATATGATTTGTATAGCTGGCAATCAGTAAGTCAGTCTAAGTTGAATGCACCAATATATAATTGTATGTTTACACTAATATGCAAATAGAATAAGGGATATGTTGAAAAATCATGATCCATCAATTCACCAAACACAGAGCATAAAGAACCCAGTATGTGTTGCAACAGATGAAGCATAATCATTAGTGCTACAAAATGTTACATTGAAACACAAAACATGCATCGGTTAAGACAGTGGGGGTTATGCACAAAGCAGTGATAAGTGTTTTTAAGTGAGATAAATACCTTTATTTCTCAATATTGCGTGTAACGCGATTCACAAAGCAGTGATACCATTGCAGTATCGCGCTTAAAAGGCTTTTTATCATCAAAACACAGTCATTGCTAAAAAATTGCTCCATAAATTGTGCCAAAAGCATTTATCTCACTTAAAAACACTTATCACTGCTTTGTGCATAACCCCCTGTGAGCGCCAAAAGGAACATTCACCATCAACATTTCCTAAGTGTCCAATGTAGATAAATCTACATCGTAGTAGCATGAATGGAAATTTCAAATGTTCATCCAAAACATAGGTACAGATATGTAGCATAAACATTCCAGATTCAAATATATAAATCTTGAAATAAGGATACTTTGGATTTTTTTTATGTGTTGATGGTTATATATAAACCAGCAGTGGAACACAATAACTACTTATAAGATCTCATGTAAACCAAACTTAAAGATGGATTATTATATAAAATGAAACAGCCCAGATCCCAGTCTGAGTTGAGACCATCGGGTTGAAGCGTTCCCAGCGTAAATATCCAGAATGCTTCTCTTTGATTCAATAATCTGGTTCTATTCCCCCCTCTATTAGGAATGGGAATATGTTCCAATGCTATACATCTTGTTGGAGAATTAATCTTACGTGCTCCAAGACACGTATTTTGGGCAATCTTGTAGTTAATCCCACATATTGTTTGTGGCAACCACAGATAAGGAGATAAACCACATTGTTTGTCTGGCATGTAATACAAGATTTAATGATATATTTATGTCTTTTCCTTATTTTCAACGTTAATGTTTTCTGAATAGAAGGGCAGATTGTACAGTGTCCACATATATGTGAACCTTGAAGTTAAGGAAAAAATCCCCTATTTTTCATTTTCCTATTACTTTGAAACAGACTAGATGATATATAATTACCTATGGTTTGAGATTTAGAAAATACTATTTTGGGGTCAAAGGATACAATATTGCATAGACGAGGATCTAAACATAGAACTGGCCAGTGTTTTCTAATAATAGCAGATATGGCCGTAGCCTGGCTGCTATATTGAGTGATGAAGTAAGGCACTTCATGGGCAGCACTATGTGAAACCTTAGTCTCCTTATCAGATTTGGTATTAGTCATTGAAATGAGATCAGTCCTATTCATTGACAGCGTGCACTCAAATGCCTCCTCTAAGTCACAACTCTTGTAACCCCTCTGTAAAAAACATTTTTTTTTACGATCAATATGGAGCCGCAGAAATTGTATAGTTTACTGTAAAATGTTAAATTGTAAAGTATTTTGCATTTGAGAAGTGGTACTCAATGCCATATGAGCATATTCCATACAGGGAATGAACTTGCTAGCTGAGATCTCTGCAAAACATAGAACAGTACAAAAAAACAAATACATACTTGTCATATATCTTGTTCAGCTCTTTAATGCATGTATTCACTTCTAAATAAGTACATATGTAGGATGGACCATCGCTTCCCTCGATAACACACCATATCCCAAAATAACTCAGAATATCACAGTGTTTACAGTACATACTGTAGGCTTCAATAGCAATGTTGGCACAGAATATCCAACATATCCCAACAGAGAGATGTTCTAGGAGCCATATTGATCCTGTAGAAATGTAGATTTGTTGTATGTCCTGATACCTTTTAAAGAACCAACATTGGGGTTCTTCATAGATTAAATGATGGTGTCCAAAGCTTTTGAAACTTGGTAGGTTTCTTCTTCAAGAGGCAGAACCTTAAAAACACAACCTATGAAAAATCAATATCAGAGAGAGTAATAATAAAGCCAGCTACAGGTGCAGTCATGAGTATTCTAACACTTACCTTGGAAAATCTGGGGCAATCTCCCAGTAATGCTGCAATATTTCTGCAACATTTCTGCAGGCAGACAAATGGCTCATCTGATTAGCACAGCGGGCTCCATGGCAGTCTCATTCAAACTGACCAGGGATCCCTGCTGTGTTAATCCGATGGGCCATTAGTATTTCTTGATAAAGTGCAATTTGTCTGCACGAAACGCGTAGAAGGTTGCAGCCTTCTGTTTTTATGTCCACATAATAAAGAAACATTTTTGCCAGACCTGCCATCACCCCCTTTTTTTGCTGTGCGTTGCACCAACCCATATTGCACTGGATTTCTCCCTACTGGCAACTGCACGCAGATTGAGAAGGACTACTGGTGACACAATCGTGAGTACTTACCTGGGGCCAGCCCAATGAGGTTAGGGGGGGTGTCTTTGTGCATTTACCCCTGCCTTCAGGGCAACTGGAGCTCTTTAAAGGTTTTATATCTCATGTCCCAGAAGTGTCCCCCTCATATACTCAGAATAATGGGATTCCATGCTTGAGCACCAAATCACCTTTACTGTATAATTACTGGGAGAATGCCCCAGATTTTTGAAAGCAATGTTCGGATACTCATAGCTGCATCTGTACATGTAAGGTAGAAAAGCCGTCTGTGTAGCTCTAAGGTAAACAGCCCAGTGGCTATGAGCCAAATAATGTCTGGATGGAGAGTATAAGGAGTGGATAAAAGGGGAGAGAGAGTTGGTGAGATGCACTGCTAGCAATTGTGGTGCGTTGAGATGCCCAGTTGCAAAAGTACAGTGTAATGGGATCGGTGTGGAGTAGCCTGTTACTCACAATCAGTGCCATCCTTCACTGCTCTCTCTCCCGGTGTCATGTGTCCATGAGAAGATGGTGACATCACTCCCCGGCGCGGGCCGATCCAAGGAACAATAGAAAAAATAGTAGATCGATGCGGCAACCACTCAAAGGGACAGAGACTCGCCATAAATGGATTAAAAACAGGAAAAAATTATTGAACTACATAAAGGGAGCACTCAGGACAAAAGGAAATGGGGAAACCTCCTCCCACGCGTTTTGGGCATAGACTGCCCCTTGTCAAGATTAGTTCCCTGCGAGTCTTCGTTAGTTCCCTGTGTGTGTAGATTAGTTCCCTGTGAGTCTTCGTTGGTTCCCTTTGTGTGTAGATTAGTTCCCGGTGTATCTACATTAGTTCCCTATTAGCGCCCTCTCTTATACGTACATCTTTCCAAACAATCCTCATGTGATTGGTGCAGACTATTTCTTCCTTTTGTCTTCTTAGCAACATGGGTCGGAGGCGCATACATCAACGGAATAGCAGAAATAGTGTATCTTCCGTCCAGAGGACTAGCTTGGGTTCATGCCCCTTTAGGATTCGCAGCAACGTTTATTATTGGTAAGCAGAACTTGTAACCTTCTATCACTATTTATGAAAAATGCATATCATTGCTTTGGGTTCCTTTAATAGTGGTTCAAGACAGAATAAATGCTTAACATCACCAACCAATGGGGTGCAAAACGAATCATTGTCAAAGCAGCATTAGAAGTAAAACGCTAATTGAAAAAAACAAAAAATAAAAAAAAACATTCTTTCAAACTGATAATGAACATCCTGCATTGTACTAATGTACTGATGTATTTTCAACCCAGAGAGCCGGTTCTTATTAAAACATGACTTATGGTAAAACATTTTATAAATAAATTAATTATAGCAGCAATTTCACATAAATCATTGCTCTGCCTTCTATGTTGAATTTGTGAAATGTCCATTCCCACTGACAGTAATAACCAATAATATAGCATTTTCACTGGGTTGTATAGATGTTTAAAGTTAGTTAGACATTAGTGACAGAGTAGCTGCAATTACTGTCAGTGCATTAATAGTGTTATCATTGGCTTGTGTTCTAAGGAGAAGAAAATATAGAAAGATAGCAGTGTAGTCATACACCGTGTATTTATTGCAGCATGTTGATTTCCAATGAGCATTCAAGAATAAATTGCCGTTTTAATGGCAAATTATATCACATAACCAGAAGGCTCTGTTACAAAAGGTCTTGAATGGATAACATTTTAAAAGCATTTCAAATTGTCAATTTCTACTGTACAATGTAAATTAAAATGCACATTTCCAATGATAGTATTGTAAGAGGTATCAAGAACAGAAATAGAATGATCAGGAACAAAACATTCAGACAAAAGGAAGACCAATGTCCTGGTACCAAACCAAAGTGAAGAAGAATATACTGTACTGTGCACTGCTAACAAATACCCTGAGAGACAAGTGTCCAAAAATAATATGAGTTTAAGAGCTGTCAATAATTATTTCATATCAGTCCTTTTATCTAGCAACAGGACAGCCAAATGTGTTACGTCATTGGGAACACACTAGGGATAGGGAGTGATCACAAAACCACACCAATTGAAGCGAAATAATGAATAAATGTATGGTAATCAGAAAAGTGGGTGCAAACTGTGAACTGAAAAGTGAATCAGAAAAGGGGGGAAGGAAAACACAAAATGGATGTGTCTCCTAAAAGAATTCACTCTACTGCACTCCTACTTAATATAAAATTTAACTTTTAATATAATTACGTAAAACATATGTTACCAAATCGTTGTGTATTGTGCATTAAAAATAAATTAAATTATCAGAACCAGCGTCCGTGTCAGTGATTGTACGTGGAATAATCTCAGACAGCAAATTATATTCGAGATAGCAGGACACAAAACGCTAATAGTCAGGGTATAAACCCCTCTGGGATACCTATGAGATCAGGTACATATATATATATGTATAGGTGTAACTAACGAACTCAGTGAATGATTGTGTCATAGGAGTACTGCAATCCTGCTAGGACTTATGAACCACAGAGCACTAAGAGATGTTAGTTAGGGGATGTATAACCGTCCACTCAATATAAAAGTGCTACTAATAGTGTGATGATGGAGAGTAGATGATTCATAGCATAGTGAAACAATTGTTCACAGCATTATAGTCGATGAATCATTAAATGGCACACTCCAAATGAACATGTCATATAGAAAGCAGGAAGGTTTGCACACTGAGTGTTAATAAAGTGTCAGTTTGGATCTACATAGATAGAGCCAGGAGACTACAGAGCACTACATAAAAGCAGCTCCAAGTAGGAGACTGACAACATTGCGCGTCCAACGCGCGTTTCCCTCCAGCAAAGGAGCTTCCTCAGGGACAAGTTTACTGGGGGGAGGAAGAATGAACCCTTATATACCCAAGTAGGACCTTGATTACAGATTGAACAATTGCCAGCTGTTGCACATGCGCAGTTGGTCAGTTAACAAACTTCATAAATGCTGATTAAAACATTTGGGAACATTCCCACACATTTAACAGCAGTGGTGCTGAATTTATATGAAGTTTCGAGCGTTTTTAAGGCTTCATTTGGAGTGTGCCATTTAATGATTCATCGACTATAATGCTGTGAACAATTGTTTCACTATGCTATGAATCATCTACTCTCCATCATCACACTATTAGTAGCACTTTTATATTGAGTGGACGGTTATACATCCCCAAACTAACATCTCTTAGTGCTCTGTGGTTCATAAGTCCTAGCAGGATTGCAGTACTCCTATGACACAATCATTCACTGAGTTCGTTAGTTACACCTATACATATATATATATGTACCTGATCTCATAGGTATCCCAGAGGGGTTTATACCCTGACTATTAGCGTTTTGTGTCCTGCTATCTCGAATATAATTTGCTGTCTGAGATTATTCCACGTACAATCACTGACACGGACGCTGGTTCTGATAATTTAATTTATTTTTAATGCACAATACACAACGATTTGGTAACATATGTTTTACGTAATTATATTAAAAGTTAAATTTTATATTAAGTAGGAGTGCAGTAGAGTGAATTCTTTTAGGAGACACATCCATTTTGTGTTTTCCTTCCCCCCTTTTCTGAGTCATTGGGAACACAGCTCAACTCCGTAATAACGCGGTGCAAGGGTGGCTCCCAATTTTTGTATTTATGGATACTTTACAGTACAATTATTGATATCTTAAATACTTTATTGTACAATACACACAATTGTACATGATTTCTAATACGATCCGCTTATAGAACGATGTGATTCTTTGGACCCCAAACACAGCGTTATAAGGGGGTTGAGCTGTACTTGTTGCTGCGTCTGTAAGAGATGAAAAAAAGGCAGTGCACTGCCTGTAATAAAAGCAGGAGGCTAATGGTAGCAAAAACAACCTTTTGATAAATAAAAGGATCAAACATCACCCCTGGGTCATCCAGAAAACGCTCACATACGCGCACGGCCCGAAACGCGTAGGTGAGTGTTTTCTGGATGACCCAGGGGTGATGTTTGATTCTTTTATTTATTAAAAGGTTGTTTTTGCTACCATTAGCCTCCTCCATTTATTACAGACAGTGCACTGCCTTTTTTTCATCTGTTCTACTTCCCCTGCTTGGTGGATTGCACGCTGTTCAGGATACCTGATGGGACTGCTCCTCTGGAACTAAAAGTGAGTTTTTTCTTACATACTATGCCTAGTTATTAAGGTTGGGACAATCTTTGTACTGTTATTGTGCTGGTAAGCACTAGGTACTAGTCCCTTGCCCTATTAGGGTATGTTTCCATTTCTCACCATCATTTTGGAGTGTTCCTTACGGAAGAATTATTACAATATTATTGGGACTCATATGCTTTGATGCACCGGTTACCCACTTTTTGCGTCTGTAAGAGAACTTCTCTGCATCAGACAACATGTAATGAATACGTGCAACTGATAGGTATCCACGGCGCAAACTAGGTGAATAGTGACAAATATTGTGGTGACAGTACAACTGTGCAATTAATTATGAAGACAAAACATACTGTATCACTGATCCCACAAAGCCATTTCCTCCATGTCAGCATAGTAGTAGATCCCATATTCTTGTGTGTGGCAAAACCTCATGCAAAGAAAAACATCTAGAAATGCAATGGTGTAATAACGTTTTATAACACACAACACAGGGGGGAAAGGAAATACTCACACTTTTCCCACTGTTTAAAACAGTGAGTGACTTAAGGCACACTCCAACCTGGCTCTGGTCACGTCACGACTGCATGTCCTCCATGCGCACGGCGCATGTCTGTTTCTCCACATTCAGAACTGCGGGACTTCAGGACGTCTGCTCACTGAGCTCCAGGTATGGTGGCCTCAAGGTACCAAAGTAGGTTACTGGAGGAAACTGCTGCGTGAGATCAGTGATATGTTTGGTCTTCATTATTAATTGCACTATTGTATTTGTCACTTATTCACCCAGTTTGCGCCATCGATACCTACAGTATCAGTTGCAGCATTTTTTTTTTGCGGTTGGAAAGCTGCGGGTATCTTGCAGCACCTAGTTTATGAGCACATTGCTGCATCTTATGGGATATATTGGTTAATATAATTTCACATATCACTAGCACATTATTTACTTAATGATATATGGGTTTGCGCTTTATTTTGTTGATGACTCAACATGTAATGAATGAAGGACAAAACAAACAAACCCCATACAGTAGGATCTTGTGATTATTTGATATTCGACAATTAGCAATAAACAGCTCCACTCACAAATGATGAAGAAATGCAAGCACAGCATAATTGGATGTTGGCTCTATGTAGAAAGTAATAATCTATTGTGCTTGCATTTCTATATCGTATGTGAGTAAAACGGTTTATTCCTGCCCAGTATAAAATAATCCGAAGAAGCTACACTCAGGGGATTTGTTTGTCTTGCGCTTATTTCTTTATATGCCACCAAACCAATATGGCAAGGGCCAGCAGTGAAAATGTCTATCCTCTTTTTGTTAGCAACATTAGCGGCCACATCCAGAAAATGGTCAGTTGTCTGGTGACCAACCCTGTATGTACTGAAACGTATTGAAAAAATGTCCTAATAATTCCAAATAGTGTAGCTGTGGAATATGCAATATTCGACATACCACAGAGACACTCCATTGTCAGCCTCCTAACCTTATGTAGCCAGGTACCCCCTGGGCTATTAATTTCCCTGTCTAAGGCCACGCTTATAGTGCAGTCACTGGTGATGGCGATGCGACGGTGACGCTGGCGACACGCTGCGGTTGCTGTAAAAATCAAAATGAAGTGCTTTCCAGCGATCGCGACCGAGCCGTCGCGTCGCCTACTATAAGCGCACGCGACAGCGTCAATACATTTGTTTTGACATGGCGTCGCTGTCGCTGGCACTGTAAGCACGGCCTAACACATAAGCCCTGGTAAGAGCGCACGCAATGTTGGGGTTAATCTATGCCCTGCTGCAGTAAACAGCTCCCTAGAGTGACAGGGGTGTGTGCCTAATGCTAGGTACTGTCCACACCGGGGCTAAGACCTGGGACCCTTCCCTGGTAACAAAAAGGGGCTGCAGATCCAAATGTAGTGTTCTCTCTCCCTCTCTCTCTCACTCCTCAGTGAGAGAGATGTGTTCTCTCTTCCTTTCCCCTCTGAGGGAGGACGTGTGTTATTCTATCCTGGGGAAAAAAAGAGAGATCCAGCGCTCCACGGATTTAAAGATAAATGAATTTATTGTGCCACACGATGTTTCGACCAACAGGTCTTTTCCAAGTGATTAGGCATACTCAAATGAGGATCTACCGAGTATATATACCCTCTAACATAAATATAACAAGTGAAAACAATTAAATAATCACCCCAGCTGCTCCCAATCCGCTTCCCCTGATCAGTGCTACCTTCATGCATAGCCATAATAGTCCACGAGAGTCTATTTCCGTTTTTTTTGTCCACTTCCGGTCTTTGCGTTCCAGTGACGTCACGATCCTCTTCTGCGCATGCGCATGCGTTCCAGCGTCGTCATCGTCTCCCCGTCGGCCTGCTGTGACATCAGTCTTCTTGCCTGGATTAGTTAATCTTCCCTCGTGATGCTGTGGGGGTTGTATGTCCGCTCTATGAGCTGTAAGCCTTCCTTCCTTCTGCGTCGCGATGTGGGGGGTACTCCTGCGTCCTGCGTCATCATAGGCATGTTGTTATCATCCTTGGATCCTGTAAAAATGGGCTTTTCTTCTTTCACTCTCTATCTGCAATATAAGTCCTTTAGTATGCATAAATGAGCCATAGTATTTGATCAGAGGCAGCTATATATAGTGTGTTCCAGTGTAAAATATAATATGTGCAAAAACAACATTTAATAAAAGCTTATGGAATGCTTATCAATCTATTATGTCCCTTACTCACTTTAAAGGCTTTTCACCAACAGCAGCCATGCCATCTAAGAAACAATTTTATCTCCTATTAAGAAAACAGTTGTAAGATATGTAGTGTGACATAGTCCAAAGATGTTAGGCAGCTTTCTGCCCCGTTTTAGGTCAGAAAGTGCAGGAATAGTTAAAAATGATCCATTCCACAGCTTCACATTAACTCAGACTGCTGGATGGAAAATCCAGACCACAGATTACAATGGGTCTAGTTCTCCCTCACCTGCTCTTCTAATCACTTGCACAGGTATTTAGAACAGAGAGGTTTGCATTTCAGTCTCTCATCTTAGAGCCTGGAGGCTGGGGGTGTCGCTGCTCCCCGGAATCAAGTTCGGGGTGGACGGCCCCTCCAAGTATCACAGTACCAGATGATTTGCCTGGACACTTGGGACCGAGTTCCCACCACGAACAGATAAGACAAACAAATGTTTATTGCTGTTTCTAAAAGACTATGCTGTATCTAGTGACCCTAAATGAGAGGGCATTGTTTTAAGCTGGGGAACCAGGTTAGTTGGCCCAGCAGCAGTTATAGGCTGATTCTGATGTGTAGTTAGATCCCTGAAAGGGATTGGATTTCTTTATATGATTTGGTTTTTATTTCTTAAAAGTGACACTGTGTGAAATGTTATGACACTGATAAAAGTGAACCGCTGAATGAAAATTTCTGAGTGCCTCTAACCTACACATGTTAAAGCTGCAGTACCTTACTTGGATGAAAATAAAGCAGGCAGAAGCCTGAGTTAAGCAACGTAATACTTTGCATGTTCCTGTTTGTTGTATAATTAACCCTAGAAGACTGTGTCGGGAAGAATCCAGACAGACGTCAGCGCTACAAAAGAGGGGCGTTTGTCACAGTAGTCATTTAGCCCTTTTGGATAAACTGTAACCAACGTGTATGTCCAGTATGTCTCACGCTGTAATAAAAGTGTATCAATATCAATTCCTGTGGATTTTCTTTTTATTAGTTCTCTACCCATTACACGAAGGGATGAAACTGGGTGTTTGTGGTCCGTACAATGGTCAATAAAAACTGTATTTTCTGATTTATTATTGATCCTGCTTTTATGTTCAATAAATCTGGTTTTTAGACTCCTTTTCGTCTTACCCACATATAAAAGTCCACAAGGGCATTTGATAATATATATGACTTGGGTAGTATGACTTGGATGACAAAATACACTGCCTGCCATTAGACTGTTACATACCAAACAATTAAAACACTTGTAGCAGCCTGCTTTTGGATTACTTAAAAAATGTGTACTCACATAATGCTCTTTTTTATCTGCTTTAATAAGAATATCCTTGACATTCTCTCCTCTTTTATAGGCAAATCTAGGTGTTTCCTTACATATGTTTCCTAATATCTGATCTGTTTGAAGAATTTTCCAATGTTTTTGTATGGTTTGTTTAACAAATTTACTTGCAGTTGTATATTTGCTGACAAAGGTCATTTTCTCTTCTTTAGCTATTGGCCTAGTCTCAATTAGTGGTTCCTTACTCAAAGATTATGTCCCCTTTCTGTGAACCTAGTTTTTATGTCTTCTATGGTTCTAGCTAAATGTATAGGCCTGTCAATAATTTTCCCCGCTCTTATTTTTTGTGAATATGGTAACATCCTTCCTGGGTCTGGATGAAAACTAGATCCATGCAATGTCGCATTTCTATCCGTAGGCTTACGGAATAGATCTGTATGCATCTCATGTCCATCATATGTGATCATTACATCTAGATATGATATTTGCGATTTACTCCAATTCTTAGTAAATTTAATTGGCGTAGGTACTTCTGCCAAATATGTAAAGAACTCAATTAGTTCATTTTCTGTTCCCTCCCAGATAAAAAAGAGGTCGTCTATAAAGCGACAATAGAAGAGCATCTTACTAAAAAATTGTGTGTCATAGATGTGTTGTTCCTCAAAATGTGACATGTATAAGTTAGCATAGGATGGTGCTACATTGCTCCCGATGGCGGTACCTGTGGTCTGCAAATAAATATTGTTCTCAAACTTGAAATAATTTTTGTGTAAAATAAAATGTAACAGTAGCATGATGTAATCAGTTGGTGGTCCTTTCTTGCGACTTAATTCTAATTTTTCCCTGACCATTTCTAAACCTTCTGTATGAGGGATGATTGTATAGAGACTAGTGACATCCGTGGTCACTAGAAATACTTCTCTGTCTTTAAACTCAATTGACCTTATTTTATTTAAAAAGTCAAACGTGTCTTTGATATACGACCTTCCCTCTCTCACTAATGGTTGTAAAAAAGTGTCTACAAACATTGACAATGGTTGGTTGATGGAATTTGTGGCAAATATGATCGGTCTGCCTGGGGGATTATGTAGACTCTTATGTATCTTTGGTAGTAGATACAACACTGGTCGACGTGGGTGCTCCATTGTTAAAAATTCTACCTCCTTTTCTGTCAGCCATGTGTTACCCAGACCCAATTGTATAATTTGTTTAATTTCTTCTTGGTATGGGTTTGTGGGATCATGTGTTAATTTCACATAACAGTTTGTGTCTGCTAGTTCTCTGTAGGCTTCTGTCCTATATTGTTCGTAATTTTGAAGAACGAGAGCCCCTCCTTTGTCTGCTCTTTTCAAGATGATTTTGGGGTTATCGGCTAAATGTTTTAAACACTGTTTCTGACCGATGTTGAGGTTGTATTGTATACGATGTTTTTTCTTGAAATATGTATTTACATCATGTTTTACCAAACTCATGTATGCTTGTACTGCTGAATTCTTAACAGGAGGTACAAAGTTAGATTTTAATTTACATACCGTTTCTTCAGTCAAACTTTGAGTGGCTACTGATGGCTGCTGCTGTTGCATGGCCGGTCCCCTGTTGAGAAAAAAAGATTTAAGGTTTAATTTTCTCTCCATCTTGAAGAGCTCCACCTCTAAATCAAATCTATTTGCTATAGTGGTGGGTACAAATGAGGGACCTATAGACAGAACCTCCAATTCTGTTTTGGACAGTGAGTAATCAGAGAGATTAATAACAAGATTATGCACGCTACTTATTGCCGGGGTCTCAAGACGGGCGGTGTCCGTTGATTTTCGTCTCCCCCTCCTTGTCTTTTTTCTTTTGCCTTTTTCCCCGTCCCTCTCCCTAAAAAGAAGATGAAGAGCTGGAGGGTCCTGGTGTCTGCCCCCGTGTCTCATCAGCAGATGAGCTGGCCTCTTGGTCACTGGAGAAATTTTCTCCTCTTTTTTGATTCTTTCTTGCCTTTCCTTTATTTGTGGATCTGGTGCACTTATCTTGCTTAGTCCATATGTATACACTATTTTCTTTGTAGTCTCCCACTACTTTTTTAAATTTCTGTTTTTTGAAATGGACTAAGTCCTCCTTAAATTTTTGTAGTTTTGTTTTAAGGTCATCCAAAAGCTTGAGTGTAATGTCACTTTGATGTGTATGTTCTATAGTGACCTCAAGTTTTAAAATGTCGTGTCTTGTGTTAGATAGTTGGTTCCCTGCTTCCTTTATAACCAATACCATTAAATCTAAGGAGGCTTTATTCAATATTTTGCACCAGTTCTCACAAAATATAGGGTTGTCTATGCCTATGGTGGGACGGTTTCGGACCCTGAAACCTCTGGGGATAAGTCTTTGCTTGTAGTATTCACTTAAGGTGGTGCCGTGTGCGAAAAATTCTATTTCTTTCTTTTTAAGTCTTTCTAAGTCCTGGATATAATCGGCTGGTCTGTCAGGACCAAAGGCCTCTTCCGGAGTAGTTTTAAACAAAATGTTACTGATCTCCTCCTCATTAAAAGTTTTGGTTTCTGCTTTGTTTGTAAGTCCAAGAGATAGATTGGCTAGGCCTTCCATAAAGTAGCGCCTTACACTTGAACCAGTCTAACACTACGGAAAAACTGGAATATACTGGGAGAAATTCAACGTCTCCAAAATATAAATATAGATCATAAATGCAGTGATACACAGAAATAATTGAATCTGTAAAGTACCTTTCAGTCAATCCCTAGGGATTTAAAGGGTGCTAGCCCAAAGACAGGAAATAAATACCAATGTAAAGGGGGTTAGGGCTGCACACCACAATATCAATAAATATACATACAGTTTACCGGTGCTGCTGGTTCAAGGAAGTACCTGCCAGGCAAAATCCAAAGTACACTGAGGAAAAAAAGGAGAGATCCAGCGCTCCACAGATTTAAAGATAAATGAATTTATTGTGCCACACGACGTTTCAACCAACAGGTCTTTTTCAAGTGATTAGGCATACTCAAATGAGGATCTACCTAGTATATATACCCTCTAACATAAATATAACAAGTGAAAACAATTAAATAATCACACCAGCTGCTCCCAATCCGCTTCCCCTGATCAGTGCTACCTTCATGCATAGCCATAATAGTCCTTGAGAGTCTATTTCCGTTTTTTTGTCCACTTCCGGTCTTTGCGTTCCAGTGACGTCACGATCCTCTTCTGCGCATGCGCATGCGTTCCAGCGTCGTCATCGTCTCCCCGTCGGCCTGCTGTGACGTCAGTCTTCTTGCCTGGATTGGTTAATCTTCCCTCGTGATGCTGTGGGGGCTGTATGTCCACTCTATGAGCTGTAAGCCTTCCTTCCTTCTGCGTCGCGATGTGGGGGGTACTCCTGCGTCCTGCGTCATCATAGGCATGTTGTTATCATCCTTGGATCCTGTAAAAATGGGCTTTTCTTCTTTCACTCTCTGTCTGCAATATAAGTCCTTTAGTATGCATAAATGAGCCATAGTAAATGATCAGAGGCAGCTATATATAGTGTGTTCCAGTGTAAAATATAATATGTGCAAAAACAACATTTAATAAAAGCTTATGGAATGCTTATCAATCTATTATGTCCCTTACTCACTTTAAAGGGGAGCAATGTAGCACCATCCTATGGCCAATTAAATTTACTAAGAATTGGAGTAAATCGCAAATATCATATCTAGATGTAATGATCACATATGATGGACATGAGATGCATACAGATCTATTCCGTAAGCCTACGGATAGAAATGCGACATTGCATGGATCTAGTTTTCATCCAGACCCTTTAGAAAGGATGTTACCATATTCACAAAAAATAAGAGCGGGAAAAATTGTTGACAGGCCTATACATTTAGCTAGAACCATAGAAGACATAAAAACTAGGTTCACAGAAAGGGGACATAAAGCATCCAAAGTGGAAAAATCTTTGAGTAAGGAACCACTAATTGAGACTAGGCCAACAGCTAAAGAAGAGAAAATTACCTTTGTCAGCAAATATACAACTGCAAGTAAATTTGTTAAACAAACCATACAAAAACATTGGAAAATTCTTCAAACGGATCAGATATTAGGAAACATATGTAAGGAAACACCTAGATTTGCCTATAAAAGAGGAGAGAATATCAAGGATATTCTTATTAAAGCAGATAAAAAAGAGCATTATGTGAGTACACATTTTTTAAGTAATCCAAAAGCAGGCTGCTACAAGTGTTTTAATTGTTCGGTATGTAACAGTCTAATGACAGGCGATGTATTTTGTCATCCAAGAAGTGGTGCAAAATTTAAAATAAATAAACGTATCACCTGCACTACTACCCAAGTCATATATATTATCAAATGCCCTTGTGGACTTTTATATGTGGGTAAGACGAAAAGGAGTCTAAAAACCAGATTTATTGAACATAAAAGCAGGATCAATAATACATCAGAAAATACAGTTTTTATTGACCATTGTACGGACCACAAACAGTATAGAAAAAAAACAGGCGCTTACCTCGAGTTATAAACAAAAATATGCTTACAGTGAAGCAGTCAAATCAACAACGGCTCTCTAGCAGATGCTCTGAGCCAACAATAAAATCCCTTCTGCTTCGACCCCAGAAAAGGGTTAATCCAGAGCCCTTATGGAGACATGAAAACAAACAAGCAATGGGGGAGCATGGGATTAAAGAAGCATATATAAAGACGATATGATGTTGACAGTAGTTCCAAAGGTAAGGTAGGGGGTAGGAATTATATACTAAGGTACTTACACGGCCATGTGTAAGCAGACACAGTAAATGGTAGCTTTCTTAAGGCGATCTTAGCCTCTCCCAGCAATAGTAGATGACAATTGGTAGGGTTAAAAGGGAGAATAAATATATATCTGTCCCATCACATGGCCAACAGATGTGGATGGGTTAATTTAACCCCAAAGTCACCAACCCTCTGCAACTGCTCACACTGGGCCGTGTGAGTACAGATATATATTTATTCTTCCTTTTAACCCTACCAATTTTCATCTACTATTGCTGGGAGAGGCTAAGATCGCCTTAAGAAAGCTACAATTTACGGTGTCTGCTTACACATGGCTGTGTAAGTACCTTAGTATATAATTCCTACCCCCTACCTTACCTTTGGAACTACTGTCAACATCATATCGTCTTTATATATGCTTCTTTAATCCCATGCTCCCCCATTGCTTGTTTGTTTTCACGGACCACAAACACCCAGTTTCATCCCTTCGTGTAATGGGGATAGAACTAATAAAAAGAAAATCCACAGGAATTGATATTGATACACTTTAATTACAACATGAGACATACTGGACATACACGTTGGATACAGTTTATCCAAAAAGGCTAAATGACTACATATCTTATAACTGTTTTCTTAATAGGAGATAAAATTGTTTCTTAGATGGCATGGCTGCTGTTGGTGAAAAGCCTTTAAAGTGAGTAAAGGACATAATAGATTGATAAGCATTCCATAAGCTTTTATTAAATGTTGTTTTTGCACATATTATATTTTACACTGGAACACACTATATATAGCTGCCTCTGATCATATACTATGGCTCATTTATGCATACTAAAGGAATTATATTGCAGATAGAGAGTGAAAGAAGAAAAGCCCATTTTTGCAGGATCCAAGGATGATAACAACATGCCTATGATGACGCAGGACGCAGGAGTACCCCCCACATCGCGACGCAGAAGGAAGGAAGGCTTACAGCTCATAGAGCGGACATACAGCCCCCACAGCATCACGAGGGAAGATTAACCAATCCAGGCAAGAAGACTGATGTCACAGCAGGCCAACGGGGAGACAATGATGACGCTGGAACGCATGCGCATGTGCAGAAGAGGATCATGATGTCACTGGAACGCAAAGACCGGAAGTGGACAAAAAAAACGGAAATAGACTCTCATGGACTATTATGGCTATGCATGAAGGTAGTACTGATCAGGGGAAGCGGATTGGGAGCAGCTGGTGTGATTATTTAATTGTTTTCACTTGTTATATTTATGTTAGAGGGTATATATACTAGGTAGATCCTCATTTGAGTATGCCTAATTACTTGAAAAAGACCTGTTGGTCGAAACGTCGTGTGGCACAATAAATTAATTTATCTTTAAATCTGTGGAGCGCTGGATCTCTCCTTTTTTTCCTCAGTGTACTTTGGATTTTGCCTGGCAGGTACTTCCTTGAACCAGCAGCACCGGTAAACTGTATGTATATTTATTGATATTGTGTTGTGCAGCCCTAACCCCCTTTACATTGGTATTTATTCTATCCTGGACCAGGGACCTGGTTTTATGCCTTCCCTCCCACAGGGGAGTGGAAGCTTCTACCCCATGCTCCACCTGGGAGTTTGAGAGTCAAGGAGAGACTCTTAGGGCCTCAAGCTCTAGGGGTTGGCTCCAGGGACCACAGAAGCAGAGTGTGCTGTATGATGCCAGTGTGCTGTCTGATGTCAGTGTGCTGTATGCGATGCTGTACAGAATACAGACCCAAGTTATGTTTTACTCCTGCCTGAGGCTGCAGTCTTTCAGGAGAGGGAAAGAGGTTTTCTGGCAGGGACTGCAGCTATCTCTGATAGGCCCTGTTGGAATAGAGACACTGCACCAGAGATGAGAGCTACAGATCGAAAAGCCTGTCCTGTCTATCCCCAACTAAAACCGGCGGACACTCAGTATGCTGTAAGCCTAACAGGTGAGCAGCACTACACCGGTAACCAGAACTATATCTCTCTTAGGGTGGGGGGAAAGGGGTTACACTTATATATCAGTAAAAAATAAAAAAAAATCGCAGTCTGATTGTACTGTACAGCAGAATCTGCACCTTATACTGTAAATATATGATCATAACATTAGGAATAATGAACTTTGCCTTATTACCTCTGAAGGAGAGCCGCAAGACAATGCCTGTCAACTAATGGCAAGGTGTCAGGTAAATCTGGTCCAAGTTACCACTAATCATTCTGGGATTTGTGCATCATAGTATATGATGAGAGATAAAGGACTACAATTCCCAGAATGCTTAGATGTTTGAGTTACTAAACTAAGATTAACTCAAATTCTGAATAACTGGAGTAAGATGTTTCTGAGATATCTACTAGCGCCCTTGCTAACACAGTAAAGCTCGTAATGGCTAGATTTGGGAGGGAAATGAAGGAGCTCTCTTCATTGTCTTGCATTGTCTAATAGCAGATAATCGGAAGGTCCCACTGTTTAGGGTTTGTTTGTGTTGCCCTTCATGCATTACATGTTGTCTGATGCGGAGAAGTTCTATTGTTATACAGAAGCAGCAACAAGTATCCCCAATGACGCAACACATTTGGCTGTCCTGTCGCTAGATAAAAGGACTGATATAGAATAATAATTGGCAGCTCTTATTCTCTTATATTATTTTTGGACACTTGTCTCTCAGGGTAATTTTTACCAGTGCACAGTACAGTATATTCTTCTGATCATTCACTTTGGTTTGGTACCAGGACATTGGTCTGCCTTTTGCCCGAATGTTTAGTTCCTGATCATTCTATTTCTTTGTCATGGTCTAGCATTGAGGGGTTTGTTTCAGGAAGAAAGTACAACAAGGATACCTCATATTCCTAAAAAACAAAAAACCTTCAAATAAACAAGGAAAGTTGGCTAGAATGCTTCGCAAGGATGATGTTGAAGGTCAAGCAGAGCCTTCTGGAGCCATTGTCACAGCCTTTTGCTTCTCCTTTCCTACACTACAGTGTTGCAGCTAATTTTGGGATTTGGTTGCCAGATGTGGTCCTAGCACTATGGGGCAGATTCATCAAATTCTGCAATTGACTTGGATAGCAGTAATTGCCAGATTGGGTGCGATACCCCACATCTGATCTTGATTAATCCTGGGGTATGCCTTCACGTAGTGTTCTGGTGCTGAAAGCAGAATGAGACAGTTAAGTACGTGTACAATGTTAATTGCATTATTATAATAGAATATACATGCCACTCATTTGCTTTAAACTATATTTTATTCAAGCAATACGTTAACACATACATTTAGAGGGTAATTTGGAGTATCAGTTCCTTATATTCATTTAAATAAAAAAATATATGACAAGCTGAAATGCCTCAAATCAGGCATGTTAACACTATGTTAGCAAGTGTGATTGCCTCACGTGTGGCTGTCATGATTGTTGACACAGTACAGATGTAGACAGACTTAGTTTTCTCGGAGCCTTAAAAGGCAAAACGCTGCGGTTCTGGGGAAAGTAAAAGACGTGGCTGCCTTCCAAATGGGACCCTCCACAGAGAGATTTCCCACTGCTTGGTGATGCCACGGTCAGGATTCCACAGTTTCCCAGGGAAGCGGGTCCAGTGAGTCTGGCTACATCTCTACAACGTCTGATTTGCTGTCCGAGGGACCAGCGGTGCATTGTTGT
Organism: Ascaphus truei; assembly: GCA_036426205.1. Classification (NCBI taxonomy): domain Eukaryota; kingdom Metazoa; phylum Chordata; class Amphibia; order Anura; family Ascaphidae; genus Ascaphus; species Ascaphus truei. The sequence continues at coordinate 260,853,852 of CM071569.1, read as the reverse complement.
GCAATGTGTTGTTGGCCCCTCTCTCAGCAAATGGGTTACATTATTTCAACTTGAGATATCCCAAATAAACTAGACAAGTGTGAAATGAAGGGATTATAGGAGTGATTCCCAACAGGGGGGTCGGGAAGACCATAGGGGTTTGTGAGATGTCTCAAAGTTGTTTGACCCCAAAAATAGGTCATGGCAAATCCCAGGCAGTATAGTGGGTTTCTGAGCCTGTGTGGGAACTGTGCACTTACAGATGCAGCCACCAGTATTAGATCACTTGCCTTGGAAAATCTGGGGCAACCTAACCTCATTGTAAATGCCTCAACATTTCTGTGAGATTCCTAATGGCCCATCGGATTAACACAGCAGGGGGTCCCTGCAGTCCCATTCAATCTGAATGGGACTGCAGGGACCCCTGCTGTGTTCATATGATGGGCCATTAGGAATCTCACAGAAATGCTGAGGCATGTTGAGGCATTTACTGTGAGATGCCTTAGTTTTTACCCAGGCAAGTGATCGAATACTGGTGGCTGCATCTGTAGTAAGACCCCACAATGATTTGCATTCACAGTAGCAGGGCATTGTGTGGCGTGATTTTGGAAGCTCCTGCAGTAATTGACAGCTATTCCACCCATGCTGTCTGCATACACTAGGGTGCAGTTTAGAGCCTTATTAAGCATGTGTTCTCCGCACGTGTTCAGTACAATATATTGCCTGGGATTGGTCAAACAGTTTGTTAGCAACATTCTTTTTTATTAGGGATTCACTGAACAAATATTTTCTAGCATGGGGTGCTCAATGTAAAGCAGGTTGGGGACCGCTGGCTTAGATCATTTGGTTTGTAAAGAATTTGAGTTTTTAAGCTTAATTTGTAAGAAGTATTTTAGGTCACGTTTTACAGCTGCTTTGTAGCGAACCTCTTGCAGTTTCATTAAAGTTTTATTTGCGAAAATGTTATACTAGTTGAGATTCTCACGAAAGTTGCAATTTAGACAATGTGTGGATATTACAGGGCAGGCCAGAAATGGAGAGAGATTTTTAATGTCCAGCGAATTTTGGCAAATATTGACATAATATCAAATTTTTGCAAGAGGTGAACAAAAGAGAATAACAGTTTAATTGAGTCAAAAACAAATTAAATATATGACCCGCCCCCTTCCCCGCCCCATTTATATATATTTATATATATATATACATATATATATATATATAAAAAGAAAAAACAAACAAATTGGAGAAGCGCTTAAGTATACTATACTAAATATATAACTTATAAAATTAGCTGTGTTGGATAGAGTATGGCAATAGGCTATACGACCAATAAATCCCTAAAGGCGAATATAGCAGCTATATAAAATAGACATATAAGTATTACTGAAAACATATATATAAAAAAAATATATATAAAAAATATTGGACAATTAAAAAAATATATGTAATAAAAAATTAAAAAAATATATATATGACCAGTCCACAAATATGAGTCCATGAATGTAATTAGTCCCTGGAGATTTGCAGCCCGAATATATGGATCACCAAATCCCATAGATATCTGAAAAAACAAGAAAAAAAAAAGAAAAAACAGGCGCACTCCTAGTGTAATAAAGTACAAAAAATATTTTATAGGACTAAAACATATAAAAAGCGCACTCACAAACAGAGCATAATATCAAGCATTTATGAGATATACTCAATCGCCATAGTCTGCAGGGTTCCACGCCAGCCGTTCCTTAGGTGCCTCCTCTGCTGTAACCGATCACTCTTCAAGAGGATGATGTCATCACTCAGCGTCTCGTTGAAGATTCCCTCCGGCAACAACACTCTCCGCTGGCAATAGCCAACATGAAAAACTGCACACACCGCAGCTAGGGGGGAATCGGCAATCCAAAAGCAGTCCCCAATAATCACACAGGTAGTCTCTCTGCTCGTGAGTACTAGCTAGCGTGCTCGCTACTTTAGGAAACGCGTTTCATCACTAATGACTTCGTCAGGGGTGATTCTATTGGTCACTGTGGTACATTTATATTCAGACAGACGTTGTGATTAACCAATAAGAGTGGTGGGAGGATTCCCTACATCACACATAGTTTAACCCTATATCATTGCCGGACAGCAGTGTTAGCCATTCTATAGCATAAAGAAGATTTGTTTACTATGTAAATAAAATATTATATTGAAACATTACGAACAATATATACAATATAATATAAACACTACAAACTTAGTATTTAGAGCGATACAATATACATCAGTATACCAACGACCAACTCGCTAGGATAGACAAAAGATGTATATATATACAATCACATTAATAATGATAACAACATAGCAGATAATCATTAAATCTCCAAAGAGATAGCAATAAACGTGATTTCTTGCCTAATAGGAAAAAAACCTGAGTTATATTAACAGAACATTTTCATATACAATTAAATCCCAATAACAATGGGATCATGAATCAGAGGAACAGAAGGGAAGAAACAAGGACAGAAGAGATGGACGGGTCCACAACCCTATATCAATATTGGCATTTCTATATTGAATGCATATGTATATGCACATATACTTTTTATATTACCATGAATTTATTTATAATGTGTATCAAAAATTAAAAAAATTATGAACTAAGATGGCGGCCGGAACCGCGCGGGACTTTTGAAGTTCAGCGGTTGAGGAGAGGGGCTCGGCGGAAGGAGAGTGAGTGGATCCTAGCTCCACACATGTACTTTCCTGCCCGTACATGGGCCTGCAGAGCCGCTAGACCCAGTAACAAATAAATAAACTTATAACGGGGAGCGTCTGGGATTCCTCGGCTGCTGGTGGCTTATCTCCCTCACCTCCCTCTGCGCCCGACACTAACTAAGATGGCCGCCGGAGCCGCGCGGGACTGCTGAAGTTCGGCGGTTGAGAAGAAAGGGCTGACGACCGGGAGAGGCAAAACAGTGCCCAGAGAGCAAGAGAGACTCACCTGCACCTCGAGAGGCCCTGTGACGAAAAAACGAGTGAACAACAAGCGCTCAGGAGAACCGCAACCTCAGTGTCCCCACAGTCAAAATTCCCAAAATGGCCGCCGGACGAAATTAAAGGAACCCTGCACTCAGTCAGCCTGATAAACAAAGACTAAAAAAAGGGAAAAAGAAAAATAAGTACACAAGCACACAAACACATAAAATAAAATTATCAGACCCATCTAAGAGCAATACCAATACCGGCCAGGTGGATCCCTCCCCCCCCCTCCCGTCAAATGTCCACAACAAACAGACATGAAACCCCAAAGCAAAGAATTAAAAAATACAATATAGGAGGACTTCCGGTGACGATGCCGCACATGGATACATAGATGGAGAGCTCCCGACCCCCTGAAGTCTAATATAACATAATAGAGGTTACTGGACCCCCAAAACGCTCCCGAAATATAAGTAAATAATAGGAGAAGACACAAGATATGGCTAATCGCTCGAAGAAACAGGCGCAGCAAAGCGTCTCTAGCTACTTCCCGACAAGTCAGAGACACGCAGGGAGCGGTGGCCTACTCCAAGATGGAGACGCATCAAACTCGCGGGAAGGGCCTGGCGGTGCGACTGACAATGAAGGTGTGAGTAGGGAAATAAACAAGGCATATCTCGAAGACCTGTTCACCAGGATGAGACAAGGCTTCCAGGACGATCTCTCTAAAGCAGTGCATACCCTGCAAACTGACATGAATCGCCTCTCACAACGCACAGACACTATTAAAAATAAAGTGGACAGCCTGGAACATGCCCAATCATCTGTAGAAGATGAAATTAACAGAATGCAATCGCCACACAGAGGGCCCCAGCAGAGGAGGAGTAGGGGATCCCCCCGACTCGTCTCACCCGCAGTACGCATAAGAGCAACACTTGCCTGGCCTGCTGACATGCGGCGCTCCAGGAAGATGCAGTTAACTTGTTATACATTTTCTTGTTAATGTATTTGCCTTTTAACTAGGTCCAGATGACCACATGACTAAACACAGGGGGTCCCGGGTGTATCCGTGTGGGTCCATGGGCGGGACGTCCCGAGAGGCTCTCAAGGGGCACTATGCCCTACACCCCCCCATCCTTAGAGTGATGGGGGTACCCATGACGGGGCGTACATATCGCCCACTCATTCTCTTTTTCTTTTTCTTCCTTTCTATCACCCCCCCATTATTCCCTACCTACCTCCCCCAGCCCACACTAAACAGAGACAAAACCCAGCTGAGCCGAAAGGAAAGTCAAGACACTGAGATTACACAAAGCAACTACGCAGATCACAAGAGGAGCTCCGAAGGCAAGTACCCCCTCCATCGTGGGAAAATGGAGGGAAAGGTAAGACGCAATACACATGCCAAAAACATAAATGGCTCTTAAAACGACACTTAAATTAATATCCTTAAATGTTAGAGGGTTAAATTCAACCATCAAAAGAAAACTTGCCCTCCAAGAGTTCAAAAAAACAAAAGGCGACATACTGTTTTTACAGGAAACGCATTTCAATACTACGACCCCCCCAAACACCTTCCAGAGGGTTTTCCCACAGGCGTACTATGCGTCATGCCCCACAAAAAAAAGAGGGGTAGCGGTCTTATTTAAGCATACGGTCAAATTCTTGTTAAAACAAGAGACTGCTGACCCAGAAGGGAGATACATTATCCTCCAAGGTACCCTGTCGGGAGTGGATGTCACTCTTGTTAACATCTATGCCCCAAACGAAGGCCAACCCAAATTCTTAAGAGATCTATGTGACCTTATCAACCCCCAAACTCGAACTACATTGTTATTAGCAGGAGATTTAAACATGATAGCAATGCCGGAAATAGATAGAACAAACCCCTCAGGGACTCCACATCCCCGTGTCACGGAAAAGAATGCCAGCGAATTTAGACAGATAATGAAGGAGTTCTCCCTGACAGACATTTGGAGGGTATTCTGGGTCATGATACAAAGATTGATCAGAGAGTACTTGGGGGTGGAGATTGAGGTGGAACCGCTGACCATGGTGCTGGCCAAACCAATAGATGAATTAGGAACGGCAGAAAGTAAGATGATCACTCATGTAATGACAGCTGCCCGCTGTGTTATTGCGGCTGCCTGGAAAAAGGTAAATGCACCTTCTAGGCAGAATGTCTTACGGAGACTAAGTTAAATAAAGATGATGGAGCTCCTCACAGCACAGTTGAACCAGAAAACTGACAAATTTCACAAAATTTGGGAAATATGGCCAGGAAACTAGGGACCCCATATAAATAAATACAGAAATACCAGACAAATGGGCTCGTTCTACCCCCCCCCCCCTTCCACCCCTCCCACCCTTCTTTTTCTTCTTTTCTACGTTCTTCTCTTTCCTTTGTTAAGCTCATGAGAGACACGTGTTATATCAATTATTTTATTTCAGATAACGAACTGTTAATGCTCTTTGTTGTATGGACAAGTGACACTGTTAAAACATCATATGTATTCCAAGACTATATATTTGTTATGTCTCTCTAAAACAATAAAAATAAATTGAAATAAAAAAAAAAATTATATAAAAAAATATATAATAGAAAATAAATGTACCACTGTGACCAATAGAATCATCCCCTGACGAAGTCATTAGTGATAAAACGCGTAGGGCGTTTCCTAAAGTAGCGAGCACGCTAGCTAGTACTCACGAGCAGAGAGACTACCTGTGTGATTATTGTGGACTGCTTTTGGATTGCCGATTCCTCCCTAGCTGCGGTGTGTGCAGTTTTTCATGTTGGCTATTGCCAGCGGAGAGTGTTGTTGCCGGAGGGAGCCTTCAACGAGACGCTGAGTGATGACATCATCCTCTTGAAGAATGATCGGTTACAGCAGAGGAGGCACCTAAGGAACGGCTGGCGTGGAACCCTGCAGACTATGGCGATTGAATATATCTCATAAAAGTTTGATTATATGCTCTGTTTGTGAGTGCGCTTTTTATATGTTTTAGTCCTATAAAATATTTTTTGTACTTTATTACACTAGGAGTGTGCCTGTTTTTTCTTGTTTTTTCATATATATATATATATATAACATTTATATAACACTCTTATCCAGGGCGCTGTACATTAGTTAGTAAAACAATGGTGGGATTACATATGGAAATTTCATGCGATGAGTATAGAGCAATTTTTTTTTTTTTTTATAACTTTGTCTTTATTAGTTTTTTGTACATACATACATGGGAGAAAGTAATGTCCATAACTGTCCACAGTAGACACAGAACTGTCTGAGACGTACCACACTGAACGGACACGTGATGGGGAGACAACATGACAACACAGCCACAAACCCAGGACGGCAACGGAGAGAGGGGGGGGGATGGTGAGGATGAGGGGGCGGGAAGGTCAGGCGAAGAGTATCCATCTTTGCATTCTTGAGCCACGTCCATCCAACACTAGCTCCATCCGTAGTGCAACACCCTATTATCTGCACGAGCAATACTGCGTCCACTCTTTTAGCCATACCCAGAGGGATCTACCTAGGGGGGTGGAGCCTCCCTAAAGTCAGCCCGTCCTGTCTGGCTCCCAATCACCCATCAAAGGAGAACTCATTTACTTCAATCAAAGCCAGATTGTGGCATCATTCACCCCCTGAATATCTGTCTGGGCCAACCAAGGCAACCAGACCTTTTGGAATTTATCACCCGAATCGTTAACTAGGCTTGTTAACTTTTCCATGCGGCATATGAACCAAATTCTGTTCCTGATCTTTACTAATGACGGAATTGCGTTCTGATTCCACAATGCTGCGGTCTCGCACCTCATAGCTGTAGCAAAGTGTGCAATTAATTTGTTCCCCGAGCGTGAAACCTCCTTTGTGGGTTTGCCTAACAAGAATAGCCATGGGTCAAGCTGAATTTGGAGGCCCAAAAAGATCCTCTGTAGCCAATCTCGAATCTGGGCCCAGATAGGCACTATCTTCGGGCAAGATCACAGCATGTGTACCAAATCCCCCTGTTCCCCGCACCGCCTGGGGCAGAGCGTGGAAGAGCCCGGGATAAATTTTGCCAGTCTAACTGGGGTGAGATACCAACGTAACATTACCTTATATGAGTTCTCCTTTAATGTAGTGCATATGGAGCTGCTAGCTGCGGCCTTAAAAACCGCTGACCAGTCCTCGTCCTCTAGTGTGCCCTGTAAGTCTGCTTCCCACTGAACCATGAATCTGGGTTTGTCAGTCTCGTCTTTGTCGGTACCAACCACCTCTCTGTATAAGGTAGAAATCAGTCAATGCGTGTCTGCACCTCTCACGCAGAGCTTTTCAAAATTTGTCAACGGTGGTCTCACCGGGTGTGCGTTATAATATGCCCGAACCTGGAGGTACCTAATAAATTCTGTGTTGGGTATGTCCGTTTCTGACTTTTAAAGCTCAAAGGATTTAATCTTGTCACTGCCCTCCAGGTCCTTCAACCGTCTAATCCCCAGGTCCTTCAACCGTCTAATCCAACTGGAAACTCTTGCTTGCTAGGCCCGGAGCAAAATCTGGGTTGCCGTATAGGGGAGCCATCAGTGTATGTTTGGAGGTTAGCGAGCGACTACTTTTAGATGCCTCCCAGACCGAAATCGAGTTGAGTACAGAGGTTAGTGGATTGAGTATATCCTTTACCCGTGTCCTCGGGCACCAGATTAGGTCCCTGAGCTCAAGAGGGGCACACATCTCCCTCTCCAGCACCACCCACTGCCTGAGCTCCGGGTCCCTATGCCATTGCGTGATTTGGCACAATTGCGCCGCTTTGTAATAGGATATAATGTTCGGACAGCTAGACCCCCTGCCTCCTTAGGCTTCTGCATCATTTTGGCTTTTATCCGTGGTTTTTTACCATTCCAAATAAAGTTTGAGATTGACTTTTGAAGCCCTTTAATGTCCGCTCGTACCACGGGTATCGGAAGAGTTTGAAATAGGTATAAAATACGGGGAAGGATGTTCATCTTGACGCTGCAGATCCTACCCATCCATGAGATACCATATGCTGCCCAGTCTTGTAATTCTTTTTTAAGAGACTTCAATAGACTGGGATAATTTGCGTGATACAAGGAACCTATCTTTTTTGTGATATGCACCCCTAGGTACCTTATGGATGTAGGTCGCCACTTAAACTCAAATTTGATTTCAATCAGCTCTCCGTATCTCTGGGATGTTGAGGGCTTAGGGCCTCCTATTTTGTTCTGAATTTATTTTAAACCCAGAGATCCGGGCAAAACGCTCTAGCGCTCGAACAGGTAGGTAGCGAGATGAGCGCTTAGAAGGGTCAGAATAATATCATCGCATACAAACCCGTGTTCCTGCGTTGGATTTGGACTCCAGAGATTCGCGTTACTACGAATTTGTGCTGCTAGTGACTCGATACATAAGGCAAACTGCAAAGGCGATAGCGGCTCCTTGCCTCGGCCACTTTTAATTGAAAACAGCTCTGAGGGGAACCCCTGGTGAACCACCCTCGCTGCTGGCGCGTTGTACAACGCTTTTAATTTGCCCGTAAGAAATACTGCTTCCGAACCCAAATGCCCCAAGCGTGGACTCCAAGTATGGCCAGTGAATCCTGTCGAAGGCCTTTTCCGCATCTAAGCTTAAAACTACGCTCCGGATCCCGTTGGCTCCTACGAAATCTATTATATCTATAATCCGTCTGGTATTGTCGGCCGCTTGTCTATTTCTAACAAAGCCAACTTGATCCGGATGGATTAACCTCTGCAGGATGACACTTAAACGGTTGGCCAGCAATTTGGAATAGATTTTAACATCTGTATTAATCAATGATATCGGCCTATAACTTTGACAATTTGTGGGGTCCTTGTCCCCTTTATGAATCAAGGAAATCAACGCCTGGAGCATCTGCTCCGCGAATGGCTCTCCTGCTAATACTCCGTTAAACAACCGGAGTATGTGTGGAGCTAAGACTCCTATAAATTTTTTAGAATACAAGTTAGAGAACCCATCCGGGCCGGGGGCTTTAGATGACTTTAAACTTTTGACCACTGCTGCTAGTTCGTCCCCTGTGAAGTCGCGTTGGATTGCCTCTCGCTCCAATCTGTTCAGTTGTGGCAGAGCTGCGTCCGCTAAGAATTTCCGCAGATTACTGCTTGTCTTAGCGTTATGGACCACCTTCTCCCCATTGTATAGCTGTGCATAAAACTTTTCAAACTCCCCCACTATAACTTTAGGGTTGGAGGAGACCCGCCCCTCCGCGGTCCTAATAGAATGTATATTAAAATTTGGCTTCCTGTTGCAGAGTCTGGTGGCTAACATAGTGTCCGGTTTATTAGCCTTCTCAAAGAACTTCCTCTGCGTCCAACTCAGGTCTTTCTCGGCCCTAGAGGTGAGGAGGAGGTTAAGCTCAATCCTGACATCCTTCAGCCCTGTAAAGTGGGACGAGGGACGGGAAGAACATAAGGGAAAAACACAGACACAGAAAACACATATAAACACAAAGAACCGTGTTGGTCCCACCGGATCTCGGGTTCGTCGCCCGGGAGAGACTCTCCCTATCTGGACCCCCCTCCCTCCTGATCCAGCTCCATGGCCCACGACTCCGGCCATGAATACCCGGGACTTTGCCGGGGATGCAGGCTGGGCCCACATCCCCCGTGCCGACGCGCATGCCTACGGGTAGAGTGGCAACCACCCCCCTCCCGCCGACAGCCGCATGTAATGAAAACCAAAACTCCAACTGCAAAAATATCTATAACTACACCTACCACTACCCTCCCCCATCTTAATAGCTGCCCTTACTAAAACTCAGCTCTGATCCCCAGGAAACTACTACGAAGCCCCCCCGCTCCCCATTTATGGATAGGATACCCCTAAACAGACAGGCCATCTTTTCTTCTGGCCACCTTTTTTAGAGTCCACTATGCACCCTACAGTCCCTGTCGTTTTCACACCTGGTTCCCTCCCCCTGAACAGTAGGCCACCGCTAGCCACCTTCCTCCCCCCCTCCTCTGCTTAAATCCCTGACTTAAGCTAGGGTTCCGGCACAGATATCCTGCCGCGAGAGTTCAACATTAGTCCCGGACAGCATTCTCCCCCTCGCTCCCTCCCGGCTCCTCCTTACACGTCTCCCCAGCGATGGAGTTCGCGCACCCCCGTCAGGGAATACCGTGCTGCCCCCGGACCGCTGCGTCCCACAGGCCGCCTTCCTGGTTTCCGCTGTTCCCGGCGTGCCTCTCGTCCTCACGAGACCCGGCCTGGTGACGTCATCTAGCTGGGCGAGGCGGACTCAGTCGGAGGCTGATCCTCGAGGGAAGAGGGTGGACCTGTAGGCGGATCAGTGGGCGGACTGAGACAACTTCAGCATCTAGGAGGCTTAGGGGCTTTTGTCACCTCCTCCTCCCTTCTCCTTTCTTTTGTCTTTCGGGGAGGAGAATCCCGACCGTCCCAGTGCCTCACCCGACGGGCCTGTCTCCTGGATCACCGGTAGAGCCGCGTCTGGAGCCCCCTTTATCCCCAGCTTCTTTAGGAAGGCCGTACTTTTGGAGGGGTGCTTCAACACGTGTGAGCAACCATTTTTCAGTACTACCAGGGCAAAAGGAAAGGCCCACCTGTACCGTATTTCTCGGTCCCTTAGTGCTTTGGTAACGTGAAGCACTGCTCTCCTGCGGGCAAGGGTAAGGGGGGAGATATCCTGGAATACTGTAAAGGTGATGTGAGGGGTGGCCCTCGCAATCCTCCTTAGTTTTAAAATAATGTAGCCGGAGAATGATGTCTCTGGGGGGGTTTGTAGGCAGAGGTCTCGACCTTAGGGCCCTGTGGCACCGGTCCATCAATAGATCTGATTCCGACTTGCCCGGTAGGATGGACGACATCCACCGGCTCAGCAGGGCCTCCGGATCCAGAATCTCTTCAGGTATCCCCCGGACGCGTAAGTTGTTGCGTCGGTCCCTGTTCTCGCAGTCTTCCTGCCGGGACTCTAATTCAGCAATCCTCCCCTCTAGGGCTCCCATCCGCGTGTTTGTCCCCTGGTGGCATTTGGAACTCTCCTCCATACGGTCCTCCAGCTCGCTTGTGCGGTTCCCAATCTGCAGGATATCCCTCCTGAGCCCCTCCACCTCCCCTCTGAAAAAGGCCTTTAAATCCACAAGAAGCCGTGCAATTTCCTTTTTTATTATTTTGGAGTGGCCCGCTGTAGCTCCCTCCGGTTCCTGGGCTGAGTCCGAATCTGAGACCGCTGAGTGCTCCGCTATTCCGGCCCTGCCCGCGCCTGTAAAATAGGAGCGCGCATCAGATTTGCGCCGGGTCTTCTGCCGCGTTGCTGCCATGGCTCCTCCGGTAAAGTTTTATGATCTGATGACTATCGGGGGCCTCTAGAGAGTATTTTGGAGTCTTGGAGATCGGTTTAATATTGCTTTATTTGTTTTAAACTGCCGACGGTTGGCGGAGCTGTAAAGTTACACCACCATCTCCATCCCGTCGCGCATGCGCATCCCATAGAGCAATTTTTAAGATGTCTTTGTGGTGGGCAGGGGTGGGAACCTTATGTTTAGGTTATGGTTAGATGCATTGAGAGCTTGGTTGGTGGGCAAGGGTTGTGGTCAGGTCTCTGGATTTAGTCTGGTTGATGGCATTCTGAGGAGTTCGACAGTGGGGACAGTGGAGGTGATTGGATCAGTGAGGTGGCTGACTTTGAAGGTTTTGAAGGGACGTTAAGAAGGTCTAGGAAGAGCTGAGAGTAGGGAAGATCATGGACGTTGGGGAGGGTGGGATGAGGGAGAGGTTGGGATAGAAGGAGGTTAACGGGGGATCATGGAATGTGATGGAGAAGAGATGAGTTTTGAGTTGGCTTCTGAAGATAGTTAGGGAGGGGGAAGATTGGATGTGGTGGGGGAGCTTGTTCCAGTGGAAGAGGGAAAGTAAGTCAAATGATCAGATTCAAGAAGAGACTCAGGGGGTTGGGGGGGGGGGGGAGTTAGGGTTGTGGCAGTCAGGGAGCGCAGAGGATGGGTAGAGGTATAGCAAGAGATTAGTGCTGCAAAGTAAGGGCAAGCAAGTCCATGAAGAGATTTGTAGACCAGGGTGAGACATTTGAATAGAGAATGTTGTTGGATGGGTAGCCAGAGGAGTTGAGAGAGGAGAGCAGTGGCGTGGGCAAAGCAGAGGAGATTGAGTGTTCAGGCTGCAGCATTTTGTATTTGCTGCAGGAGTATAGAAGATGAGAGGGGGTGACTGAGGAGGAGGGAGTTACAGTAGTCGAGACAGGTGAAGAAACGGGATGGGAAGCAATAGTCCCAGGAGCTAAAATGTGCTATTTCAGATGCTTACCACTGATGCTAGCATTGGTACCAATCCCCTTCAAGGGAAACGGAGGTTTAAATCTCCCGTGTCACATGGACCAATAGAAAGCCGCAACGTCATCTGTCACTGCTTCCTTCCTATTGACCTGTGAGATGTGGGGAATTTAAACACAAGGGTGGCACCGTTCCGGGAAAGTATCTCGGGAACAAAGGAGTCCCCCCCGGAGCTAAAATGAAAGCAGTTCCGCTCCAGGGACACTCTGCTTCACATCTACTTATAAGAAATGGGGGTTGGGGTGGGGGGGGGGACAGGGGGGGAATTACTCTTTTAAGTACATGAGAACCCCCTTTGTTAGGGTTTTTTTTTAGAATGTGTTGCAAGCCTCTCTTGCAGTGAAGACGTTAAGGACATCTTCTTGTTTAAGCTTTCCGTAAAACCTAAATTACATTTCAAATTGTTACCTTATGATGTGAATTCACCACAAAAAGGTCAAGTATTTCTGTTATTATTATACTGAGAGGGAACAGAGTGTGCTTGTTTTCTCTGCAAACTCCTCTGCTCTCATGCTGTGCCGCTGGAATGGCGAGGCATTCCGCTACCACACACTGGTAGGAACACTTAAGAAAGCTGAAATCATTAGGCTTCAATTAGTGAAGCTCCGTGACGGAAATGGGCTTCATGTTTAGCTGCCAAATAAATGAAGTGCAGCTTTTATACACCTACATTTTCCAGCGGAAGTGCCCACAACTAATGGGATTCAACTTCTTAAAGATTCAGATCACAAATAGAACTTTAGTCCACCAATCACAAGAAAATGAAGGATACGTAGTCCAAGCTGAAGACACTTTTCTAGAAAGGAAATATGTGAAGAAAGAATACTTTCTGTCTTCTGTTGGTATATAAAGGCTATAGATATAGTAATGCTCATTTGCCTGTCATTTCCCAGACTCCCTTGCTGCAGTGGAAGCACTGTATGCTAAGATGGAGAAAAGCAGGGTTACAGACCTGTCTGAGACATGTGAATGTGCTCACAAGTGGTATTTTTATTTGCTATTGTAGCCAGGGCTTCCCTTGCCCCTTACCTCCACTGCAGCGGGTGACATGGGGGGAGGGGAGGTTGTGAGCCGGTGATAGGCTCGCCGGAGGCTCTGACAGCTCCTGGTAAAGGGCGCCGCCATGTTGGAAGTGCGTGCGCACGCGCGGAGGTTCGCACATGCGCAGAGGGAGCCCGGCAGCCATTACCCCCTAGCGCATGCGCAGTACATTAGGCGCACGAGGCGGCTATAGGGAAGGTGCTCCGCAGGGACTACAACCCCCAGCAGCCACTGGGGCTGCCTAACACATGGTCTCACACAGCCAATGGGGCTGCAGCAATCCCCTGCGGTCAGATAGATACATTTGGCGTGTCTAGGGCCACGCCAGTCGGAGCTGGGACGCCATCAGGATAGGGTGTATGTGTGCAGGGGTCTGTGACTCCTGCACTAGGCCAGATACCCCCTTATGCCCCAGCTAGGCCCCAACCCCCCTGTCTAGCTTGTGGTTGCTGCAGGGACCGGACCATGGATAGGGACACTGCCCCGGTAGAGTTGAAAGTGAGGGACACAGTCAGGACGCGGCTGCATCCTGATTATAGGTTGTCTGGGACCAGACACCTATAACAAAGAGACTATCTTCATAGTGGGACACTCCAATCGGATACCCCCCACGCGGAGATGGACTCATCGCGGGCGACTTCATCGCTGGATCAGTGGATTCCATCTATCTTGTTGTCGGCACGCCCGGGTGCTGGAGCACCTGGCAGGTACCTAACTACACCAAGTGCACCAACCTTACACCTATTCTAGTGGGCAGCGCTGTCTCACACATTGGGGTGGTGGGACTCTGAGGACACGGTGTTGGGAACACGGTGGGGGGCTATGGCCGTGCGAGGCCTGGAGGGTAGCTGTACCTTATTAGCGTTCATTAGTAACGGTTATGATATATCTGATATAAGTGTTGTTAGTAAAAGCTGTTATTCCATACTGTGTGTGATTATTGGTTCCTTAGAGGGGCTCCTCCCACTATGCTGGGATCCCTCGCAGATGGAAGCGCTGCACCGAGACGTTAATTATATCACCCCAGGCTCTCCGTGGCGGTGGCTTAGGCCCTCTGTGAGCCAACAGGTAACGGCATCACCGATAGCCTTCTTGTTTAGGGGGAAACAGGGCTACACTATGTATAGAACAACCTAATATCTGATTGCAATCACTAAAATCATATACTGTATGATTGATTACTTTTTCTACTAAAGATACGAAAGATCAATATTTTTACAATGCTCTTAAAGCTGCAGTTCATTCCCATTCAATACAGTATGTGCATCAATACAATCAACACACTGACAAGTGATTAGCTAAATTGCCAATCAATCGGCGAAGATTCGGCTCGGAGGTCAATAAGTGCTGCAGAAAAGGACCCATGATGCAAAGTTCTGTGTGAAAGATCCTGTAACCAAGCAGTCACTAGATACAATTGGTGCACTGCTAGAGAGAGGGCAGGGCTCAAGTGCCAGAGGCTGTCTCAGAAAAGGAAGGGGATGTGACTTTGTAAATGGTTGCTATAGAAACAAAAATGCTTGTTTTTTTATTTTAAATGCTACAAGTATTTTCTCATAGTACAGAACTGATTTATTTAAAAAAACACACATGCAGGATATTGCTTGAACTGCAGCTTTAATGCAGGATGTGCTGCATAAGTAGCAAGATGCCTTTGAAAGAAAATGGTGCTAACATCATCAATATTATGAATTGCTGTCATTTACCAAGCAGATATCTGAGGTTATCTAGTTTGCAGACATAAACCATGCAGAGTCAAGCATGGACCCTATTCATTAAACTGTAATAATTATTTATTTATATAATGTTTTACCAGGAAGTAATATATTGAGAGTTACCTTTAGTTTTCAAGTATGTCCTGGGCATAGAGTTAAGATGACAAATAATACATGGTTACAAATACATAGTTTCATAAGAGAAAAGGGTATACATTATATATGACATTGCATGCACAGTTAAAGATGATATATACTATAGGTGTATGTAACAGTTACAGACCAGATTAAAATGTGAGACCGCTTCAGTTTTAAAAGAACTTAGACTGGTGGCGGCTGTGAAAGTCTCCGGCAGATTGTTCCAGTTAGAACCATGGCATTTCTGTGTGAAATTGATGTTTTTGCATGAAAATGCAGCTTGTCGTATACATTAAACCCTTATTACATGACAGAACAGGTTTTTTTCCCCCACAATGGCCCTGAATGGGCAACCTAAAAAAAAAAGATACGTAACACAAAATACAAAACATCACACTGACATAAAAACAAGCATTTGCCAAAAAATGAATTGTGACTGTGATTATGTATACCCATTAAGGGGAATAGATAAGCACATTGCCAGACAAAGGGCAACCTAAAAAAATACGCAATTAAATATAAGCCAATCAATGTATTTCTTATATTTGCTATGTTCACCCTCCGAATCCTACTCGGGCACCATCTCTTGACTCACGATGCAATGCTCCTCAAACAGCCGATGCACAGAAGTCCACGATCATATGTTGATTGAAGAGATGTCTCCAGTAAGTTATTTCCTTCTTTCTTCTTTCTTTTCTTCTGTCTCTCTGCTGTATAATCCAAAAGGGTCCGGAAATGTTGCCCCATCACCTTCTTGGCTTCAAAGGAGATGGGACAGGCCTTGAATAAGGCCTGTGATGTAACATTTGAGTGTCAAATGGTACACTGCCAATCCGATTGTCTGGTGTACCATGTGACAGGTTCCTTTTTAAAAAAAAAGTATGTGACATCATCAAAACGGAAAGAAAGCCAGCCAAGCAGGTTGTGTATGCTTCCCTCCCTTTAAGATGATGTCACTTCAGCAAAACAAACAAACAAAATGGCAGCCATCACATGGTCACCAACCAATGGGATTGGTGTACATACCATGTGATGCCTTTCCTTGTGATGTCAAATAGCCAATCAGGTAGCATGCCTCCCTCCCTCCCTTTTGATGTCACAGCACTCCAAAAAAGGAAAGGCATGTTATGTACATCAATCTGATTGGTTTGTGTCCATGTGATGGCTGCCATTTTGTTTTTTGCTGAAATGATGGGAGGGAATCATATACTACCCGATTGGCTGGCTTCCGTCCTTTTTGATGATGTCACAGCCATAAAAAAAGAGAACCTCTCACATGGTACACCAGCCAATCAGATTGGGGATGTACCATTTGACACTCAAATGTTATGTCACAGACCTTATATAAGGCATGTCCCGTCTCATTTGAAGCCAAGAAGATGTCGGCCCCTTTGGATTACAAAGAAGAGAAGCAAGAAGAGAAGCAAGACGAAAAGAAAGAAGGAAAGAAAAGAAAGAAAAAAAGAACTTACTGGAGACGTCTCTTCAATTAACAGAGTATCATGGACTTCTTCACATCGGCTGTTTGAGGTGCATTGAGTCGTAGGTCAATTGATAGTGCTGGTGTAGGATTCGGAGGGTGAAGAAAACAAAAGTAAGAAACGCATTTATTTTATAGTGTTTTCATTTTAAGTTTGCCCATTGACTGCCAATGTGCTTATCTATGCCTCTTTCTGGGTACCGATAATCACAGTGACAAGCAATGCATTTTTTTGGCAAATGTATGTTTTTATTTAATTGTTATGTGTTGTATTTTTTGTTATGTCTTTTTTTAGGTTGCCCATTCATTGTCATTGTGGAAATCCATGCCCATATTCTGGGCATGGTTTACCACAGTCACAATCAATGGCTTTATTGTGAAATGCTTGTTTTTATTTAAATGTCATGTGTTTTATTTTGTGGCTTTTTTTAATCTTGCCCATTCATTGTCATTGTGGCAATGGTTTACCACTGTGACAATCAATGGGTAGAGGGGGTGGGGGATCAGGGTAGTTGCCCCAGGGAGGGTTGTTAGGCCTCCCATGGGGGTAGGGGGGAGGGGGGTTAACCCCTTAATTACTATAGCGGTTACTAATCACTAAGTAATTAAGGGGTTACTGGCCAGTAGTTTGTTTTTTTATTGTAATATAGCTGCCCGCAGAGGATGGTGATGAGGATGAGGGATGCCTTCATCCTGGCAGGGGTAAGTAGAACTTTAGTTTACTTTATGCTGTCTGGCTAATGTTGTATTTTTAATAGGCAAATGCGCTCTTATCCAGATCTGGATAATAGGAATTTTGCCCATTACTGTACTGTATGAGTTAGGGGGGAGATAGAGGGGTGAGGGGGGGAGTTGTATTGATTATTACTGTACCATCTTTGGTAAATAGCACTTTTACCCTTTCTGGTGTGGTGTTGTTGGTACAGGGGGTGGGTGAAGGTGGTAGTTGCCCTAGGATTGTGTTTAGGCCTTGCTGTAGGGTAGCGTGACAGGTTAACCCCTTCATTACCATAGCGGTTGTAACCATTAAGGTAATGAAGGGGTTAACTAATACTGACACTCTCCTGCAAGGCCTAAACACCCACCCTGGGGCAACTACCACCTTCAGCCACCCCCTGTACCAACAACAAAGCAGTGCCTGCTATTTAACCTCTTCATTACTGTACCGGTAAGCTGCAAAGGTAATGAAACTGCCTGTAATTATATTTTTATTACATAGGATTGAATCCGGGGGTCTCCGGAGCTGAAATAAATATGCTGGTCAGCTCTGCAGGCTCCCGGGGACCCCAAGAGATGCGCAAGACCCCCAGATACCCCTGGAGACCTGTGGGGACCCCCAAATACCCCTGAGAATCCGCATTGACCCCCGGAGACCCCCAGTACCAATCATATGCAGTAAAAATAAATGAAACTCCTTGTTATGCAAAGGGTGATCTTAAACCCAGGGAGGAGCGGTCACCAACCTCCAAACAACTGATACCAGTTGAAAATTACAATCAATGAACACACAGTCCCTGCAAGCTCTAACACCAGAACCCACCACATCATATACAGTATATATTTGTGTCAAAAGGAGTGCTACTGAGCGTGGCCAAATGTATACAAAAGACAAAAATACCCAATGCTACTGTACATCCAATGGGACAAAAGATCACTCCTCCCCATTTTTTAAGTAACAGGTTTTTCCATGTACTGTACCTGTGCAGGACATATCTATTGAGACCATTCTCCCACCACTGCAGAGGTAAATGAGAATTTTCGCAGGTAGTGTTAAGATCGGCATACTGGTCACGCCATGATGTGGCTGCAGGGTTATAACTTTTTGGCCAAGAGTTTAACTTAATCATGAGAATACTAACATTGAATTGTTTAACGATGTATTTTGTCACATTGGATGTAGCATTGGGTATTTTTTGTCTTTTGTCTTTTGTTGTATACATTTGGCCAAGATCAGTAGCACTCCTTTTGACACAAATATATATATATATGTGGTGGGGTCTAGGGTTAGAGCGTGCAGGGAATGTGTGTTCAAAAAATCTTCCCTGTCAAAAAGATAGATTCACAATCACAACATATTAAATAATGGCTTAAATGGATATGCATATGTATCTATAGGGGTCATACGCAAACACTAAAAACATTTCCAAAACTTTAGCACATTTTTTAAATTTGGCTGGCATTTACTAAATGCTCCCCATACATTTGTAGACCACATTTTTCTATGTGTGTCAACAGCGCTATAATTGAATACAAATAAATAAAAAGTATGTGTTTTATGGAAATGTGGTGACCGTCCCTGGCACAAAATGAAAGTAAGTATTGGGCAAGATATTTTGCATGTTAACACCTGCTCTGCTTTGCGATGCATTGCACGCTCCTAGGGCAGCAAGCAGTTAAGATAGGTGTCTGGACTACTTCTTTTTATATATCTGGTGCTCTACAAAGCAGGGCAAACGTCTCCAGTCTCTCCAACTTCATTTACCCTAAGGATGGCAAACCAAGTCTTCCTAAAACCAGGACAAGCTTGAAAAACAAATAGTGAGGAAGACGACAGCTGGTTGTTCTTTATTCTCCTTGAGAAAGCGCCACAGTGGGCGTGAAACGCGTGGGAGAGTAGTTAGTACTGTTTATTTTTTTGTTTTTTATGTAGTTCATTAAAGCTGACTTTTTAACCTCTTTTTGCTGGTGAGTGCCTAATATTTGTGCTATGGAGCGGCTGGATAATCGATTCTTACCATGTTCTGTTCTTTATTATTTTGAAACTTGGAAGCTGTGGTAGTACTGTATCTTTCATTGCTTTCTAGAAAAAAGAGATTAGTGGTGTGGAAGAAACGAGGCTTCACCTTTGTTTTAGGAGAACAGTCTGCCAGAGACTATATTTATTCAAGAAGCTACAGGGGGAGAGTGGGAACAGCATCCTAAGCTGTCCCTCTGCAAAAGTTCTCTACACGCAGACAGAAGATTTCAGTGTTTTGTATCGTTTCACACATCTAGAAGGTGGGCATTTCTAATATTAAGCAGGAACCAGTAGAAAAAACCTTATGGTTAGATAAGAAGAAACTAGTTATATCAAGTTCAGAGAATATCAGACTCTGAAAGTAGGTGAAAGCATATTTCTTTATCACATACACAAATTCAGAACAACATGCTTTACCCATCATACATTGCAGTAACCGATCAAGGGCCTGAGGCCTTATTCTACAGCAGCCATTTATTTCACGTGAGAAATAACAAGTGAATGCAACTTTCTCTGTGTACAGTACTCCCAAGAATAATTGTGTGCAGACAATTATCTGATAGTATACATAAAGAATCCATTTGCTGGCCCATAAAAGGTATCACAATGAAATGTGAATGAGGTGCTACATTTTGCCCAAGTAAATAATGATTTTTGCATGCAGAATCATCTTGTGTCTTTAGGTGAATCTGGACGTAAACGTTGCGCTATTTTTCAGGTGCAGTCTTTTTTGTGAAGCCAATGAGGTCTAAAAATTATGTGACAATGATGGATCCTCTCCAAGAAACCTTTGGAGATACTATGGGGAGTATTCTCTTTATTCCATCACTGCTGGGTGATATATTTTGGTTTGCATCTATTCTCGCATCTTTAGGTAAGTAAAATATGGGACACATTACTGGAGATATTAATGTCACATTTTGGGTTACAGTGAGAAAGCGCCAGTAACCTCACCTACTATACCAGGGGGGAGCAAACTGTTTTCCCTGTGCCCCCCTGTCGGCAGTCACCTCACCCCCACGCCGCCCCTCACCCCCACTTACGTCGGCTCTGGCGTCATGACGTCAGATTGCCATAGCAAGGTGACGTCACATGACCTCGCTGCGTCATTTGACGATGCGTTGCCATGGCGACGCGTGTAGAGCCAAGGTAAGTAAAAGTTTACAGAGGCCATGCAGCTCCCCCGGCACTTAATTTAAGTGCCTTCGGGAAGCGTGCGGGGCCTCTGTAAACCCTGCGCCCCCCCGCAGGCAGATTCGCACCCCCCTGGGGGTCGTGCCCCCCAGTTTGCGCAACGCTGCACTATACTATGCATTTCCACTATCTTCTTCCTTTTAGATTGTGATATTCTCTAAATGTATTGTTATTGTCGTTCTTATTCCCATTAATATTGAGGCAAGAGCAGGGGAAAATGTCTATAATGGCCACTTAGACATGATTCCTACACATGTTGAGTGACCAAGGTAGATATTTATATTGCAGGAAGAGAATGCTTACTGTTGTGGATTGGCTAAAGACCATCATTACGGCTTTGATCATTGGTCACACTGATTATGCAGTCCAGTGAATGTCTAATGGTCAGTGTCAAAAACCTACTGCCTCTCCTTGTAAGTGACACAATCTATGGGGATCAGGGTTATGCAAGCCCCTGCAAAAGAGAACATGTTCTATCATACTGTTCAATGCGTCTGTAATGTTTATTAACTTTGCATGGTGTACTGTCAGTGAGATAATAAAATATACTGATATCTATTGGAGTTCAAGAAATAGATCAAAACATAAACCATTGCAATTTTTGTATTTGTTGTGTGGTACTGCACCAATAAACAGATATAAAGATCATAGTAAGGTTCTATAATGTTTTAAGAACAGTACATGTGTGTACTTATTAGAGGTGGTGCTATCTGGGATAATGTGTTACATTTCAAAAGAAAGAAGACAGTGTGTCAAAAATGAACCTGTGTAGATATGGGATACTTTGGCTTTTTCCTTTGTTTGAGTAAGATGTCACATCATGTTCACTTGCATAGATTATTGTCGTAAATTACACTCTCTCTGGAGTTCCCTACCACACACTATCAGACTCTCCCAAAGCATTCAGTTATTTAAAACCCACCCAGAAAACTCACCTTTTCAAGGAAGCCTATCTAGCACCCCCTAACACTCACCCCCCCCCCCAATGCTATTGGTACCAGCTGTGCGGCTAGACCAATCTCCACCTTAACATCCACAGCCCCAGACTGTTAATGGGACCAGCTGTGCGGCTGGACCATACTCCACCCTAAAACACCCCTTTAGGGAAGTGGGAATACACATTAGGGGACATGGTCTTCTTCCTAGATTATAATATAAATGTTTACTAATATTTATTCTAATATAGATCTCACAATGTCCCCTGCGCTGCTCATAGCATTTTGCAGACACTATAAATATCTGGTCACAAGAAGAGTGGATATTGAGATTTGAACTGGTTCTCCAACCTCCAAAGCAGTTACTTTACCACTGATATACTCATTCAGACCCAGGTGTTACTGTATATAAAATGTGATTTTATACAAATGATACTGTATGTTAGAGAATTATATGAGGGGGAGCTCCAGACTAAGCTCGTGTGAAATGGTTAAATAATAACAGGGTTACTGTCTTGTACTATAAAACTTTTTGCACATAATTAAGAACCGAATAATGTATTTTTTGTACAGGAGCCACTGTGAGTATTATTTTGGATGTGAAAGGCTATTTATCCATCATTATATCTGGTTGTACAGTTATACTGTATACCTTGCTTGGTGGTCTGTATTCAGTAGCCTACACAGATGTGATTCAACTTCTTTTTATGATTGTCAGTCTGGTAAGTCATATTTTATTTCCTCTGGCTTTGTGAAGGCAAATTAGCAACAAATAACAAAAATCATGCAATGTAATAATGTACAGATGTTGCAGGCTTCATTGTTCCCCAGAAAACAAAACATATGCAGTGAGAATGCAGAATATCTCATAGTTATCATAGGATGTAATGTAGTGTTGGTACAGAAGGTCAAAATATATCCCACCATATACCCCCAAAAGAGAACAATAAAGCCTGCTACAGCCATATTTATCATATTTAGGTGCACAGCAGCGAGTAACTTCACTAGTGGAGATGTTTGAAAAACAGTTTGCAATACCAAGAGATTGAAGTACTGTACAATGGAACAAAGGGGTACAGTGCTAGGAAGTACTGCCCTGTTTTTCTGAACCTGGTCACGTATGAAGGCCATACATGACCTATAAGCGTGTGTATACTACCTATAGATATTTCTACCATCTTAGTCCAAAGCTCAAATGTTAACAACCTGCAGCTTATCTTGCTTTCTTCCTATCTGTTTCCTGTACGAGAACTCTGCCTGCAGCAGCACAAACGTAGCTTGCGTTTTAGGTACTTCCTCTGAGGTAACATTAAACAAAGCCCCTGTATTATGACTTAAATAGTATCTCTTTTCAATTGTTTTCTGAGTCCCTCTCATCTACAGTATCTCTCACTCCGTGTGCCATTATAGGCAAAGTTGAATTAGAATATCATTGCGCCCCGTCTTTCCAGACAAAGTTTTATGTAAAGCCTGGTTCATGACTCAGTAGGGAAAAGGAAACTGTTGACACAGAACGTAGCAGAGAACTTTTTGATATTTTTTGATGGTCTTATAAATAATAAACTAATATTTTTTCTTATTTTAAACATAGTGGGTTTGTGTACCATTTGCTCTTCTAAATTCAGCAACTGAAAACATTGCTTACACTGCTGTACATGAATTATATCAAGGTCCTTGGATTGGTAAAATACAGACAGAGTACATTGCAAGATGGCTGGATGATCTAGCCTACCTGGTGAGTTATTATACATGTCTAACTGTGGTATTTACAAAATAAAACAACTATTGCTTCAATTTACTTTACAATGAACAGTCTTAACTTACAATAGTTACCCATATCTATTTGCAACCTTTTTTTTGTGTTCTAATAACCCTATCAGCATAATGTTCTATTGATATGTGAAATAATACAAATTACTCAAGAAACTTTCAGTGTTACTTGTGGTCAATCAATGAAACAGTATATTGATTTTTCTTTGGGCAGACATCTCTTCTAACACAGTCATATCATACTAACCTTCTCTCTTTCCTATATACCTCACTTAAAGGCAAAGTTAATGAATTTGGAATACATTGTCAGGATATGATTACTTCAGCGGGTATAGTTTCTTGTTGAGAGTGTAATGCTAGCGTTGTGTCATTTCAGAGTCTCGGAGGCATTGCATGGCAAACATATTTTCAAAGAGTACTTGCTGCTTCGTCTTCCAAGCAAGCAATGATCACTTCGTACCTCTCAGGGATTCTTTGCGCTGTGATGGGTATCCCGTCCATTCTAATTGGCGCCGTTGCAGCCTCCACAGGTAACTACGCTGCAATCCTATCACTTGCTTTTTCCGCAATGGAATTATTATTTGGGTAGATCCTTAAAGTTTCCTAACTCAACCCTATTCTTTCCATTATTATTTAAGACTGGAACCAGACTAGCTATGGCTTGCCCACACCAAATGAGAGAAGCGAGTGGAACATGATATTGCCCATAGTTCTGCAGTATCTGTGCCCTACCATTGTGTCTGTTGCTGGTTTAGGAGCCATTGCAG
This sequence comes from Ascaphus truei, assembly GCA_036426205.1. Classification (NCBI taxonomy): domain Eukaryota; kingdom Metazoa; phylum Chordata; class Amphibia; order Anura; family Ascaphidae; genus Ascaphus; species Ascaphus truei. The sequence continues at coordinate 260,829,798 of CM071569.1, read as the reverse complement.
CAGCTGTTATGTCCTCTGCAGATTCTTCACTTTTGTCGGCCAGCTCTATGTTTGCGTACAACATATACAAAAAGTTGCTAAGGAAAAGGGTGAGCTGTTTGTTTATATATTCTTTTTAAGAACTGTTGTTTGATAGTCAATTTTAGGGGTCATAGGTCAAAGTTTCCCAGCTGCAAAAATAGGGCAAAAGTGAAGCAAACATACGCACCAGATTTATTCCAGAACATGGCTCCCATGGGATACATGGATTTGTTTTTGCTTTGATATATATGGTTCCATTGTTTTCTCTTCAGGTTTGCTGCTGGGAAACGTTGATAAAAAGCTCCCTATGTTTATGGTATTCTGCTCCTATTATGTTTGTGTAGACAATGAAAAGTAAGGTAGAAGTGATCCCTTTAATAGCTAACCCGTGATTAAAAAGAGCGCTATCTTTCAGGGCCACCAAGGGGCCTCCAGGCAGATTTTCTTTACAAATTAAGCTGAAAATAGAAAGACATATGTATACAAGAAGGACACCCTAGAAAGTCTGGGTATACAGATGTAAATGAGTGTGATGTACAAAGTAACATGGAAATGCCAAACAGCAAATGGAAATTGATCAGCAATTGTGGACTGGGTGTGAGGTGTCTGAGCAGAGGGCTAGTGTAGGATGGGCTTTTCCTTTTTGCATTTAGTCAGGAAGAAGATGTTGCTGAACAGTTCAGCCAGTTTCTCCCGCAGCTTAACTTGTGTGCACATGAAAATGTACATTAGTGTGCACACAGCTAAAAGGTATCGTGGGGCTTTCCCCTGTGCTGGTGTTTATATTGATACTGTAGTGCCGACGAGTATTCTCAAACAAATCTGGTGCAATCACCAACAAGACCCAGGTACATGCTGGGTACATGCCGGGTACATGCTGCAACATTTCAGTGACATTTCTGCAGACAGACTAATGGCCCATCGGATTAACAGCGGGGGTCCCTGGCAGTCCCATTCAAACTGAATGGGGGGGTCCCTGCTGTGTTAATCCGATGGGCCATTAGTCTCTGCAGAAATGTCACTGAAATGTTGCAGCATGTACCCAGCATGTACCCAGTATGTACCCAGCATGTACCCAGTATGTACCCAGCATGTACCTGGATCTTGTTGGTAATGGCCCCAGATTTTCCAAGGCAAGTTTTAGAATACTTGTCGGCACACCTGTATGTATACCTTTATGCGTAGCACCCTTTATACAACTATGACCTGCGCCATAGAGCATGTTATGTTTTCTTTCCATTTCATTGCACAGGCCTCGGACAGAGAAGTTCTCTGCATCATGCGCCTTTCCATGGTGCTGCTTGGATCTGCGGGAATGGGACTGGCTTTCCTGTCACACTCTGTGTACGACCTGTGGTTTCTGAGTGGAGAGCTGGTATATGCGCTGTTATTCCCTCAGCTTTGCTGTGCCCTTTTTATCCCCGGCACCAACGCCTACGGCTCAGCCGCCAGTTTCTTATTTGGCTTCATCCTGAGGCTCCTGGGAGGGGAAAGCTCCCTAAAGATCCCGCCTGCTCTTCATTACCCAGGGTGCATCCTTGTAGACGACGTGTATGTGCAGCTTTTTCCATTCAAAACATTCACAATGCTGGTTAGCTTGATTACCCTCGTTGTAATCTCATATCTGGCACAGCTTTTGTTCATGAAAAATATTTTGCCAATGCAATGGGATGTGTGCAATGTATTTAGAAAAGAAACCTCTCGTGCACCACAATGGGAATTGGAAGAACAGATAGGTCTGCAACAAAGTTAAACACATGGAAACTCTGTAGCTGTAAATACTAAGGCCCATATGCACTGAAAGGTGCTAAGCTTTAGCACATCTTAACTCCCATTCATTTAAATGGGAGTTGGGGCGTGCACAGGTGTTGCATACTTTAGTGCAGGATTGGCCAACTCCAGTCCACAATGGCGACTAACAGGTTAGTTTTTCAGGAAATCCCTGCTTCAGCACAGGTGGCTCAATCAGTGTCTCAGTCTTTGACTGAGCCACTGATTGAGCCACCTGTGCTGAAGCAGGGATATCCTTAAACCCTGACGTGTTGGTGGCCCTTTAGAACTGGAGTTGGCTACCCCTGCTTTAGTGGGTATGGGCCTAAGGACCTAACTTAGTAAGTGCTGCTATTTTGGATAAAAAAGAAATAAAAAAAATCAGTCATGGAAAATTTACAATATCACCAAGTTACCACCCCGGGGTCTAATTACTAAATTCTCTGGCTACAAAAGTAGGTCAAAAACAATGCAAAAAACAGAGCCATATTCATCCAAGAAAAGGAATCCCATTGAAAGCAATGGGAGTTTTTCCTTGGACAAATCTGGTTCAATTCTTCTGCACAGACTTTGCTCCAGTTTTGCCCGGAGATTTTAGTTACAGTAATATCCCCCATAGTTCCAAAAGTCATTGTATGCAACGATACGAGGTGGTGAGAAGTGCACTGTTCAGTCTGTCGTGTGAAATATGTTTGCTGACTGTGCAGTAATTGTAGGGGAGATCATGTACATTACAAGTCATTACTGTCATGACTAAATGGCCAGTCCAACATAGGAATACATAATGAATAGTTGTATACTACCAAAATACTCCACTGTGAAGCCTATAGAAACATTGAATTTTTTGAAAATATTGTGTGTCATTGTGTATTGAAATAAATTCAAGTAACTTTATAATTAGGGTGACCAGATTTTCAAAATGAAAAACCGGGACACATTAAAAAATTATTTATAAAACAAATTACATCACGTGACGCACCCAGTTGCCATGACAACGAGGCACTGACGTCAGGCGGTGACATGTTGCCATGACAATGTGGCATCACGTGATGCCTCGGCGCCATAATACGTCCCGTTGTCATGTCAACTTGATGCCGTGTGATGTCATGGAGTGTCTCATTGTTATGGCAATGTGCATTACGTGACGTCGGGCAGCCATGTTGATGGAATTTGGAGGGGAGGATACAGCCACACACAGACACACAGACAGTGACACAGTGACACACAAACACAGTGACAGTGACACACACACTGACAGTGAGACACACACACAGTGACACACACACACAGTGACACACACAGTGACAGTGACACACACACACACACAGTGACAGTGACACACACACACAAACACACACACACACACACACACACACACACACACACACACACACACAGTGACAGTGACACACACAGTGACAGTGAAACACACACACAGTGACACACAGTGACAGTAATACACACACACAGTGACACACAGTGACAGTGATACACACACACAGTGCACACACAGACAGTGACACACACAGAGTGACACACACACACACACACACATAGACAGTGACACACACAGTGACAGTGACACACACACAGTGACAGAGACACACACACCATGACACACAGCGACACACACACACACACACACACACACACACACACACAAACAACACAAAAACACAACACACACACACACACACACACACACACACACACACACACAGACAGCGACACACAGACAGTAACACACACAAACACCCACACAGACTATGACACACACACACAGACACACACAGTGACACACACACAGACAGTGACACACACACAGACAGTGACACACACACACACATAGACAGCTACACATAGTGACACACACACACATACAGTGACACACAGTGACAGTGACACAGTCACACAGTCACACAGACAGACAGTGACATACACACACACACACACAGTGACACACACACAATAAGCCCACCTCTGCAAACACACACATAAAAATAAGGCCTCTCCCCCCTTGGGTTGGGTAAGGTGCCTGGGAGGGGGATATAAGGGCGCAAGTGGGCTGCTGGAGCAGCATAGGTAGCCAGTGCAGATGAGGGACTGGCAGGTCCGCGGAAATTAAAGGGAGGGCCCGGCATTACTGGAGGAGAGACGGGAGGGGGGCATTGCTGAAGGAAGGGGAGGCCCGGCTTGCAGCATCTCGTCAAAACTCCGCCCACCCCGCATCCTCCAATCACAGCCGGCATTCTCCTGCTATCTCTGTGCCCTTCCCCCCCCCCCCTTTCGACCCCTTGGGAGAGCAGCCAGCATCCTCCGCTCCCCGAAGCCCCAAAAATCGGGACCCCAAGTAAAAACCGGGACAATTTGAGAATTATTTGGAAACCGGGACAGCACATGAAAAACCGGGACAGCACATGAAAAACCGGGACGTATGGTCACCCTATTTATAATCAAACATGCAAAATTAAATAGGAATATAATACTATTGTATATACATGGTATTCAATTTTGCATGTTTGATGATGAAGTTAGTTTAATTTATTTCAATAAATTCTGAATACTTTCTTAATTTATCATATACAGTATTTGCAATGAGAATAGGGTAACAAAGGCACACAGTATTTTCCCACAAGTAATGGTCCTTATGAACAAAGATTGCCCAGTCAAAGTATATAATGAATATCCATGCAGAGGAATTATAGAAAATATTCTATAGTCAAATAAACCAGCATACACATAATGTAGACAAAAGAAAAGATGGTCCCTTTGGGGTCAAAACGTTGTGGTTCTGGTGATGTATTGTCTACATTTTTGTGTGTGCTGGTTCATTTGACTATGAGTTTTTTTTATTTTTATCAATAGGTCCTCTGCATGAAAATCCTTTATATGGAATGCCCTATAATACGTTCTGACATAACCAACGTCTCAAAATGTCTTAGGTGGGCGAATGTTTCATTGCACGTCTCATGTCTGGACTTAGTAAATAGTGAATGCAATAAACCACATGATGAGAAAAATATGACATTTTTTATTCCCTTAATTTTTATTTTCCTCAGTAACTGGTACTGTAATTTCATTACATTTCAAAATAGCTGATTTACATGCAATAATATTACGCTGTATGCAAGGTACACTGTGCACATTGCACATTGTTAAGACAGATCCTAAGTGCATGCACTGGGATAACAGTTTCATAAAGTTTATACCGAAAACTGATTACTGCGGTTTAATAAACCTATTCCCCTTTTCCATTTGAACACTTTTCTATTTTTTTTATACAAAATGCAAAACAAAATGTAACAATTGATGTCATACTGTAAATTGCGCTAGAAAAAAAAGGTAAATGGTATAAATATATACAGTATATATGGTATGAAGTATAAAGTTCTTCATGTCGATAAGAGGGGCGCATCTGAAAACGTTTAAACTTTTGTAAATCTTTCTAAGATTGAAATACTGATGTAATTTGTGTGCTTAGTGAGTTCCAATGGAAGTGTTCGGCTATTATAAAACAACATTTAAACAATACATGTAAAATACAATATCACATATTGCATGGACTCAATAGAAAGTAGGTGGTATTTCTTGTAATAAACGTTCAGTTGTACCCACATTTTAACATTTGTGTGGGAAAATGTGTATTTTCAGTGATTGTAAATAAATATATCTTTTTTTGAAAAAATGTTTGCAGATACTCTTTGTTTAAAGGCTGAATATGAGGCTCAAGAGGTTATTCCCAGAAGATATTCTGTATATGCTGTATGCATTGCTGATACTGTAATTGCCAGCAATGGCCAGATTGCCCTCCCCCAAATTACAGTATGATCTTCATGATCTCACTTCATTATCACATCCCCACCCTTCTCCCAACCTCCTCACGCTGTCTGTCCCATAGTTCAATTCCCAGCTAATTTTTGATTTCACAAGATTCCTCTGTAGCTCCCTTTCCAAAATGACAGACGTCTGGCATAACACAGCATTTGCAGAGGTCCAGATTTACTAAACAGTTCTTAACGCACCTAAGGCGTAGTTCAATTTAATAAACATGGGCTTAAATATCTATGTCAGTATGGGCAGTACATCAGGTGCTAATAATTGTTGTTCTCCTGAGTATTGCTTTGATGAAAGGGTATAAAATTCCTGATAGCGTGTAAGCATGATTGTCCATCTCCAATGATAAAAGGTACTGTCTCTGTATAGCCAGGAAATGGTTAAACTTCGTGGGCAGTAGAGCAACCAAGGGGTGAATCTTTTACTAAGTGTGTTTTTAAGTCCTGCCTTGCTCTGGAAGTGAGAAGGTTAGGGTTAAGGTTTTGCATTGCATAATTTGCAGGCCCAGGTAAGCAAGTAATTAAGGAGACCGTTCTGTAACCAATTTATACCAACACATGGAGACTGTGATGGCAGATACATTAGATATCTTCAAAAAAAAAAGGCTGGACATCTTTTTAGAAAGGAAAGATATACAGGGATATACCAATTTGATTGTAAGCTCTTTGGGGCAGGGACTCCTTTTCCTAATGTTACTTTTCTATCTGAAGCACTTATTCCTATGATGTGTTATTTGTATTTTTTGTTATTATATTATTATGTCCTGTGTATTACTGCTGTGAAGCGCTAAGTACGATAATGGCGCTATATAAATAACGATATACATAATAAAGTGGTCCCCAGTGGTCGCTGCGGCGCGCGCTACAGTGTGCGCGCCGCACACCAGATACACAGCTCTCTCAGGCAGGACCCAGTAGGTTTTTGTGTGGGCGCTCACTTATCGCGATGGCGCGTGTGCTGGCAGGGAAGACAAGAATTTTGTCGTCCCGTGCTGCGACGCGATCACGTGGTTGGCGGGCAGCCAATGGAAGGGCAGGTATGCCCCATCATGGCCATGCCCCACACAACCCCCCAGGAATCCCATCGCTCCCCTACAGACAGCAGATCGCGTCTATTATCTGTGCACGCGCCGCTGGGTCGCCAGGTGCGTGCAGCAGTAAACACTGGGGCCGTAGCCTTAGACTCCTTACATTTAAGGCTGCGATCCCAGTAATTACTACAGCGCACGTCTCAGCGTGCGCTGTGCGATTAAACTCCGCCCCCCCCAGTACCTCTGGGCCCAGTTGCTGCCCTGACGTGCAATTTCCTCCTGCTCTGCACGACAGCTTTTCAGGGAGGCAGGGGAAATTGAGTTTACTCCTAGCGATGGAGGCGCAAATCCCTGACCATGCCCCCTCCCATCGCAAGCTCCCTCTCTCCCCTCAGACCGCAGATCACGGTTAGCGCTGTGCACGCGCCGTCCCCCCCCCCCCCACCGGGCGCGCATGTCACAGTCATGACTGGGACCGCAGCCATAGGCCTTAAATTAATCCTGGTGTGGTTGCGTAATTGGGGTTTGGTGTAAGAATTTCAGGGGTGTGTATGCTCACTTTAGTGCCCTGCGGTGAGCTGAGTAAGGCTGCGGCCACGCTGCCGCTGAGCTCGCTCATGCTTGAGAGCGGTGACGTCACCAATTCTCCAAGCATGAGCGCCGGGTGTCCTGCAATAATTTTAGAGCAGGAGCGGGGGGCATGGCTATTAAGGGAGGGGGCATGTCATTGTCTGGATCGGGGCTGCGTGTCTCTGAGTGTCTGTGTGTGTGTATGTGTGGGTGTGTCAATCCATTCTCTCCTTTCCCCCCTTCCCTCCATTCTCTCCCTCCCCCCTCCCCTCCATTCTCTCTCTCCCTCCCCCCTCCCCTCCATTCCCTCCCTCCTCCCCATTCCCTCCATTCTCTCCCTCCCCCCTCCATGCTTTCCCTCCCCCCTCCATTCTCTCCCTCCCCCCTCCATTCTCTCCCTCCCCCCCCCCTTTCACCTCTTTCCACTCAGCCCCATCCCCCACCCCTTCCACCTCTCTCCGCTCAGCCTATACTGCCTCTCTCTCCCTATTGGTCAGAGCAGGGTCATGTGACTGCGCTACGAAGTAAAAATGAACTGTCTCCCCAAGCACCAAGCTTGGGAGAGTGTACGTGCCCGCGCACGAGCGTGCGTGTGCCGCGTGAGTGGGGTTGTTAAGATAAAGTTTAAAGAAGGTAAACTCGTCAAGCGCCGCGCACCCAGCGCTAGTGTGGACGCAGCCTGACATTCGTGCGGCCAGTTTGTTATCCCCTTTCACACACATAAACACGTCCACATGGATGAGCATGTACAGTATGTGACAAGTACTTTTAAATAGACCTCTGCACACTGATTTGATAGTATTGAAGTTAGACTAATTAGATTTTGATAGTTAGGCATTCACATACAGTACAAACTGTCCACTAGATGGACGAAGAGGGGACGGTGCACAGCTGACAATGAACGAAGGGCTGGAGAGCTAAAATAGGTGAAAAAGTTTCATTAAAACGTAAAACGGAGAACCAAAAAGAACCCCTCTAACGCGTTTCGCATTTCATTTCATTACCTTTCTCCTGTTTGATTATAAAGTGCTATAGATTTTATGGCACTGATTTCAGACCTGTTCTAACCTCCATTTCCACTAGATGGGGCTTTAGATCTCTCTAAAATCTCAATACTACCAATGCAAACTGTAACTAATTGCAATGACACAGCTCTCCTCAGCATTCTGCATTTGCTGTACCGAGTATACATGACAGTGTATTTATGAGTGAAACGGAAAGATTTCTGACACATTCAATTAATTTAGATCTATCTAACATTTGCTTGAATGAAATGCCTAGCCTACTGCACATTATCATATTTATGGTATAAAAGCTGCATTGGCACATCAAAAGGGTTACAACATAATGAACAAGTACCAAAATAACCAATGTAAAAGCAAATTGCAATAGTTAAAATTTAGTTACATAGTTACATAGATGAGGTTGAAAAAAGACATACGGTACGTCCAACCTTTTTTTTTTTTTTTTTAAAGATATCTATTGTATCTGCCATCACAGTCTCCATGGGTAATGAGTTCCACATTTTAACTGCCCTTACTGTAAAGAACCCTTTCCTTTGTTGCTGGTGAAATCTTCTTTCCTTCAACCTTAAGGCATGACCCTGTATCGTTTGTCTGCCCTTGGGATGAATAGTTCTTTTGAAAGCTCCTTGTATTGTCCCAGAATATATTTGTATATAGTTATCATCTCCCCTCTTAGACGCCTCTTTTCTAATGTAAAAAAATCTAATTTAGCTAGCCTCTCCTCATAAATCAGATTATCCATCTCTTTTATTAATTTTGTGTCTCTTATCTGCCCTTTTTCTAGTTCTATAATATACATATATAAAGAAAAATTGATCCCTAAAAGAAATCATGAAACAGCACTCAGATATGATAAGCAAAAAATTGTGTTGGGAACATGGTATACACAAACACACGTTTCAGTCCAACAGGAGGACCTTCTGCAGGGAGGTGATTTCTTTTAGGGATCAATTTTTTGTTGTGATATTTCTATGTGCCAAACACCAGGACATATTTACTCTACTGGAGTGCCAACTGCCTCCCCTATTGTTATATATATATATCAGCTCCGGAGACTCCTGGCATGAATCTGATGCTGGACAAATGCATTTTTTTTCTCTAAGTCCTCTCTCGCCTCCTTCTCTGCAAGTTCTCACCAGCCTCACGCCAACTTTTCCTGGCGTGAGGATTTTGGGAGAAATTTGCCATTGTAGAGCCACGATTAGTCTCAATAAACTAATCGAGGCTACTAGAATTGAATGAGTTTCAGAATCTGCAGAAAAGTGGATTATTGCTGCTCACCCGATGATTTGTTTAGGACAGCTGAAAAAATTGGCAATTCATGCCTTTATCGCCCACCTATCGAGGCTTACAGAATAGCAATAGGCATTTTGAGCGAAAAGGCCTTGATAAGTGTGTTATGAAGGCTTATAGACTAGGCCCCAATGTCTAACTTAATGCCTCATGAAGTGCCAACGTGTATTCAAAGCTCACAACTGCCTATGGTCTACTGTCTAGCGGTTGTAACCGCTAAAGTAATGAAGGGGTTAATCCCTCCCGCAACACTCCTGGTAGGCCTAACCACCCGCCCCGGGGCAACTACCACCACCACCCCATACCCACAAATGGGCAGAAGCACTAGTTGCCAAATGGCTAATAGCGCTTTTGCCAATTTGTGATGCAAAAAACAACACAAAATACTAGCCAATACACCCATTGACTACCATTGTGGTTACCTATGTCCTCAATGGGAGCACATATAACCACATTGCACATGAATTGGCACCCTACTACCCACCCCTTCTACCCCCCCCCTCTCCGAAAACATACAGTGTTTTATTTTGTGGATTTTTTTAATTGTTGCCCATTCATCACCATTGTGGTAATCCTTGAGATAATTAAGGGAGTGCTCTCACTGCGCGTCTCTTCCAGACTGGTGCTGCCCGGTAGGACTAACACAGTGGCAGTCCCATTCAGAAGTAGGGATCCCCCCGCTGTGTTAATCCTCATGGGCCATTCCCCCCCCCCCCCTTCTATGCACTTTGTTGTGAGCTTGCCACTTTTGGTCTGCGGTTCACTAGCACATGTGTTGTGGCAGATTGTAAATACAACTGGTTGCATCTGTAACGGAAATGCAAGTACATAATAAAATACAAGAAATCAGTGAAAAACATTGGGTTGATAATGCCCAGTTTAGGTTTTATTGAATCATTGATAAAAGTGATATTTTATTTGTTGAATCATTTACAAACACACATTTGCCAACAAGTGCACAATACCATTGTATATCCTACTTAGACTATCACAAGATCTATTTGTAGTGAATGTTTAAGGGTCATAATCCAGTGTGTGGTTACTTGCCATGTCAGGGTCATTGTGACTCACCATACTGTGTACCTGGATCTATCAGGTAACTAGCATCATAAAGGACACTCTAATGTTGCCTTGCATTAACAGCTCACTAATTGGAGCAAGCTATTCTACAGTCTTCTATTTCTCTAGCTAGGCAGGTGGTCATAATGATACTTTTGCTTCCACTCCACTTATGCATTGGGACACAGATTTCTAAGTATAAGTAAAGTCTATAAGAGGAAGATGTACATTCAATCAGTGGCTTTTTAGCAAATCTTCTCAATCTTGCTCAGTTGGTTTTTTTAAATCACGTTGAATTTGATTTTTGTCTTGAAGATTAGGAAACACCAGTCTGGAAGAAAACAGGAGGGAAAAAAATGCAGTGCTCTCTCTATTAAACTGCAATTAATATATTCATGAATACTGCAACTACAGTATATATGTGGTGCTTGGACATAAAAGAAGGGGCAGAAAACTTAGCATGGGGCCATCGGCTCCAATTAAGGCTCTGGGGGGAATGAGAGGGAGATCTGTTGGCAGCCTGCTTCCCACCATCTCCCCCTCTGCACACAGCCCAGGAAAAAGGTGGAGGGAGCAAGATTATTTCACAAACAACATTGAGTTAAAGCTGCAGTTCAAGCAATTTCCTGCATGTGTGTTTTTTTTAAATAAATCAGTTCTGTAGTAAGAAAAAATACTTTTAGCATTTTCTGTTTTAAAAACAACAACTTTGAAAGACCAATTTTCTTGTATTCTATTTTAACACGCATGTTTGTTCCTATAGCAACCATTTACATTCCCCAGATCTAAATGTAGCCCCCTGTAAACAGCACAGGCTATACCTATCTTCCTTCTACTGTGGTAAGTCCTGTTAAGACCAGGCGCCAGTAGTAATCATGGGTTTTCCCCCTTCATGCCCTACCTTGCGTGATAGATGCAGGCCTCGGACTCTGCTGCAGGCGTGAGCAGAGGGGAGGTCTTGCTGACATCATAAGAGGTGGGACAGAGACTATTTAGCAGCCAGTTCCTGTAAGTGACAGTCTGTCTGTTCTCACCCGGCTCTGGAGCGGGTCTGTCCAAGGAGTTGGAGTGATAGAGCAAGCTCCGTCCTGGGAGCTAGCCAGAGAAAGAGCTGGGCCATTACATTTGGAGAGTGAGCCAAGCTCGGGTGGGACCAATGCCCCTCACCTCGAGGCAAGGGTGATGGGGAGGATTCATCCCCCGCCCAGAGGATATCCTCTGCGGTGGGCAGTGGGGTATTGAGGCCCCAGCACAGTCCATCCTGATGGAGAGCATATTTGGAGGGAAGGAGAGGAGGAAAGGACTGTACCGAGGGGAGAGTCTTGAGTGCGGAAAAGCTTGCTGTTGTTGTTGTAGCTGCAGGCTGCTGCTATTGTCGGGCACGGCTAAGAACAATAAAGAGAGACTTTATCTTTTAACCACAAAGACTGTTGTGTGAGTCTGGAGTATCCACCCTGGGACCAGGGTTCACTCTTCCATACAGGTCCTATCCCACATCCCTGGGAGTATAGAGGATGGAGGTGCTGCACCACCACTAGAAGAATGGAGGCTAATACCCCAGAATATACCATCGCGGGAGACTCAGGCCCTCCTGTTCCACGTAGGTACGCACCACTAAGTACATGTAATCCACCCTCACACACCCTAGATATGTCAGATGAGTCTAGGGGGGGGGGGGGGGAATATGGGTTACATAAAGATGTCGCCAAACTTCGCTGATCAATAGACGGAGAACGAATTGACCAGCAGCTATGCAGTTCTTTAGGTAAGTAGAGATTGCTCACATGAAACTATTGAAATAAAAAAAAACTAAAAATAAATAAATAAAAACGGAAGCTTGAACTGCAGCTTTAAAATGAGCTGCCACAGTTAATAAATTGTTTCCTAAAATATCGTGGTGCACCACATTTCCACAAAGATTTTTAAAAAAAAGAAGCATCGTGCATCATTGCCTTGCTGTTTCAGTTTTTCACTGTTATACAAGGATGGAAATGCCCCGGGAAAAGTAGTGCTATTACACTGTACCTAATTTCATTATCATTATATTGTCAGAATATTGGGGCAAAGTTTGATGCTCAAAAACAAAGAGGAGAAAAAGATTTTCAAATAACAATGTAATAGTAGGTCTGTAAATAAAAGACTGTATACTGTATATTACCTGTATTCCTCCCTTTATGAAGTATATGGAAAACAAAGAACGGATCCTGCGTTCCTATCAATTTGGGCTAAAATACACTAGTGACATGTTTACGTTTAGAACCTAAGTCTGTGAGACAAAGGAGTCATTTGGTTGCATCTTTTGATCAAAACATGATTCAAGCCGCCAACCTCGTCAAGGTAGACTCTGTTTAGCAGGTACCTACACTGAATATATGTAATTTCTTATCGTCCTGTGGTCTAAACTTTGTGAAATATGTGAAAGTGCCCTGAAGGGGTTAAATAAATGAAGCGTATACTTGTGTGATCTAGTGCAATTAAAAGCTGGCCCAAGACAGTATCAGAGTTCCCTTATTATACAGGTGAACTGTTGGCGCACAAATACCCTAGTGTGAAATATTAAAACAGCCATTAGAATGAATGAGATGAAAAAGAAGTGTCTGCCACCACAGCACATACACACTAGGCAGTTAAGGTTAACGCAGGGACTTAACGTTACTTTAGGTAGGTCATGCCTAAGCTTGCCATCACTCACATCCCTACAATAGAGCTTATAAAGGGTCTGGATGGGTGTAGCAGCACATCCTACCTTTTAAATTGCAGGTCCTATTATACACCTGAGAATGACCAGTCTATTGAGCCACTTGTCCCACCATTAGAGCGGTGAAGAGAACGTTTACACAGCTAGCGTAGGACCTGCAGAAAATGTGTTACCGTTACGTGGCTGCAGGCTTATAATGCTTTGGCCAAAGAATTGAACTAAATGACCCTTACATATGAGAAGAAAAAAGATAATATTTGTCTATATAATTTGTCAGATTGGATTTGGCATTGGGGGCTTTGTTTTTGCCTTAACACCACCGTTAGGTATGATTCACCTTCTATAGAGTTATTGCCAGAGTTTTTTCCCTCTTCTTTCCTCTCTTTTTTTTTTTAAACTGTGGTGTTAAACTAATGTCATGGTCAGGATGGGAGCAACACACTAAAGGATTAAAGATTCAGAAGCATGGACCCCCCGTGGCTCCATCGCGCCAGACGCTGTCTCAGGTGCCACGGACTTTTGCTTGTTGATCCACGATGCTAAGGACAGCAAATCTTACTACATTTGTACGTAACATCACATTATTGGAAGCTGACGCAACGTTGTGCTACAATAATGTGACGTTAAGCTTACGCGAATGAGATGAACAACGGCCGTTGTTTTTTTGCATTTAATTCGCTTTGTGAATATGCATTAACCTCAGGGGAAATAGCGTCCATCTTTTCGGTAACATGTTCTTATCAGCCTGGAGTTGGTGGAGCTTTGTGGATCTGTCCCTAAGTGGCAAAATTAACTTGATTATCCCCACTACTTTTCGCATGATGTTGTGAGACGGTTTCTGAAGTGAACTTTAATTAGGGGTGCCAGGTGTCCAGTATTGAACCGGACTGTCCTGTATTTGGACACTGTCAAGTAAAAAATGAGAGGGAATACTGGACATGTATGTGTCCGGTATTACCTCTCTGGACATAGTGACCTGACCGGCTTGGTGGGCTGTGGTATTTTCCCAAGCAGTGAGAGAGCAGGGTTGTTGCTAGGGGACTGGGCTGCTTTCTCCATCCTGATTGGCTGCTGCTGGGCATTGCAGCCAATTAGAAGGATGTGTCAGAAGCCATGGGGTTGGGCCAAGGAGAGGAGGAAACCGCATGGAGCGTAGAGAGGTGTGTGTGTGCGTGTGTCTTAAACGTGTCGCACCTTTCACCATTGTGTCCAGTATTTTTGGAGAAGCCACCTGGCAACCCTAACTTTAAGACGTATGTTTTATGAGAAATAGAAGATGTATTATCCGGTCTCTCCCCCATTACATGGTAACTTGTAGTGGCAAACTGTCTACAACTATTGCAGCAGCATGACTTTTTCTTTGCACTGTTGCTAAAATCAACATTACCTTTAAAGTTAAAGGAGGAATATTTTTCACAAGCCTGATGACTAAGTCAACTGTTCTTTTACCATTTATGTAAAATTAGATAAAAGTCCATCTTAACTCTTCCCTACATTTACTAAGCTAGGGGTCTTTCAGTCAAAGTACTTTATGGGTCAGCACTGTAAAGCCCTGTTTTAGCTATTTAAATATGTTGGGGATTCAATACTGACCCTCCTTTGTCTCAAGCATGTACCACAGAAGAATCCAAAAAGTCCATTGATGACTTGAATGAGGCACAAAACAGCTTCAATGGCACCAATGCCCAGGAGAATGGAAAAGAGGACAATGTTCCACAGCACTATGTTTTTAGGTTTCTTGCAAATGCTCCAGGTATCCTTCTTGAATAAATAGCTCTCACTAAAGGGAGTAAAAATACAACAGGTAGGGCATTAATTTGTATAATATGTAATTAGATAAACTTGTACTGAAAGTGTGTGCATTACAGAATGATTTCACAAGACTCATGTCAAACCGCAAAACAAATGAGAAATCAAAAGCTACTGTATGTATGAAGGCAAACATGTGTTATATTTCTGTTAACGTAACCCTTTCACTGCCGGAAGAGTGGCAGCACCTCAGTGCCACCATTCGTCTGGGATCACAATTACATGATCATTTGGAGCAGCAATCATTGGCCAAAGGCAGTGCCCTGATGATGTAAATCAACGTGGAGGAGGCTCTACTTCTGTGTTTAGTTCTCCAATGGACCACCGGTAAATACAATCTCCCTCTAGAAAATGAGGAAATATAGCTCCTGACATGCCATCCTTTATGACGTACAAGGAGAATGCTAAGGCAGCCCAATGGTACCCGTAAATGTTGTGATTAAGTGCCTCTTATTATCAATGTATGAACATTGCCCCAATTTGCAACCCTTACATCTGCTTGCAGCTTTGATGGGATCAGTGGTGGAAAGCTTGCTGCCAAACTACTGTTTAAAAATAGATTTATAGTGTAAGTTTCTTACATTTAATATATCTGTTATGTTTAAAATGTCTCTTTCAGATATCACTATTCTTTTGCACTTAAAAATTGTTGCACTGGCTTAAGAGGATCTTCTGTAAGTCCACATGAAAATAAAGGCTTCAAGCACGATCGTGCAAACGTTTACTTTGGCCAAAGTGAGAAATCAGAGAGAGAGAGGTGCTAGATCAAGAGATCACGAGATTCTGAAGGGGGAAGGTGGGAGATTCAGGGGAAATGGGAGAAATTACTGCTTCACAGAAAGGTTTGGTTTCATGGGATAACCTCCCAACAGATGTGTTGGAGAATGCAGTGAGGGAATTAATAAATGCTTGGGCCAGACATAAAGCTATCCTATATATGAAATTAAGCAAACTTACTCTTCGGTCTCATTTCTGAAAGGGTATACATATACTCCATCACCTGTGTCACATAAAGGTCCAGAAGCCAAACCCATTGCAGAGATGACCACACAGTATGCTCCACCAAGAGCCCCCAATGCAGCCAGAAGGACAGTTAGGATCATCTGAAGACATACAAATACAAGACAGGCGAACACTTAAAGAATCTAATCTCAGTGGAAATACAGTACAAAGCAGTGTTTACCATGTACACCACCCAACTTCTGCTAACGAAAATGGTAAAACCTTTCTATTTATGATAAAATACAGCTAATACTCAACAGCATTATGTTATTCTTATATTGTTCTATATAGCATAACATAAGTTGATGTTAACAATTTCAGTGCTAGTGGGGAACCAATATACTGTATTGTGTTAAGGAATACTAGTGTGTAAGACTCTGGGCTCCGTGTAAGACTTCCTTCTTCCTTCTGGCTTTTCCTGTCTAACCAAACAATTGTATATCATTTTAATTTGTTTAACTGTAAAGTATTGTGATGCCCCCTTAAGCAGAGGTCTGCTTATACTCAAAAAAATTAATGATGATGATGATGTCAAGAGATAAGGCAACCACATATAAAATAAATACTGGAATCTTGGTGTCTTCATCAGTAAACAATTATTGGTCCACATTTTTAGAGTCATTTTGTTTCTCAATATCAGTTTACTGGCATTATTACTATTAATGTGAATAGTTCATTAGCAACAGCATTTTTGCATACACAGCATATATCAACAAATGATATGGAAGTAGTTATATAAATTGGAGCTGTAGAAGAAGTTAAAGTAGGAGTTGGGGCACATACTGTAATGGGATGAATTTTAACTTCCCTTAATGCCATTTTACATCAATTTATTATCCCCAAATCAAGATATCAGCTCTTAATTTAATGTTCAACTACCCGTCTTAAAAAAAAGTGCATTATACTTACAAATGGGACTTCCCTATACAGGTCCACTAAAGGATGAAATACTAAGTTACTAAGTGTATGTAGGAGAATTTTATTGTAATGGCTCAGTGAGTAAAGACACGGACTGGCACTGAGTTTGATGCAGGGAAACCTGGTTCAATTCCCGGTGTCGGCTCCTTGTGACCTTGGGCAAGTCACTTTATTTCCTGTGCCTCTGGCACCAAAAACATAGATTGTAAACTCCACGGGACAAGGACCAGCGGATCAGCTCTAACCGCAGATCTGCGTTAATGTTCTGTATGGAATTGGCAGTTTCCAAACAGGTGAAAGGTATTGGGTCACATAAGAAATACCCACCAGGATTCCCGTAGGGGCCTAGACTAATCATTTTAATACCGATTAAGAACCCAAAGCAAGAAGGGGTCCGGGTCCCACACCTATGTAGAGCAACTAAGTCAATGTACCTCCATTTGACTGTTGAGTGGGCACTATTGGAAGAACCGTAAAGTCCCAGCCCCATCCTCATTCATCATAACTCTTTCCAATTCCTCCATGTCTGAGGTGTCCTATTTTTGTCTTCGTTTTGGTATTATGCTGCATTACATTTTTAATTTTTTTAGTTCTTCATCCTGCCTCCAGTTCTCACTTTTTGCTGTGCTCCTTCACCTCTCCTGTTTGTTCTTATCATAACTCTGCCCAGCTGATCAAAATGTAACCCCCATTCTTCATAACCCCGCCACCACACTCTAAGACACTGCATGTCACAGACCCCAGCCCCGCCAGACTCTGGAATCCATGCTTCAGATGTGAGGAGGGGTCTCACTCAAATGTAACATTTTAGAATCCTTTTTAAGAGTTTATAATGGCAATGTTTCTCAACATTGTAACCTGAAGTTTTGAATTGATTGATCATTCCCTCATAAAGCGTCACACAAGGAGGAGGTGTGAATACTGAATACAGGCAGTCCTCGGTTATCCAACGGAATCCGTTCTGGAAGTAGCGTGGGATAGTGAAACCGTTGTACAGTGAGTCCCATGTTAATCAGTGGCGGTGAGCGTTGGATACCGCATTCCGGCGTTGAAAAACGGCCCATAGGGTTGCATTGTAAAGCGTTGGATATGCCATTCGTTGTAAAGTGAAACGTTGGATAACGAGGACTACCTGTATTTCTATTCAGGTTATCACTGGGATGGAGGAAATCCCCCCCCCAACTTTAGCCCCCATTGTTTTATTGTAATGGAAAACAAAGGACATTTTCCATAAATTATTTAGAAACACTTTTACTTGCCAGATTATTTTCAAAACAGACATTAATTACCTAGTTTCAGCCTATTTAACACGTTTACACTGGTAGTGTGAAACAATGGTACTGCATCTTGACTTGAAATAAGGAAATATTTGATGGTGACTTTACGCTGAATAGATGTTTTCTTGGTAACTGGAAACATTTAAACAAAACAAGTGTATGCTTAAAGAGATTTTTGTTTTTCTTACCCCACATCTATTTGCGCAGCATCCTTCTCCACCTGCACCCAGCATCATAAAGGCTGGAAGGAAAACCTGCACATGAACACATGGGGATTATATCATCACACATAACATGGTGAGCAGAATTCTGTATACGAGTACAACTTAAAGCAAAGTGCTGGAGGGGCAGTCCATCAAAGGATTAGCATGGTGAATATGCCTGGGAGTTACAATTGATTGGTGGAAAGGGAATAGAGAAAGACAGGAAATAGAACAGCATGGCCACATTCTGGGCAGACTAATGGCCAATGCATGAAGAAATATCAACCCAACAATCTCTGCTCTGATAGAAAAGTATGGCAACATGTTATTGTATCAATGTCCCTTCCATGGAAAGGACTGCATTGATACCTATGTGTTACCCTACTTTACACCATACCGAATAGCAGCCAAAGAGAGAGAAGATATAGAGATTTGTGGGGTTCAATATGTTTTTAAGTGTGAGAATAGGCTTTTATTGTACATGATTACAGGATGTCTTATCCAGTGTAAATAGATTGATTAACCCTAGAAAAGCAAGTTATGCAATGGATTGCAAAGCAAATGCATATCTATGTTGCAGAGCAGTATGTTACAGCCCAACAATGGCACAAATGACCACATTAAACCCCCTCCGTGTTTGAATGGCTACACTCTCTTTGATAAATGACTGTTTTTATGCTGTGGACCAGGGGGTCATTGACTAAAGTCTGATGGCTGCAAAAATGCGATGGAAAACACATAGAAACACAGTATCAATTTACTAAGTAAATATAAACCACGTGGCCAGATGCACTAAGCTCAGTTATTTAACCTAACATCAACCTAAATTAACGTTAGCTTATTCGTACCCGCTATCCACTAAAGACATTTACCCAGCGTACCCCAATGTTAACCCAGCGCTGCTCCTTGCATTAACATATGGTTGCGTGTTTCCGACTGTTAGTGCTAATGATATGCCAAAGAGATGTTCCCCTAACATCACACATGCACTGAAAGCCATTCAGGTTAACACAGGGATTTAACTATTTTACATTTTGAGGTCTTACCTAAATGTAGCGATATTCACATCTAGAGACAGAGAGAGCAATATGTAGAGCACAAAAAGGGGCACACGTGAGATACCAGGAATATATGTTAATTTAAAGCAGCAGTCCAAGCTTCTGTTTTTAATTTTATTTTTTCCCCTTTAATTTGTGCATCGATACAATCCAACAATGATAAGTAATTCGCTAAGTTGCTGATCGATCTGTTCTCCTGTGATCGATCGGCGAAGATATGGCTCAGGGGTTCACTAAATGGCTGTCAGTGCAGCATAAGAGGAGCAAAGATGCAAAGTTCTGTTGGGAAGATCATGTGACCAGGCAATCACTAGATACAATTGGTGCACTACAAGAGAGAGGGCAGGGCTGAAAATGGCGTGTGCCAGTGCCTGTATGAGAAGAGGAAGGGGGTGTGACTTTGTAAAGGGTTGCCATATAAACAAAAAATGCTCGTTACATTATAATACATTTAAAAAGTCTTTCAGGGTGGTTTAAAAAAATGCTACAAGTATTTTCTCATAGTACATACCTGATTTATTTGAAAAAAAAACCACACATGTACAATATTGCTTGGTCTGCAGCTTTAAGTAATTTAAATACACTTTACATATCTAAATTCTCCCTCTCCCTCCCTCTTTCGATGGGAGTAACGCCACCAATAGATAAGATAGGTGTTACGAGAGCATGCTATTTTATGCTAAAGCAAGGCAGTGCTAATCTAACCTGATGTTAAGTCTATATTAATGAGCGAAACATGGCTTTTGCTTTTGGATATAATTACCTTTGTGGATATGCATTAAAATCAGGGGAAATAACTTACTTATTTAGGTAACCGGACCTTATTTGCCTGATTTCATGGAGCTTAGTGCATCTGCGCATAGAATGGGTAGAATGTATTCACAGATTATATCAATAGTTAAAACATAATAAGATAAGCGTTCCATTGTCTGTAGCGGAGGGAAAAATAAATGCCATTACCTTCTTGTGCTCATATAATCCGATCTGTAAACTATCTTGTCAATGTAAATTAGTGATGCTATGTAATTAAAACATTATATTAGCAATCTCCCAGGTGTTTTTGGAGGGGGATGATTGCATTTTTCTGCACCTTAGAGCTGAACTCAAGTTCTCCGAGCTTGTGCTCCCACATTGTCTTTTTAAATGTACCAGTGAATTTAGAAAAAGAATCAAAGGTGACCTTAGGGTCACCCAATAGAAAACTGAGATGACATTTGGTATCCTAATGTTTTTTTTTTTTTTTCAACTTTTTATTTTCATCCTTTTCCAAGCATACAGCAGTGTGAAGACATTTTTTGGCCCATATTAGCTGAAGTTACCACATTACTTACTGATTCTTATACACCTAAAACATAGACTCAGGGGGGGGAGGGTAGTGACACATTGGGGGAGACACATGTGGGAAGGGGGGGTAACACGGCAGGGGGGCAGAGGTAGGGTAGGGGGGGTTGACCCGTATTCCACATCTTCTTGCATCTCTTTGGGGTGTTCGGCTCGTACTGTGCAACCCTGTGTTGGGCGCTTCCTTCCACGTCACCTCGCTGGTCTGTATCTGGGGCTCGTACCCACTACACTGTCTTCCGGAACGCGTCGAAGGAGAACTCACCTTCCATTATTACAGCCAAATGGTGGCATTGCTCACCCCTATAATGTCAGTCTGTACCAGCCAGGGGAACCAGACTTTTTGAAAATTTGCGCCAGTGTCGTTGATCAAACTTGTCAATTTCTCCATCTGGCAAACAAACCAAATTCTGTTCCGAATCTTTTCTAACGATGGGGTTGTATTTTGCTTCCACAATGCTGCCGTCTCACACCTCACCGCCGTCGCAAAATGAGCAACCAATTTGTTTCCTGCTCTCGACAGGCCCTCTAGTGGCCGATTTAGGAGAAATAGCCAAGGATCTAGAGGAATTTCGAGGCCCAAGATCCTCTCCAGCCAACTCTGAACCTGTTCCCACATTGGGCGCAGTCAAGGGCAAGACCACAGCATGTGCAGCAGGTCTCCGGGCTCTCTGCATTGTCTAGGTCACAAGGGGGAGTAACCCGTGACAAATTTTGATAACCTAACTGGAGTGAGATACCACCTCATCAACACCTTATATAAGTTCTCCTTCAACGTCGTACAAATCGATGTTTTTGCTGTCGCCTCGAGTATGTCTGTCCAGTCTTCGTCCTCTAAAGTCTCCCCTAAGTCTCTCTCCCAGTGGGTCATGTAGTCAAGACGTATGTTGGGGCCGACCCCAGGATCGACTACCTCTCTGTACAGCTGAGACGTAAGTCCCGAAGTATTGTGCCCACGTGCACAGAGCGATTCGAAATTCGTCACTTTAGGACGGTTCTTGTATTTGGTGTAAAATGCCCGGATCTGGAGGTATCTAAAAAATTCTGTGTTGGGGATGCCTTTGTCGGCCTGAATTTGCGTGAATGTTTGAATAGTGCTTATGCCTTCCAGATCCCTCAACCTCCCGTACCCACTCTGCTTCCAGAGAATAAAGTGTCCCTCGTCCAGCCCCGGAGCAAAATCAGGGTTGCCGAATAGTGGTGTCATCAGCAAGTACCGCTTGGTTAAGGCGCATTTAAATTTAGTGGCTTCCCAAACCGAGAGTGAGTTAGTCATTGAGGATAGCGGTCTCGAGATTTTCTTTAGCCTAAGTTTTGGATACCAAATCAGGTTCTGAATGTCAAATGGGGCACACAGCTTGCTCTCCAGCTCCACCCATCTACGCCGTTTTGGATCTGTGTGCCATTGGATGATTTGACTCAATTGCGCCGCTCTGTAATACGATAACAAGCAAGGTACCGCCAGTCCGCCTGCTGTTTTGGGTTTTATCAGTGTTGTTGCTGGTATCCTAGCTTTCCTATTGTTCCAGATAAATTTAAAGATCTGAGCCTGCAGGTCTCTTATATCCGCTCTATCTATGGGTATGGGGAGTGTCTGGAAGAGGTATAAGAGTCTGGGCAGAAGGTTCATCTTAACGCTATAAATTCTTCCAATCCAGGAGATACCAAATGTCGCCCATTTCTTCAGCTCCCTTCTCAAGGATTGTAAGAGTTTGGGGTAGTTTGCCTTATATAGTGATTTGACCTCCTTTGTGAGATTAACTCCCAGATATTTAATCATCTTGGGTTGCCAATTCAAATTGAAGTTAATCTCTATTAGTTTTTCGGTAGTTTTAGGGAGGTTCAGGTTCAGCGCCTCCAATTTTGATTGGTTGATCTTAAACCATGAAATCGAATTGAATTTATCCAGGAGGTCAAAGAGGTTGGGTAGGGAGACTAGGGGCTTTGACAATGTCAGGATAACATCATCCGTGTATAACGCGGTTTTGTACTCCTGAGATTGTATTTGGATACCTGTGATATCTTTATTACTGCGAATATGGTTTGCAAGTGGTTCCATGCATAGGGCGAACAACAGTGGCGAAAGTGGGCAGCCCTGTCTTGTACCACTTTTAGTTTGCAGCGAGTCTGACGGGTACCCATGATGGACTACACCAGCGCTGTTGGATTTGTGCTGTACAGCGCTTTGAATTGCCCATGGTATTAGGTCCCCCATTCCCAATGCTGCAGCGTGGCTCCAGTTAGGCCGTCAATTCGTGTCAAAGGCTTTTTCTGCGTTCTAAGTTCACAATCATCCCGGGATCTTGTTGGCATTTATATAGTCGTATAGTATCAATTATCCTTCTAGTGGTTATCGGCCGCTTGCCTACTGCGATGAAGCCAACTTGGGTCTGGGTGAATCAGCCTAGGCAGAATCGAACTCAATCTATTGCCAGTAATTTGGAGTAAATTTAATATCTGATTAATCAAAGATATTGGCCGATAGCTTGGACAATTGGTGGGATCTTTGCCCTGCTTATGAATCACTGAGATGGACCCTGCAACATCATGTCTGAGAAGGAGCCCCCTGCTAGAATATGGTGAACATCCTCAGCAAGTGCGGGGACAGGATTCCTATGTATTTTTATTTAGTACAAGTTAGAAAATCCATCTGGGCCTGGAGCTTTAGCAGGTTTAAAGTTAGGCAACTACTTCTTGTAGTCCCTCCTCCGCTGTAAAACTCCCTTACCAAGGAAATCACGCTCAACTTGTTCGTTTTTGGTAGTTCGCCTTGGCTAAAATTCACTAAGGCATTGCTTGTTTAAGCGTTGTGTCAACCTTCTGGCCATCGTAAACTTTGCATAGTAAGCTCTAACTCCTAGCTTGTGTTTGGGATTGGCTGTTAACTCCCGTTTTAGTCCTTACTCGCATGGATGGTAGTTATGTGTTGTTTATTGCGAATTTTCCTAGCTAGATGATTATCCGGCTTGTGTGCAAAAAACAGGCGCTTACCTCAGATTAGACAAAAAGTGTGCTTACAGTAAAGCGGTCAATTCGACAATAGTCCTCTCTTAACAATACTGTGGAGCAAACAGTATGGATCCCTTCAGCTTTCAACCCCAGAAAAGGGTTATCCAGAGCCTTATAGAAAACAGATGGAACAAACAACCCAATGGGGGAGCAAGGGATTAGAAAAGACATACAATTAATAATGTGGATGCTATATTGACAGTAGCGTCCAAAGGTGGGACTACTGTCAATATTCATCACCATTATTATTGTATATGTCTTTCTAATCCCATGCTCCCCCATTGTTTGTTTGTTCCCATGGTATCTGGCTTGTTCGATTTTTCAAAAAATTTCCTCTTTGTCCAACTCAGTTCTTTCTCAGCCTGGGAGGTGAGGAGGAGGTTAAGTTCTATTCTTACGTCCTTCAACTCCTTCAATCTGTCGGCGCTACCGGATTTGGTATGCTGTATAGAGAGCTCATGGAGCCTCTCCCTTAGCATCTTTGTTTTAGCTTCCCTCACTTTTTTCTTACCCGCTGCTATATTTATCAGGACCCCTCGCATAGTGGCCTTGTGAGCCTCCCACAAGGTGACATGGGACGCCACACTGCCGGTGTTGGTTTTAAAGAATTGTGAGATCTCACCTTTAATCTGTTGCGCGGTCTCTGGGATCTTGAGTAAAGACTCATTTAGTTTCCAATTTGCTCCCGGGCTGGCCAGTTTGATCTGGGAGCACCTCAGCTCAATTGGTGCGTGATCGGACCATGAAATATCATGGATCCCCGAGTAGGTGATCTGGGGGACCAGTCTAGCTGACACCAAAAAATAATCGATCCTGCTGTAACTGTCGTGTGGGTTTGAGTAGAATGTGTAACTCCACTCCCCAGGGTGTTGTTCCCTCCAAATGTCTACCAGTTGATTCTCTCTGATCCCCTGTCGAAGAGCTGTGACCCCTTCCGCTCTGTCTCTATGTTTCGTCTGTGTTCTGTCTATGTCTGGGTCTAAACGTTTATTAAGGTCCCCTGCGAGTACTATGCTGCCCTCCGCGACCCTGTTTAGGAGTGTAAAGAAAGATCTAAAGAACTGTGGGTCATTCTCGCACGGGGCATAGACCGAGGCCAAGGTCAGGCTACTATTTTGTATTGTCCCTACCAAAATAAGATATCTGCCCTCTACATCTCTTTTAATTTTATCTATTTTGAATGGGAAACTATTATGTAGAAGTATAGCTACCCCTTTTTTTCCGCTCTTGCTGATGCAAAATAAAACTGTCGGTAATGAGCGTCTAAAAACCTGGGGTCATGTCTGGCTCTAAAGTGGGTTTCCTGCAGAAACAGGACGTCTATCGTTTTTGCTTGTATTCAGAAAAGGCAACTCTCCGCTTCTGCGGGCTGTTAAAGCCTTTCACATTTTGAGACAACCAGTCTTGTGATATGTGGATAGATCTGCTTACCCCATTCTGTGCACAGGTACGAGTGACTTTGCCGGATGGTGACTGAGTTGCCGCTGGGCTGCGTAGCTCCAGTTGATCCAGTGAGCGATCCGTGTGGGGGGTCGGGACAGGAGGGGGGGGGGGAGACACTAACAAATACATACCAGGAAGACAACACAACATATAGTATAGACATTGTCATAGACATCATCATAAACAACATAGTCAACAACTGTTTTGAGCTCATGCTAGACCTTGCAGGTCCGAGCTCATATGCCCGGGGACCCCGAGCCCTTGCATCCAACGCACAGTTCCTCCACGCAAGGTTCCAGTTCTGTAGGAGGTCCACATTCCCCGGGACTTTCCCCACTGACCTAGATGTTCCCTGGTCAGTGCGGTCTAGGCCCATGCCTACTGCCAGGAGAGCGGGGCAACCGCCCAACCCCCTGCGCTATGGATCATTATAGTGTTCGAAACTAAATACTCCTATAATGTATGCCATTGCATGATCCTTAATCCCAGCTATCCTGGAAAACCCTATTTTGTAGCTGTATGTCCTGCTCCCAAACTTATAACCTTATGTGTGTTAACTTAACCTACTGCGCTAACCATTTGCGATTCTATTTGACTATCTTTCCCCTTTTTCATTCTGTTTCTCATTCTGCTTTCTTCCCCCCCCCCTTCCCCCCTCCTTGTGATTATCAACCCTCCTATGTTCCCCCGGATCCATACCTCTTCCTCCCCCTACTCCTTACAGCTCGCCTAACCCTCGCTCCCCCCGTTCTCCCCCCTCCCCTTCAGTTCTCCCTCTATCCTCTGCTATCCCCTCTTGCCGTCACCCTCTCTTCCCTTATTCTCCGATGTTCCCCTCTTACCTATCTCCCCCTTCACTTCTATCCGCTCTCCGCCTGCTGATTATAGTGCCTGGTGCTCTGTGCCGTATCTTTGACCGAGCTTCATGCTTCCTCCCTTCGATCCGCTCTCCCGGGTCCCCCCCTCCCCCTTGCGAGAGGTCAGGTCTCTCGGCCGAGGAATGCGCGTACCTCTGCCTCGAGACCTCACCATTCCCCGGCTCCACGTCCGGGTCGATCCACCGGCGACGTCATTTCCGGTCGCCCGGCCCCTGACTCTGACGTCATATCCACTCATCATCGGATCGGGTAAGTGAGACCTCCTTCTTCCTCCTCTCCTCCTGTGACTCCTCCTCTGCATCCGCCCTTACCGCCCCCTTGACTCCGCAGCAGACCATTCGCGCCTTTTGCATGGGCGCCATGATAGCCCGCGAAAAGTCTCAGCTTCTTCTTCGGTACCACGATGGTTCCTCAGGCAGGTTAAGGAGGCGCTATCTTTTTTACACTGTCAGTTTTTAAACCAGGCATTTTCTTGCTTTTCCCTGAGGTCGATTTACATGGGGACAGCGCAGCAACATCACTTTAAACAGTGGTAACAGGATTTAAACTTGAACTTTTGCCTGCACCCCTCTCCCGTGGCATCCCCGGGGGCAACGCGCCACCCCGACCCATCCGGAGCACCCGGAATACCACTGGGGGGGCATCAATCAAGCAGACTCTCCAACTCAGGGTTTATTTTTATTCTTGGCTTTCTTGCTCTCGGCAGCTCTGTTCACTTTTGACCAGGAAGTCTCTGCCGACGGGCGCTGCTCTGTTGGCGGCGGGAGCGTGACTTTGACTTCCAAGGTTTTTAGGAGCGCTGCCCCTTCTTCCAAATGCCGCAGGCTGTGAGCCTTACCATCTTTAATGACGAGGAGCCCAAAGGGGAAGACCCACCTGTAGCGTATGCCCCTATCTCTCAGCACCTTTGTTAGGGGATGTAGGGCACGTCTTTTATTAAGTGTAGTGGGGGATATGTCCTGATAGACAGACAGTTTCACGCCATCGAATTGAAGTGTAGGGGATACCCTAGTGATTTTACATATCTCCTCTTTTATTTTGAAGTAGTGTATGCGCATGATGACATCTCTAGGGGGGTTGTTGGGAAGAGGCTTCGCCCGCAAGGCACGATGGCATCTGTCCAGCTGGAGCTCTGAAGGGGATTTATCTGGCAGCAGGGACTCCATTCACCTCCTCACGAAGTCCTCGACGTCCAGAACCTCCTCAGGTATGCCTCTCAACCTGATATTATTTCTTCTATCTCGATTTTCTCCATCTTCCTGTTTCTCTTCTAGTTCCAACAACCTTTGTTTTATATGGGCAATTTCTTGTTCTGTGTGCTGGTGACACTCCATAGAAATGTCCATTTGCTGCTCCAAATCGTGGGTGCGTTCCCCTATCCCCTGGATATCTTTGCGCAGCCCATCCATTTCATGCCGGAAAAAATATTTTATTTCTTTTAGAAATTGTGTCATGTCCTTCTGGAGGACAGGCTGCATCTCCGCGTCTTCGTCTGGGTCTCCCCGTCCTTGCGTGGAGTCCGTATCGGAACTCCCGCCCGCTGACATGGCCGTCTCGTCCCTGGTCCTTGCCTGCTCTGTGTGCCAAAAATAAGATTGCAGATCTAGGGACTTTCTCTTGGTGCTTTTTGTCGTGGCCCGGGTTGTTGGCATAGCCGCCACTTTAGAGCTTCGTCGGGTATAGTTTTCGCCGTGTTAGGACGGGTGTTAGTGGTATTTATTTATTTAATTGCGCAGGGGATCGGCGGAGCCTTCAAATTAAGCCGCCATCTCCCGATCCGTCGCGCATGCGCCTCCGGTATCCTAATGTTTTTATGGACAAGAAATATTATTGTAACGATTTAAAAGTATTTTTTTTCCTGTAAACCTGGGGTTTCCAGTATCCAAAGGTACTGTGATTAAACTCCAATGGACCCCCTGGGGCAGAAAGAAATGACACAATGAAAACAATTTAAAACAATACTAGCAGTATGGGTTTTCTGCTCCAAGTGGGAAATGGATATATTCCACATGCTGTTCTAGAAGAAGCAGGTGCCAGAAGGCGTAGTAATGAATCACAGTATTGCCAACCTAATTCAGGATCTCACTGAGATTCTAGTCCAGACATGTCCACTCTCCATAGAAATGACGGACTATGTGAAGCCGAAAGCATTGGAATTAGTGATGAAAATGAATGACAAGATTGGAATCTCATGATAACATGCAGTCAAGTTAGCAATACTGGAATCTCCCTCCTTAACAGAAAAAAGGGTTTAGATGTATGTAGCCAGATCCCCCCTTGGCTCCCTTACCTCGTTGCGGCTGCGGGGATCGCATTATCGATAGCCGCGCATGCGCAGAAGACAACTTGTGCATGTGCAGAGCATTCATAGGTCCAGCGGCCATGTTAGAGGGTGCGCATGCACAGAGGAACCAGATAGAGTGGCGACCATCTTCTACATAGCTCCGCAAGGGAACTACACTCCCCAGAGTGCTTTGGGGCATAAAGCCCATGTGGGCAGTGTTGACCAATAGGATTCCCCGTATCCTCTGTAGAGAGGATAGATATACATTTGGCGCACTTAGAGCGCGAGGGGAAGTTGGAGCCAGGACAGAGAAGGGGAAGGTAAGGTCTGGGTGTCAGTGGCACCCAGACTAGGCCAGAGTACCCCTTAGGTCTCAGATAGGCCCCACTCATGTTCAGCTTGTGTTTGCTACAGGAAAAGCACATAGTCAGGGACGTTTCCACAGTAGTTGCTAGTAAGTGAGGATTGGCATCAGCGAAGACAGTGAGCGGTGAATTGTGGCCAGACCACCTTTGTTAAGAGATAGGCTATGTAGGGGAAGATGTGAAATATAGTATAATAGACAGCTACTCACATGGCCATGTGTGAGTAAAAATCTCAACACAGTTTTCTTTAGACAGCTAGGCACCTGGTGTCTCTCCTCCGTGGCATGTATATGGAATACCCTCTGTATCTTGATGGTGAGCCTGCACCTCTCCCGTGACCTGGTTAGGATGACAGTCATCTATGACTGTCATCCTAACCAGGTCACGGGAGAGGTGGCAGGCTCACCATCAAGATACAGAGGGTATTCCATATCATGCCACGGAGAGAGACACCAGGTGCCTAGCTGTCTAAAGAAAACTGTGTTGAGATTCTTACTCACACATGGCCGTGTGAGTAGCTGTCTATTATACTATATTTCACATCTTCCCCTACATAGCCTATGTCTTGTGTATATATGTGTGTTTAGATTGATTTAGCCATATATACATGGTATTAATTATTGTTTTATATATCATTTGCATATACATGATATCTCCTTGTGCTGACCACAAAAACTCCAATTCCACTGCCCAATAAGGATCCAGGGAAGGTCCTCAATCTGGTCGAGCAGCAAACCAACAGAGGGGCCAGTATATCAACTATTATTTCTGGTTTTATCTCTTGCTCTATTGTGTTTAGATATTGGTCCATTCCACTAGTAGTGTGGATAATATATACATTTTGGGAGCGCCACAGTTACTTTTTTATATCACCTTTGTTAAGAGACTCTTAAAGGTGAGACCCTCCTACCGGAGTTAACCCCACGCAGAGGCAAGCGCCTTTGCGGACGACAACGTCGCTGGATCAGCGGATCCCTGTTGCTAGTCGGCCGCACCAGGTACTGGAGTACCCGACAGGTACCTCAGCAACGTGCACCAACAGATCACGGGGTAGCGCCTCTCCATACACTTTTGGGTGGGCCCAGACATTGGGAGAAGGGCATCAGGGTATTAGTGCCTAGCACCCAATGTATTTTGGGGACACTCACTGGTGGTACTGGGTTGGGTGTGCATTGCACTGTGGGGTATTGGTTATTATATTATATGTGCGTTCAGTAAAAGTTGATATTATATACCTGTGTGAGTATTACTATTTGCATTGTTCCTGTGAGGGGCTTATCCTGCTACGACGGGATCCCTCACAGGTGGAGGCGCTGCACCAAGGCGAACACACAATCACCTTAGGCACCCAGTGGCGGAGGCTTAGGCCTTCTGTTAGCCAACAGGTAACGGCAGTACCGGTAGTCCCTTCTAGTCACAGGGGAACAAAGGCTACATGTAGTATAAACCCTCTTCCCAAAGTTGCAACTACATGCGTCAGTGGTTTCGCGGGTAGAGATGGGCAAACTTTTTGCCAAAGTTTGAATCCGCTGCACAAATGGTGTTCCTTTGCGAGTTTGACTTTTCCCAAATTCGTCTGAGTTCGAATAAAGTCACCTTTATAATTCGTTTTTTTTATAAACATTTGATTATGGGAAAATTCGACTAAGCAATGTTGAAATTTTTAATTAAAGCGAAGTGTAAACCATAAAAAGACTCTTAATAGTGTTAGCGCAGAATGAAGTTGCTATGTATCAACCTAAAAATTTATTATATGCAGCATGGAGGTTTCATTATATAGGTTAAAATACATATATAATAAATATATATATATATATATATTATTATTTTTGCAGTATGGCTGTTGTAAATAATATTAAACTAATAATTGATATTTACTAATACTAGTTATAAAGAAAAAATACTGAGAATTCTGTTTTCAATTAAATTGTATCAATCAGGTATTCAATGCCAGGGATGTGTCAAAAATTATTTAAAACAAGTTAAGCGTCAAATGTACAGATGGAGCCAACGTTATTGCAACCCATGGTGCACTGCAGCGGGACATACACAAAGGGCAGCGGGAGACGCGCTCATCATTGTGAAACAGTTGTGCGTGAAAAAGGGGGCGGGGCTATAGCACTATTTCACCCACGAGAGTGCACTAAAGGTTGCAAAATAGTTTGCTACATCTGTATGACGTCTCCATACATACAGCAGGATGCATATTTTTTAAAGGTTTGTGTAACATTGTAGCACTGACATCTTACACCCACATTTATAAATAATATAACATAGGCCCTTATATCGGTAGCACAATAATTTCATTCTAGATTTGTGTAGCTCCACTCGTCCACAAGTACATTTATTTCTATTTTAAGACAGCATTAAAAAAAAATGAGGTATTCTATCTTTTATATGCAATAAATGAATAATTGTCACAGTTTGAAAGATATGCCCAAAACATAACTGTGCATTTAGTAGAGGTTATGGTAAAGAATTTTGGGCCGTATTTACTAAATGGTGCAATTCCCTAAGATACCGCAAGGCTGCGGTAGACACCTTTTGGTCCATTCAAATAAATAAGTATGTAAGGCAGTAAGGTATCTCGCAGGAAGGTGCCTAATGATGAAACACACACACATATATATACATACATAAATACATACATTTACAGTCTTCGACAAATGCGGTCGCCTTGTCGCCCGTGGCATCCGCATTTTACCCCGTGGCGAGGTGTTTCGGTGGGGTGCTGTGGCGGGATGCTGCGGTGGCATTTTACTCCTTCTCCAGCTGCACTTAAAATGGCCGTGCGGGAAGTGACCCAAAATGGCCGCTGGAGTGAGATGGCCGCCCGAGATTATAGCCGGGAGTGTAGCTGGAAGCGAGTCTGGGTCTGCGAGGCTACAAAATGGCCGACGCAGGCCCGTGAGCAAGGTGCACTGAGGCGGTGCAACCACTCCGCCTGTGCTGCTGTACTCGCGGACCTGCCTCTTCCCGGAGTCCCGCTTAATCCGGGTCACGGGAGCCCAGAGGAAGCGCGCCGGCTGGCGCAACCTGATGAGGGGGAGGCTAGGGGAGAGCACTGCCGGTGCGGGGGAGGCGGTGAAACTACTCCGCCTGTGCTGAAGCTGACGGAGCTGCTGGGGTTGCCGGTGCTCGCACACCTGCCTCTCCCCGGCGTCCCGCTTGATCCGGGTCACGTGAGCCCCGAGGAAGCATGCCGGCTGGCGGGACTTGATGAGGGGGAGGCTAGTGGAGTGCGCTGTCGGTGCGAGGGAGGCGGTGCAACTACTCCGCCTGTGCTGAGGCTGACGGAGCTGCTGGGGTTGCCGGTGCTCGCGGACATGCCTTTTCCCCGGAGTCATGATTGCTGGTGATCCGGGTCATGTGAGCCCCGAGGAAGCGCACCGGCTGGCAGGACCTGATCCGGAGGATGGGGAGGCCAGTGATGAGCACTGCCAGAGCGCCCGAAGTAAGTGCAGCGATTTTCATAAAGGAGCCACATGACCCCCGCGCACCCTCCTCCCTCTCTGGGAGCTGTTAGGCAGCAGACACATACCTGTCACTCACCCACCTAGTCACCCACCCAGTCAATCACCCAAACAGGCAGTCACCCACACAGGCAGTCACCCACCCAGACAGTCACCCACCGAGTCAGTCAGTCAGTCACCCAGTCAGTCATTCAGTCACCCACCCAGGCAGTCACCCACCCAGTCAGTTAGTCAGTCAGTCACCCAGTAAGTCAGTCAGTCACCCAGTCAGTCAGTCAGCCAGTCACCCAGTCAGTCAGTCACCCAGTCAGTCACCCAGTCAGTCAGTAGGTCACCCAGTCACCCAATCAGTCACCCAGTCAGTCACCCACCCAGTCACCCACCCAGTCACCCACCCACCCAGACTAGTCACAAACCCACCCAGACTAGTCACACACACAATTCTTATTAGGAATTTATTCAATTTTTTTAAAGTGGGGCGGGGCTAGGTGGTGATGGGCGGGACTACGTGGTGAGGGGCGGGCCTAGGTGGCGTAGATTTTTTGGTTCGGCGAGTAGATTTTTGGGTGATTTGTCAACCACTATATATTCTATATGTATATATTCGCTATACAGGTATGGTTTCTTTGCTGTGTGTGCAAAATATGCAGGCTGCATTTTGGAAACAAGTAGAACTTTTGTGAAAGATGCAGAATATTCAGGCAATTTTAACCATAGAGGCTCATATAGTTATTGGTTGAAATCAATCTATTAACTCAATTGTTTACTTGTTACTAGAACAGCGGTGCGCAAACTGGGGGTCGCGCCCCCCTGGGAGGGCGCAAGATTGTTTAGGGGGGGCGCAGGAAGCAGCGGCGATATTGCCAGTAGCAGAGGAAAAAAAGCCGTCTGCAGCTGCAATTTTTCTTTTGGCCATTAGGTGGCGCTGTGCTCCGCTGTGCTACAGTACACAGCAGCATTTCCTTGCTTCCTGTATCAGCGTGTGTGACATGGGGAGAAGGGGTGAGTGAGACTGGCACATGGGGGGTGAGTGAGACTGGCACATGGGGGGTGAGTGAGACTCGCGCATGGGGGGGGGGGGGGGGGCTGGGAAAGGGGGGGGTGGGAGAGTGAGACTGTGGCATGGGAAGGGTGTGAGTGGCATGAGGGGGGTGAGAGTGTGAGATGGGGAGGAGGGTGAGAGTGAGTGTGACATGGGGAGGGGGGTGAAAGAGCTACATGGGGATGGGGATGAGAGAGACACTGGCAGGAGGGAGAGAGACACACAATGGCTGGAGGGAGAGTGTGAGAGAGACACCGGGTGGAGGGAGAAACAATAGCTGGTTGGAGAGTGCAAGAGAGACACTGGAGGGAGGGAGAGGCAATGGCTGGAGGGAGAGGCAATGGCAGGAATGAGAGTGAGAGACAATGGAGGGAAGGAGACACTAGGGGGAGGGAGAAAGAGAGAGAGACACACGGGGAGGGAAAGAGAGTGGGGGAGACACTGAGGGGAGGGATAGAGAGGGACTGGAGGGGGAGTGAGAAATACAGGGAGTTGGAGAGATTGGAAGAGGAGTGTGAGACTGGAAGAGGGGAGAGAGTGAGAGACAATGGGTGGAGGGAGAAAGAGACACACTGGCTGGAGGGAAAGAGAGTTGGGGGGATGGAGGGGGAGACACTGAGGGGAGGAATAGAAAGGGACTGGAGGGGGAGTGAGAAATACAGGGAGAGGGAGAGACTGGAAGAGGGGAGAGAGGTCCTGAGAGGTTCTAATGTGGCGGGAAGAGAGAGATTAATAATACAGCAGAAATGGGAACGCTATTAGACAAATATTATAATATTTATTTTTAAGTTATGTAGTTTCAGCTATAAATACTTTTTTTGTAGACGCGTGGCGGGGGCGTTACAAAGCTGGTTCGCCCTCAATGGCTGAACCAGCTCACGTGCACTGACGTCATGTGATTTTGATTACATAAGGCAGGGGGGGCCCGAGAAATTTTATGGATTAAAAGGGGGGCTCGGCATAAAAAGTTTGCTCACCCCTGTACTAGAACACTACTGTATAGCGCGCTTTTAAGATTCTCACAAAGTTTATAGTGTGTAATGTGTACAGATTTGCTCTAAACATAGAAATAAAAATATGTAGCGGTCATGTAAAATGCCTACAGTCATCTCTCCTGCTGGCAGGGTTCCAGCTCTGTCAGAGAAGGGAGGAGCCGAAGCAAGGAGTGGCGGATCCAGCAACTTCCATCAGTCAGTTGCGAGGAACCACTGAGAAGGAGAGACCTGTACAGGAAGTGGCTCCTGTATAAAGAATGGCCTGCTCCTCCACTGTGGGCACAATGGTCTCTACACAGGGGGATTACTCGGACGAGGACCTCCGTGAGCTGGCGGTGGTAAAAACAGAGCTGAAAAGGCAGACTGGGAGAACGACACCCCGTGGGGTGAGTGGCAGGACGTCCCCTGCAGATCGGCGACCCGACCGACGGAGTCCCGCCATCCCAGGACCTGGCGGAGACGGGAGAGAGACGCCTACACCCCTGCGGACGGGTAAGCCAAGCAGCCCTATTACTTACCTGGTTACAGCGGACGGCGAAGCGCTGGAGGGGCCGCGCCAGGCCCCGCGCGCACGTGGAGTGGCGGCATCACTTCCGGCGGCGACGGCGGAGCAACCGGATGTCGTCGTGGAAGAAGAGATCCCGCATGGGGGTCCCACTCAAGATGGCGGTTCCGGGGAGGACGTCACTTCCGGTGGCGACGGCAGAACCCATGAAGAAAAAGCAGCGACGCTTCGGCGATCGGGGGAAGGTCCCCGATCACTTACAAGGCCCAGAAATTGGATGTAGCGGTCATGTAAAATGCCTACAGTCATCTCTCCTGCTGGCAGCAAGGCCTGGTAAGTGTGGGCATGCCAGCAGTAATCATGGAGGTTTTCCCTCACACCCTGGTGGGGTGCCCTGTGTATGGATGGGACTGGTCACATGCTCTGACTCCATGGTTAGTGATGTCAGAGGTGTGTCAGCCTCAGAAGTTACATAAGGCACAGCACTGTGTCAACGAGTTAGTTCTGTCAGAGTTCAAGGCGAGTACAGTTGCTGGAAAGTTCTTGCAAGGTTCAGGAAGGAGTTCAAGTTCTGCAGAGTGTTAGTTATGTTCTAGTAACTCCATGGGAGACTGTGTCCAGGGACCTGGCACAGGGCAGTGATTCCTGCGGGAATAGTGAATCCCTCATCTAGGTGACATACCTATCAAAGGGGAGCACGGGCGAGATGATCGGCTAAATACACCCCATTGTGGAGGGCAGCTATGCCCACCGTGACAATAAAGATGGAGCTGATCAGAGAAACCCCTGTGTGTGAGAGTCCAATGATTACACAGGAGGTTGCACCACCGAGGAGTTCCTCGTCAGGATCATCCCCATGCGGACGCAGGGACCCTGGTGAGGTGGAGGCGCTGCACTGGAACTAGGTGAGACTCAGCACACTACCTCAGCTGCCTGTCTGACGGGTCCTCCCCACACACCATCATGCGGGAGACTCAGGAGTCCTGTAGCCAACAGGTGCACCATCAGGCATATCTACACTGTAATGGGGTCCGGTTAGACCACAGGGGCCAATGTGAGATTGGGTGGGTCAGGCCGGGCCAGAAACACCGTTACAAATATATTTAGCTATGTACAGTAGAAAACCTCCCCAATGTTTTGTGATTTAATTGGGACATAATACAACACAATACATTGTATAACAACACATAGCTGTGAAAAGAGGAATTGAAGAAGCGCCAGTATTTAGAATCTGTAAAATGTTCATTGAGTTCTGCTCACTCAGTAATAATGTACAGGATATTGGTTTGCCATGGCTAAAGTTTTGAGAATGGTTTTTTGAAGGAGTATCAAAGTACTAGAGAGAAGCAGTGGGGTAAGTCAGAAAACAATACACTACAATTTCTCTGTTCTCTATGTAAAAGAAGTATAGATTGGCTCAGTAATACTTTATAGTGCATTGTGTTCATTTTGAAAGATACTGTAAACATAAATTGCATTTGTGGTTTTATTTTTTTACAATGTATGAAAACATATATTTTATCAATGTAAAAAAAAAAACCGATATAAAAAGTCATTTGTAATCTTGATAAATTGCAATTCCGTGAGTTTCCTCAAAAAGAATTAACTTACGAGAACCATATAATTCTGTAGAGAATGCACAATATATATATATTGTTTCTTACCAACAATCCAGCTCCAATGATGCCATGAAAAAACCACACAAAATCAGTAATCTCGTCTATATTTAAAATCTCTCCATTTGGAAAAAACAGAAGTAGATTTGAAATGATGGCACATATTGCGAGGGGGAAGAGAAGCACCCCAATAAATCTTGCACATTTCCCTGTGCACATTGTCCAGTGAAACTGCAAAACCAAAGAGGAAACAAAGAAGAAGGCATTAAAAGAAAAGGATTTGTAAAACATGGATACAATTCCTTGCAGATGTTTGGATCAAACAACTCCTATGAGATAGGGATAGTCTAATAGTAATATTCAACACCAACACCGCCATTGAATGATATGGAAACGCTGCAATACTCTTATCCCTGCAGTACACAGCACTTATCTACATAGAACAGCATTCAGAAACCTGCTTATGGTTTCAAGGTTCAATAAAGAATCTGGTTGCTCTTCCTTCTCCTACTGAACACCCCACTTCTGGAACAATTTACTGGAGTGTCTCAAACCCACCACCTGTCTAAGTTCTGAGTTATAATTTATATATCAATTATGTTATCTGGGGAAACTATGAAGACTGCTACATACAGTATGTACTGTATGCAACAACTATGTTCCTGAAGGCTTCATATTGGTGTGCAGTCTATGTTGTGAGGTAAACAGGTAAACAATGCCAATAAGTACCCAGATGAGAGTGATGCTACAGCTGCAGCGGCCGTTATTCTAAAACTTCACGGCACCGATTTTGTGTGCGCTGCTGTACTCCACGCAGCATGAACGCGGCTAATCGCCCCAGGCACCCGCGCTTATCGTGATTGCTTTGTTGAATTTCATGGATTCTGTTTCTTTGGGTGCAATGAAATGAATGAATTGCAATGTGTACAGTACTGTGCTACTGTGTCAATTTCAGGTGTTTAAAAACCAGAACTCTAAAATGCCATTTTCTGCACTCGCGTCTTAAGTCGGAAAGGTTGGAAAACATCA
This sequence comes from Ascaphus truei, assembly GCA_036426205.1. Lineage (NCBI taxonomy): Eukaryota > Metazoa > Chordata > Amphibia > Anura > Ascaphidae > Ascaphus > Ascaphus truei. Next base: position 260,792,251 of record CM071569.1, on the reverse strand, counting down.
CGCACCATGACGGGGGTATTCCGAGCGGTGCACCCGGCAAAGTTTTAGAATAACGGCCGGAGCAGCTGTAGGGCATAAGCATTTTCCTGGAGTATAAGTAAGTTGAACATTATGATTTTATTTATTAGAGACTGGTGGACCATTCTCTTCTAAACTTTCATGGAGCGAGGTTCCCAACACTAGAATAATTCTAAACTGAAATCACTTTCTGCTGCATGGACAGTTAACAATAGCTAGACATAGCACAAGGGCACATGTCCTAAAGTGAACTAGCATGGCTGGTCATGGGAATCAGTGACAGGGAGTGTTATTGTAAATGTTAGGTTATTTTTAGGCATATATATACCACGGGTATGAGGGGGGAGGGAAAAGGGAAAGTAGTAGGGAACCCCTGCTCAGCTAATAGTGTATAGTTAGTAATGTAGATACGGTGCTCTTCCCCCTGTAACACAGCTTACCAGTGCAGCTCGGCAGCTCAACTGCTGCTGAATTTCACTGCACAGAATCAGTTAGAGCTACTATACTATATATACTTTCTCCCGTGGCCAGGGGGTAGTATTATTAGTATCCAAAATGGAGACTGTAGCCCTCATCACTCAGGACTTATAGTCATCTGATGCTGTCACATCATGAGACCGATATTAGGGGTCTAATTAGAAGTAGCAATCTACTATCATTAGTATAGTCTTAGATTGCCACTCAGAGAGCATTTCAGTATACCACAACGGTTGACCACTATGATTTCAATGATATAGAACACAAACTATACCTTGGGAGAGCTACTTAGGGGACTGTAACATTACTATTTAAACCACAGTTCCAAGCTCCTATAGGAAATTAACCCTTTATTTTTGCTCCCTTTTTACTAATTTCATTGCACCATTTATTTTAATTATATGTATTCTAATAAAGATTATTTTTAATATTGACATTCATCATTACTGATACTTGAGTGCTAACTTAAACTGAGTACTTTCTTTCTTTGGTATATCTATTTTTAGGCATAGGCATCATACTAACCCTGTTCATGCTACAGAGCTCAGGTACGCTGTGCTCACTGGTCCCTCTGGCTAATGAAGGCTTGAATTGGCAATTTGGTCTAGTATCATTTGGTATGATTGTACGTTTCTGAAGCACATAGCGGCAGCAGAGCAGCATCAGAGGAGGACGATGTCAGGTAGCAATGGGAGAAGAAGTTCGAGGGAGTGGAGCAGGGCAGCAGAGGAGGACAACGGGGAGGAGCATGCCCTGTTGGTCCGACCCAGAAGTCTTCAATGAACACTTCCGTGTCTGCTGCTGCTACAATGGCCTCCCTGGCCATTCTGCTCTGTTCTCGTGATCTTCAGTCCTCTTCTCCCTCGCCGACCACCTTCCTCCTCTACTGCCCTGCTTCACCTTAGACCACCAAAGCCAGGTACACACTGTTAAGGGGGTGAGAGGTGGAGGATAGGGTGAGAGAGGAAGAGGTGGGGGGTGAGAGGAAGAGGAGAAGGAAGTGGTGAGAGGAGAAGGAGGTGGGTCAGAAAGGAAGAGGAGAAGGATGGGGTGAGAGAGAAAGAGGAGAATGAGGGTTAAGAGAGGAGAAGGGGGGGATTGAGGAAGTGGTGAGAGAGGAGAAGGAGGGGGAGAAGGAGGAGGATGAGGAGAAGGAGGGGGTGAGATGAGAAGGAGGAGGTAAGAGGAGGGGTTGAGAGAGGAAGGGGAGAAGGGGGGGGTTGAGAGAGGAGGAAGGGTGATTGAAGAGAAGGAGTGGGGTGATTGAGGTGGAGTGGGTAGAGGAGATGGACTGGGGTGAGAGAGGTGGAGGAGAAGGATGAGGTGAGAGGGGGGGGGGGCGCAGGGCTGAAGGTTTGATGAGGCTGCCGAATACCCTTGCACTGTTTGTACAGTTTATTATATCCTAATTTGCTCCAAGGCTTTTGTGTCTTAAAAGAACACATGTGGAATTAGGTGGCCCATGTTAAATATGGTAAGAAACCTGCTATTACTATATATGTTGCTAATTGGGATTGCAATTTTTATTAATAGGATTATCATTATCTTCATTTAATTGTATGGTGTCAACATACTCCACCACTCAGTACAATGGCTAAGAAGGAAATAATGACAATACAACATAAATATATTACATTATTCATTCACTAGGCAAAACAAGATGGTGGAATAAAATGAGGTTTCTTTGGGTAAACCCGCGTACACACAATGAAATACAAAATACAGACAGAATACACTTACTGAGGATCTGGGGTTGAAAACTAGCCTAGGTGCAGGGCGCCTGCTTCAGCAAAGGCTTACCCTGTCCGCTCCACATGTCTGGAATAAACCTGGAACAAGTACAATTATTCCTCAGAACTTGTCCTCAGCTAGGCTAGGCTTCTCTGGCACTTCCATGCCTAGTGCTTTGCTATTGCGAGCAAAACACCTGGGAAAACCAGCCTGAGCGTCACTGGACCAAGTTCAAAGGTTACCTGTAAGTCTGGAAGACTGAGAGAGAGCTCTGATTGGGGCAGTTCCTTACATAGACTTCGGTGTCCTATGTCTAACATGGTACAGGGACTAGCAGCCAATCAGAGCGTGAGAACATTTCCCACCAACCAATCAGAGTGGGGGCTCATCTGGCTGCTGAGGAGGAGCGTGCCAAGCCAGCTTGAAAAAACAGGTGGGCGGGAAATATGAATTAGCCAATGGGAAACGCACCCACAAGCAGCAACTTCCCCCAGCTAATTCATATCCCATCTGCTGGGCAGGCCCCACCAGAGTTCGATCCTCTGCTTATCAATCTTCGGATCCATGCTTCTTCTCTTCAAGATTTCTAGAGCACGTCTCCCACGTGGCCTAGCCCACTGATCTCAAGCCAACAGACCAGCTAATGCCTTCTGGCTATTGTCTAGATTTTTTTTTTTGTTTGTTTATTATTTTAGGTTAGCGGAGAACGTGTTTCCGAGACTATCATAGCAGAATTGTAGTACCATCCACCCCTGGGATGTCTGTTTGTGCTAACCACATAGTCCAGACTTTTAGAAATGTAGCGCCAGTATCATTAACCAAACTTGTTAATTTTTCCATCTGGCATACAAACCAAATTATGTTGGGATTTCAGCTTGCTTCCATAATGCTGTGATCGCACACCTCATTGCTGTTGCGAAATGCGCTATTAGTTTGCCCTGTGATCTGGGATCCCCTATATTGACAGAACACAAAACCCCAGCAAGCTCTTTTTGGGAACTCCTGAACCCCCACAAAATATATGTATGTATTTAAGTGTCAAAATGGAGTGCTATTGAGTGTGGCATATGTATACAACAGACGACAGAGAAGCCCAATGCTACATCCAACATGACAGAAATACACATTTGCGAACGGGTGTCTGTCTTGTCGTGGCTCGCAAGCTTACAACGCTTTGGCCAAAGGGTTAAACTAAATGACCCCTTTTCAAGAGAATATATAAGTATTTTACTGTGTATTTCTGTCATGTTGGATGTAGCATTGGGCTTCTCTGTCGCCTGTTGTATACATCTGCCACGCTCAATAGCACTCCATTTTGACACTTAAATACATACATATATTTTGTGGGGGCTCAGAGGTTCCCAAAAAGAGCTTGCTGGGGTATTGCGTTCTGTTAACCTATTCTCGGCTGTCTCAGCTGTTGGAGGTTAGTGGCTCCTCCTTCTCAGGTTTTAAGCCCGCCCCTCCCCACTTCCCAAGTTAGTAGCTCCTTTCATTCTACTGGATATAGATCCAATGTGGTCTTTCTCCCTCCTAATAGAGGTAAATGAGAATTTTAATCCTAATAGAGGTATATTAGTATTTTATCTGGTAGTGTTAGGACTTGCGAACGGGTGTCTGCCTTGTCGTGGCTCGCAAGGTTACAACGCTTTGGCCAAAGGGTTAAACTAAATGACCCTTTTTCAAGAGAATATATAAGTATTTTACTGTGTATTTCTGTCATGTTGGATGTAGCATTGGGCTTCTCTGTCGTCTGTTGATCCCCTCTATTGGTCTGTTTAGAAGGAACAGCCAGGGGTCCAATGGGATTGTGAGGCCCAAAATCTTCTGAAGCCAATCTTTAATTTGCTCCCATATAGGAAGTACCCGAGGGCAGGACCACAGCATGTGTAAGAGATCTGCCTCACCTCCACATTGTCTAGGACACAATGGGGAGTATCCTGGAACAAATTTAGATAATTTCACCGGGGAGAGATAACACCTCATTAAAACTTTATACGTGTTCTCCCTTAACGTCGTACATATCGAGCTCTTTGCTGTGCCTGTAACTATTGCTGTCCAGTCTTCATGTTCTAGAGTCTCCCCTAGATCTTGTTCCCACTGTGTCATGTAATTCAGTTTTTCTGCGTATGCTACTCCCGAATAGACCAATCCTCCATATAGTTGAGAGATGAGCCCCATTGTTTCTGTTTTTAATATACAGAGTATCTCAAAATGTGTCAATTGGGGGCGTGACAAACAATACACTTTTTAACCCTAGTTGCTCCCTAATATCCACTGTAGCTCATGTTCCTCCCCCCTTCCCCCCTGGGTGATTACACTGCTGCTACATGGAGTGTGGTGCATACCTGCTGGCTCACAGTAGATCTGAGTCTCCCGCATGATGGTTGGGGATGTCAGAACAAGCTTCTGGGGTATAAACTGATTCGTACTCACGGTGACAGCACCTCCATCTCTTGCAGACCCCAGGGCTGAGCGGTGAAATCCCTGCAAGAGAACTTCTTTACTCTTCTCCCTGATAGATTTCAGTCTCAGGCACGAAGGTATGGTAAACAACTTGAACACTTTATTAGCACACTTCAATGGTACAGCAACAGCAGAGCTTAGGGCCTTCACCCTCAGGATGTCTCTGGACCTTCACTCCTAGCCAAGGGCACCAGAAGCAGTCCTAGCTCTTCCCTTACTCCCTGGTGGAGTAAGGGGAATAGTCTCCCACCGTTCCCCTAAGGGAGGGTCACAGATTGGCAGAGCCCTGCACAATTGTTACGGGAAGACCAGCCTCTCTCAAGGTAGAGGCAACTGACTAAATCAAGGAAGTGCAGCTCATTAAGTACAGGCAAAGCAAGAACCACCCCGTGCCCCTGATTGGACACAAGGCCTGGTTGCACCATGTTCTCTGTGACTCACTGAGGCTGCATAGAGGTGGGGAAACCCCATGATTACTCCTGGCTGTCTGCTTTTACTACGGCTTACTGCCAGGAGGAGGGCAGACTGGTAGCCCAAAATGTGCCAGGGCTACATCACCCTTAATCTCCTGATCCCAAAGTCCCTATCTTGCAGCTATTTCCTAACAGGGATCCTAACTATACCTGGCATCCCTAGCTTACATTCCTGCAGGGGACTGTAAAATGGGAACAGAAATACAGGAGAATATATTAGGCCACACTACTAGACAAGAAGGGTGTGTACCCATCACAAACACCAAGGAGGGTCAAAGAATTATATTCAGATGTGATCAAAACTCCACTACAATAGGTGATAAAGGGGTGGGGCTGACTGGGAGTGGATAATGTATTGGACAAAGTAGAGAGAGCTCCCCATTGTGTCGCGCTGGAGAAACACCCCTAGACGAGCTTAAAAAGTAATTTTATTAACACATTAAATTAAAATATACATGTAGTGGAGAAAGCAAAAACATGAACCAAAAGAAAATATTAAAATAAATTAAAAAGGAGGAGAGACGTCAGGGTGCTTGATCTGCACGTTGAATATTGGTTACGAAATCAGCTACTAATTTTATCATAAATCACAATTATACTATTGAATTCATTGTGATAAATAGCTGATTTTGTGAAAATCCTTGAAGCGTCAGACAACAAATTGATCCTAAATGTAACATGAAACCCTCTCACATAAAGAGGTCACGTATGTGGGAATGCTTTACTCTATTGTGAATGACTAAATCTTTAGATAAGATAATATGTCGGCGTATTGTGTTGCACTCTATCAAAAAATATCAAAAATTGTACTGGTTCAGTAATTGTGAACCTATAAATCTGTGGTATAATTGTGTAATTGTATACAGGTTGTTAGTGTTGCCAGGTATATCACAGGCTCCCCGTTTGCTTTGTTAAAATAACAACTTTATCCGAGGGACACAAATTATCCAGACTTCTGCTCCCCAAATTTGGCAAGAGGAACAGGTACAGGGATAGAGAGGCTGTATACCTATGTTTGTGTTGTGTGTAGGATGATTGGTATGCTGTGGACTTATACTCTTAGTGGTGTTGATCAGATGTAGACTCTGACTAAGTAATATATTTTGCCCACACCCCTATACACAAAAGTATATCACCAGACTGACAGGTGCAAGAGATATTGAGCCTGTAGGTCTGTTCTGATGAACACTTTAGCAAACACTATCTAAACACCCCTGTAATTAGAGTATAGTCTTAGGTCAAATGACTCCTAAAGCTCCATACTAAAAAGTAATAATAGCACAGAATAGTACATAATCTATATTGTGGTGATATTCAAATATAACTGAAATAGTATCAAATAGATGATTTGGGTTTTGCTGTCTGGGTGGAGAACCTGAATAAGTTTTAAGGTATAAATCTTTACGATCACATAAATAATGTAAACAAACCCTATCACTCATTTTTGTCCAATCAAAACACTTGCTGGTGATCACATGTTTAAAACTAACCAATTGGATTATAACACAGTTGCAATGGATAGCAAGGTGTCATTATGACGCTTCGGCCGAATAGACAATCAGAAATGAGCATTCTTTGGAAGTCATAGTAACCAGAACACACTGGTGTATGCTAGTCTATTAACGTTCTTGACGAATCACAAACCTTGCTGGCGATCATGTGTTCAGAACTAACCAACCAGATTACACATCACAGCTGCAAGTGATTATGACGCGGCGGCCCAACAGACCAATCAGGTGTTAGCATCACTCGGTATCCTTAGTGACCAGAATATACAAAAACCCAGCAGAATCACTCACAAACCCCCCCCCCCCCCCCCCGGTGAAGCCTATCAGGTGAAACATATCTAGGGTATAGCCTGCGTTACTCCCTGGTGCCCAGGCTAATCAGAGACTTCGGGTGATCCTCTGATCCAATGTTATAATATTGCAAGCTGCGATGTTTTTGGTTTAATTACTATATGTCATCTCTTGCAATTGGGATAATACATCTTTATACAATATTTGTTTTGTATTTTATAACTATTAGATATGGTCTTATGTTCATCATTATTATTATTATCACATTATTTTCTGGGTCCTGCGAGCTTAGCTCTGATCCATGTGTGGAAAAAGCAAGCTGCGATGATCTTTAAATATCATTTTTTGGCCATCTCTTGTAAATGTTTTTTTTAAGTGTAAGGGGGTCACTCCCGGTATCCTTGATTTTCCTTTGCCCCCTGTCTTATCCCTGTGGCAGTGGGGGAAGGGGACGGCAACTTCTCCCGGTGGGCGCCGCCATCTTGGTTGTGACGCGAGGTTCGCGCAATGCACAGAGGTTGGCAAGGGTAGCGGTGGCCATTACAAGTGTGCAGGAGCTCTGGGAAGTTGCGCAGGCACAGTTAAGCATAGCGGCGGCCATTACAGCTTCGCACAGGCGCAGGAGAGATTGCGCACGCGGTTCCCATAGGAAAGAGGTCCTGAGTGGACTACATCTCCCAGCAGCCTCTGGGGAATGCCCTATAATCCCTGTCACATGCAGTCAGACAGCCACTAAGGCTGACAGATTCTCATGCTGCAAAGAAGATACAATATTGTGTGCAGACAGGGATTGTTCAGTTAGGCTGAGGACTCAGAGGGGGAAAGAAGGGGGGCAGAGAGCTGCGAGCTTCTGCTCTAGGCCAGAAATCCCCAGGCTAGAGTTGAAGTCCTGACTCCCCACTAGTGAGGGTGGGTGTTCACAGGGACAGGCCCCTAGGTAAGGACCCTGTGCCCCTTCAGCTGTGTGCTAGGCAGGGACCTAGTGACAGATCCTGTGCAGTTCCTTAGTGCAGGGACCAGTGATAGTGTTGTTGCATGTTCCTGTAAACTGTGTTGCTGATACAGAGACTGCCCTTGTGGTGGGACGTTCGGCTGGACCCCATCCACGCGGAGGTACAGATCAGCCCTGGACCAAGCGGCGCTGGTAGATCCTTTGCGAAGACACCCAGGTATAGAGACACCTGGGCAGGCATTTACAACCTTCCACACGTGCACCAACTTTAACTTGCTCCTCACATGTGACAGGCCTGTTCACACACTTGGGTGGGCTTGGAGTCTTTGGACACGAGGTTGGGAAAGGGGTGTGTAACAGGGGACTTATCCCTGTTCACAAATGTGCCTCTAATCCAGCAGTGTGGTGGTTAACTGCTGGTAGGCAATTAACTAACACCGCCTGCCTGATTAGATTGCTTAGAAAAGCCTGTCTTTTGAGACAGGAAGTGAGACTCCTTAGCTCACACCTGAGCTGAACTTTCGAGACAGAGCAGCGATTCCTTAGTCCACAATGGGGCTGAACCAAGGAAGGGCAGATGTCTTGAGCGACAAGCTGACCACAAGACAAAGGGGACAAGATTCTAAACTTGGAGCCTGACATTTTCTGTGCACACAAGGGTGCGGTTCCAGGAGAGCAGAGAAGCTTCCCCTACAGCAGCCCAGCTAGCAGATAAGACTTTTTCGTATAAGACTATTATCTATGTCTGTGTATTGATAAATGTCTCCATGATTTGGGGCTGGTAAATAGCTTAGCTAACCAACCCAGTCAGAGAGGGCTGAGCTACATGTATAGATAGGGAGCAACAACCGTGTATGAGCTCCAAGAGCAAAGGTAATTGGTGCCAAGCAGGGCAACATCAATAATAAATAAATAATAAACGGAGTTGACACCGGGATAAAAGGTAACGGGTTAAAGGACTGCAATGATGAAGCAAAGCCTCGGTAATGGGTAAAGCAAGAGAGGGCTATTATGATAGGGAACACGAGGTACTCACTCAGTCCCTAGCCCTGGCCAGATCCTGCCCGGTGTGGAGTCCACGCGACTCACAGGAGATCACCGCTCTGCTCTCCCTCCTTCCCTCCTGGCCCTTTAAACTTCAAAGGCCACCTCTCATCCCAAATTAAAGGGATACACACCCAGGCAGGAAACTTATACTGCACTGAAACATACAAAACCACAGATGGACTCTTTTCCCCAATCCCAAGAGGAGAGAGAGAGACTGCTGAAGCAGGTAAACCTTATTTGCCTATCACAAAGTGTAATATGGTCATAGTCAGGGTTCAAGAAGTGAGTCAGCCCTTAAAAGGGATAGGTGTTTGTTGTTGTTTTCAAAAGTTTCGCTGAAGCAGTGAATACAGATGGTGACCCACGAGCGATACTGATTTTGCAAATAAAGGTTGCCACACCGCATAGGACTACCAGCTGTGAATGGAGTATATGCAGAAAAGTGTGAAAATTGATGTAAGACTGTGCTGAAGCAGGGGAATTTTTAGCAAACAAATGCTGAGTGTAAAATTGCCCTACAGGGGAAAAAGGGATTGCTGAACTGTGTAAAAGGTATTCCAAAGACAATTGCTGAGTGTTGAGTTACCCTGCCGGGAGTGAAAGAAATATTCCACTGCAAAGAATGTTTTTTTTTTCCTGCAGGTAAAAAATAAATAAAAAATTGTCTGCCTATGTATCTTGGGAGAGTGAATGCCATAATACCCAAAGATGGGACTGAAAATTACTGAACTCAAGCAGAAAACCAAATTCTGTTGCTGAAGCGGAGGGATTGCACATAGCAAGTAAATGGTTTAAAGCAAATGCCTTTGCTGAAGCCAGAAAATGGGCAGCTAGCAAGCATTGTATTTATAGAAATAGAACCTTGGGAATTTAAAATGGCCACCCCGCTGAAGTCAAATACAGACTCTGTAAAAATAGGGAAGAAAATGTGTTCCTGGTGTAAAGAACCCCACCACACGGAGCAGTGTCCCTTCAGGCCTTATTCAGACGATGAGAGGGAATGCATGCACATGAATGCTAATGTTGTAAAACTTACTAAAGGAAAGAAAAAGTCTACAGAGAGGCCTGTGAGAGCTACGACCTCTACAAGCAAAATATGCCCACCTGTAGGACTAGAACTGTTGGGGGTTCTAGCAAATACAGTGACAACAGCTGCAATAGCGCCTCCTGAGGTCAAGAAAAAAAATATACCTGATAGCCCCAAAATGGAGGACAAAATACAGCATTCCTGTAATGAACCCTACCCCACGGAAGAGTGGCCCTTCCAGTCCGATGAGGAGGAAGACATCTCTTATGGGGAACCCAAACCGAGTCACACCCACAAACACCCCAAGAATGGTGGGGGTGCCTGAACTCGGTACGAACTGAAAATACCGCTCCCTATGTTGACGAATATGATCGGCAGGAGAAAGAGCGGGAGCAGTGGATCACCGAATATTTCCGTCAGCTATTACAGTTGCAAGAAAAGCCAGGTGGATCCAGTGACACTGCTAAAATTTCAAATGAAGATGGAGACCCCAGTATCCCTGAGGGGACGGTGTCATCCAAAACAAAAAGGCGAAAAAAGAAAAAGAAAAGCGGTTCTTCACTTACCGTGGAAGGAACAGACACATCTGCAGATCTTGCGGAGGAAAATGGGGTCCGAAATGCCCTGCAGCCTAGAGAAAATGGAGAAGTCATCCCGCGGATGACCGAATATCCAGAGGGCCCATGGCAGAAGTCGTGTACCCCAAAGAAGTGTCTGTCCGGTGCTAATAGTGAAAAAACCTCAACCAACCATCCCAGGGAAGTGGAGCCGGAACCGGTGAGTGACGATCCCTTGACCAGCCCTGGGGATGCCCTGAAGGTTGCCAGGCGTGACTGTGATCGGCTATGGGAAAATAACGTGAAGCTACAGAAAGATGTGCTCACAATGTACTCTTTGGCCAGGACAGAATTGGACGATCTCAAGACTGAGCTAGATACTGCAAACTCTACTATTACCACCATGGATGAAAAGCAGAGCCAATCTGATAAAATGATGGCTAAGCTGAAGCGGAAGTATGAGGATGCACTGAAGCAGATGACAGTCTTCCAGCAAGAGATGCACACTCTTCGCATAGAGCTGAATGCCTCACAACAGGAGGTCAACAGTGTCCGGACAGAGGTAGACATATCTCAGAAGGAGGTTCATACACTCCGCAGAGCACTGGATGCCTCACATCATGAGATCAACAGCTGCCGCACAGAACTGGAAGTCTCCAGAAAGGAACTTCACAGTCTCACTGAGGAGCTGGACATTTCAAGGAAAACTGTCCTACATCTTAACTTAGATCTCAAAGTCTCTCAGAAGGAGCTTCAGAACCTAAACCTGGAGATGGAAGTCTCACGCCAGGAGACAGCCCGCCTCCAAGCAGATGTGCAAAAATGGAAGGTGGACTGCAAGGAGGCCCTGAATAGTACAGACACTGAAAAAAGAGAAAATTTAAGATTGAAAAAGGAAAATTCTGAGTTGACAGAACACATCAAGGGAAAGAATGAAAAGCTGCACGTGCTTAAAGAAATAAATAAACTTTTGAAAGATGAAAAGTTTGAAGCAGAGCACCGACTGCAGAACCAACTGCAAGGTCTGTGTACACACCTCCAGTATGCTGAGGAGAAGCAGCAAACGCTGCAGGAAGAAAAGCTGCAGGCTGCTAAAGAGGTACAAGCGCTGCAGGAACGTCTGAATACCCAGTACGTATCCACAGAGCAGTATGAGGAGCTAAAGGCCACGCTGCATGTCTTCAAAGCATCATTGGAGGCGGAGCTTTGTTACCAGGTGACTCTGTATGAGAGGGAGCGTGAGAAGGCTCAGAAACTGGAGCAAGAGCTGGAGAGACAGAGAGACTGTTCCATTCCCTTGAGTCAGTACACCAAGGAGAAAACAGACGCAGCGGCAACCTTAACGACAAAAATTACAAAGCTCCAGAATATGAAGGAGACACTGATACAGACTCAGAAAAAGCAAAGTGCGCAGATAGATTCCCTGAGAAGAGACTTGCAAGACGCACTCAAACAGGTTCAGACTCTGCAGACCAGTAACTTACAGATTCCTCCAATACAGAAAAAGGTATTGGCTCTGCCCACGCACCGGTATCCCACAGTAACTAATACCCGTGAGGACAAGGGTACAGTGAGAGTTGGGGACTCCACGCACCTTCAAAACAAGATTATGAAGTTTGAACCACCTAAGAAAGCACTAGCCAAACCTACAGCTGCCCAACAGGCAACAAACAGAGGTAGGAGTGCAGAATCAAAGCCAGAAGAATCCTTAGCTGAGAAAGCTGAAAAGATAGAACGTTCTCTGGAAAGGGAGGTGGAGGTGCAACTCAGTCCCAAAGAAGCTGAACTGGCGACTCCGTTGTGTGGGGGAGGTGCAGAAAGACCGCTTCAGGAGCGGAAAACTCGAAGGGCTAGTCCTAACTGCTCTACAACTGTTGCCATACAGTTTGTCTACAAAAAGAGGAGTGCCCGACGCAACGCAAATCTCATGACCGCACACTCGGTAAAAAGATTTTACTTGGAAAAAGTCCTCCTCGAGCGACTGAGGAGTGCTGATCTCAAGCACCTTTGGGAGGAGACAAAAATAAACTGGAGAAAGGGCTCCAATCCCAGCGGGACAGAGGGTTCTCTTCCTCCATCCACTCTCATTCAAGTCACAGAAAGATCTCGAATGAGAGTGGAAGGATGGGCTTTGGCCGTGGTAAGCCTGAGCTTCCCACAAACAGGGGAGGTATGTAACAGGGGACTTATCCCTGTTCACAAATGTGCCTCTAATCCAGCAGTGTGGTGGTTAACTGCTGGTAGGCAATTAACTAACACCACCTGCCTGATTAGATTACTTAGAAAAGCCTGTCTTTTGAGACAGGAAGTGAGACTCCTTAGCTCACACCTGAGCTGAACTTTCGAGACAGAGCAGCGATTCCTTAGTCCACAATGGGGCTGAACTAAGGAAGGGCAGATGTCTTGAGCGACAAGCTGACCACAAGACAAAGGGGACAAGATTCTAAACTTGGAGCCTGACATTTTCTGTGCACACAAGGGTGCGGTTCCAGGAGAGCAGAGAAGCTTCCCCTGCAGCAGCCCAGCTAACAGATAAGACTTTTTCGTATAAGACTATTATCTATGTCTGTGTATTGATAAATGTATCCATGATTTGGGTCTGGTAAATAGCTTAGCTAACCAACCCAGTCAGAGAGGGCTGAGCTACATGTATAGATAGTCTCCAAAGCAGAGATAGGGGTTTTTGGTTGGCTCACTATTTCGCTTATGTTGATTATTTTTTTTGCTGTTTAAAGCGACAGGCACAATAAAGCCTTTTTATAATTTCACCTTACAACAGTCTCCATTGTGTACCTCTGCACATGTCCTCCTACAGGGTGTAAAGGTATAGCCCAGTTAGGGGCTAAAGAGGTTATAGCCCAGTTAGGGGCAAGGTTATAGTTGCCAGCTAGTGGCAGAGGGTAGTACATATATACTGTTATGTATTGCTGATGTATGTGTTATGTTATATTCTGTATATAGTAAAGACCGTTGCTATTTTACATCTAGTGTATGTGTTCATTTGTATGTGTCCTGCGAGGAACAACTCCCGCTCTGCTGGGAGCCATCGCAGGTGGAGGCGCTGCACCATATAGTAGTAGTAAGAGTAATTCACCCCAGGTTCCCCGTGGCGGAAGCTCAGCCCTCCTGGTTGCCAAACAGGTACAGCACCACACTGATAAGTAGTCAGATACACCTACCCACCTTAATCTCACTTAGGGTGGGGGTAAGAGGGCTACATAAGTATTTTTTAAATCATTTTATTAACACCCTATTATAGACATTAATTCATTTTTCATGTATTATAGGTTCTTTTTTGTTTTTTCTGTGTATTTATGTATATGGTCTCTGATTGGAAGGTTGATGTATTTGTTGAGACGATGCTCCTCATTGGTGGATTGGTTATCCTATTGAGGTACTTAAACATCCCTATGAGAGCTCATGACTATTCCCTGAAGAAGTGTCATATGACACGAAACGCGTAGGTGACGTCATCACGCAGCGTCGCATGTCCGTGACGACGGTTGTTTGCGCTGCTGCTTAGCCCAGATACACCACGAGGATACCACACGGGAGGTCTTTGATGCTCAGGTCTGTTTCTTACTATCCTGGCAGCCTTAGCACTCCCTTTGCCTTTGTTCCAACTAGGGGTATTTCCTGTGTGGCTTTGAGCAATTCCATCTCAATCCCTTGTGTGCATGGGCTACTTTTGACCTTCGTGGTCTATATCTATATGAAGTGTCATTTGGCCTCCATTTTAATACAATCTATTGTGGTTATTTGTCATTTTATTTTATGATTAAAATTTATGTACTAATTTCGTTTTTTTTCTGGTTTCCTTCCATGCGCACCTATTTTTGTGTATTATGTGCTGAGTGTGCCCCGCTGATCACGGGAGATTGGGAGCTGCAGGGAGGACTTGAGAGCCGAGGGAGAACATTTGGAGGGACAGCGCGCTCAAATCCCAATATATTTTACTACTAGACGTTTTTGAATTGACTTCCATATTTGAATATCATCACAATATAGATGATGTACTATTCTGTACTATTACAGTATTACTTTTTAGTATGGAGCTTTAGGAGTCATTTGACCTAAGACTACAGTCTAATTACAGGGGTGTTTTGATAGTGTTTGCTAAAGTGTTCACCAGAACCGACCTACACATTTCACCTGGTGAAATGGGAAATATATTGCATATATTTTGATCATGCCCTAAAATCCAGACAATATGGAGATAAGTATTTGCCCTTATAGAAAGTATCATGGGGATCACTGTTCCACGTGACCCTCTTTATATACTACTAGGAAAACCAGCGACCAACCAAAACAAAAAGGAAGCCAAAGTTATCGCCAAAATTTTGAACGCTACTAGATGCACAATCGCCAAGAACTGGAAACAAGCTGCCCCCCAATCTTTAAACCAAACAAACAATAAAATATGGCATATAGTTTATATGGAAAAACTTTCAGCATATCTGAATGGCTCCACCACTGAATTCACGGAGATTTGGGCCCCTTGGTTTCGCAATGCAGGTATATCCACATATCTATATTAAAATATTCTGAATGTTGTGATTTATGCTGTGTTCAAAATGCTATTCACTATGCTATATATGTACACATGCTGCCCCCTTCCCCCTTCCCTTAACCCTCCCCCAAATGTGATATTACCAACTATCTGTATCAATGTACCCCTCTCCCCCCTTTTTTCTTTTATGTACCCTCTCCCCATAAACTTTGAAAACTATTCAATAAAAATGTAATATTTCGTAGTATAAAGAATGTACCTTTTGTCGTCAAATGTCCACGTGTGAGAAAATTTGTACATTTATATTTTCTTCAGCTCCGTTTAATTCTAATCTTATCTCATAATTATGGGCCTTCCTCAATATCTCTTTAAACTAACTATCCTGCCATAATTATCCCGTCAAAAGGGAAAAAGTCGGTATCCATGGTATTCCTGTGCACACAATAGTTTACCAACAGTTTTATCACAAAGGAGGTTCGGTAAAGAAGACCATAAAAACAATCCAAAGCATTTAGTTACTATGGAGACATCCAGGGACAAAATTGGATGTTTGGTCGCGGACATCCGGCCACAACCATGTCTCCACCAGAGTTTGGCCACAGAAGGTCCCTTCCTTGCAGCCGCTCCGCCACTGGACACAGAGTTGCCAGCCAACTTAATTTGAGGGTTAATTTAGTGGTTAGGTGGTTAGGTTTTTAGGGCAAGGAAATTAGGGTAAAAGGTTTTAGAATTAGGGATTAATCTTTTTAGGGTAAGGGATTAGGGAAAGGGTTTAGGGTAAGGGGTTTTAGAGTTAGGGA
This sequence comes from Ascaphus truei, assembly GCA_036426205.1. Taxonomy (NCBI): domain Eukaryota; kingdom Metazoa; phylum Chordata; class Amphibia; order Anura; family Ascaphidae; genus Ascaphus; species Ascaphus truei. The sequence continues at coordinate 260,776,394 of CM071569.1, read as the reverse complement.
TAAATCTTTTAGGGTAAGGGATTAGGGTAAGGGTATAGGGTAAGGGGTTTTAGAGTTGGGGATTAATCTTTTAGGGTAAGGGATTATGGTAGGGGATTAGGGTAAGGGTGCAAAAATTATTTTGTGGCACTTATTTAAAAAACCAAAGTAACATGCATACATTTCTGCAATATGTGGGGTATAATGAGAGATTCGCAGTATAAGTATCAATTCCCATCCATATATAAGCAGACCCTAGTGTTAACTGAATAATTGATTGCCTCCCTAAAAATTTAGAAATATCAATATACAGTATTTTGAGATATATGTTTAGGATATGAGGAAATCAAGCAATGCTATTTAATATTTTTTTTGTTTAAAAAAAGAACACATTTAAAAACATAGGTATAATACTTGCAAAAATATTCCTTATAAGTCTCTAGTGAAATTGTAGAGAATTCCAAACACACGCGGGAGAGTTTCAGCTCTGCAGTATGTCTATGGAGCTCTTTAACTCTCAGCCACTGGTTGAATTGCCGCGATGTTTGTACGATGTTTAGGCTATTACTGAATGAATGTCAGCTGTTGTTAATATCTAGTTTCAGCTCTGCAGTACAGTACAGTATGTCTCTGGAGCTTTTTTGCTCTCAGCTGCTGATTAAATTGCCTTGATGTTTCAGCGATATTCAGGCAATTGGTGTATGTGGGTGCGCTTTTGTAAATGCCCATATATTGTAGTGATGAAGTCATTTCTTTATCCACTTATTCCTACAGAGCCATGTGTAACACAGAGACGGGAAATCTTACCCACGCCTAGTCTGTCAATTTAATACACTGCGGGGAGTCCTAGCGTCTCAGCTTTTTTGCTATTCAAGCCTTGGTGTCTAGCAGCTCTTGTTAGGATTCATTCCTGAGCTTTAAATGAGAAGAAGGTATTTTTTTTCTCTGTGTGGCTTTGTGTCTCATGTGCTATTCCCCTATTCTCCTGTCCCTATGGAATACATCCTGTTCAGGTTGAACCCTTGTGGCTACCGTACTTTTCCAATCTAGAGCGGAGACTGTCAAAGAAACGAAGAAACAGCTGAGAATCTGGGACGTCACCACTTCTCCTGCTGATTGCTGCTGCCGAGCCCAAGGTGAATGAGTTTTCCTCTCCTGAACTGGATGTATTCCCCGGGAACAGGCGAATAGAGGAGCCCATGATTCCTGATGAAGCTGTGCGTTACACTCAAACTAGTAGAGTCTCACAGCTAAACAGGGACTGTTTTTTAAAGCATGTTTCCCTATTCCAGAGCTCTGGAGTTTGTTAAGCAGGATAGCATGATCAACAGTATCAAAAGCCTTTGCAAAATCAAGGAATATTGCACCAGGGAGTTGTCCCCATTCCATTCCACACTGGATTTCATTGCAAACTTTTAGCAGGGTTGTTACGGTGGAATGTTTGGGGCGAAAACCAGATTGGAATTGGCTATGGAAATTTGTCTTGGTATAGTAATCGCTTAATTGGGAGTTGACACATTTTTCCATGAATTTGGATAGAATTGGGAGAAGGGAGATTGGCCTGTAGTTGGAGACAGTGTTTTTGTCCCCATTTTTGAAGGTTGGGACAACTCTGGCAGTTTTCCAGGTCTTAGGAATATGGCCTGCAGACAGGATAGAGTTGACTATGGAAGCAATTGGTTTGGCAATTGCTGGGGCACCAAGTCTTTGGAACCTAGATTGTAGTAAGTCAGGTCCACATTGGCTGCTTAGTTTTAATTTGAGGAGCGCTTGTGTAATCTCCTCTTCGGATACTGGGCCAAATTGAAAATTGTGGACAGTGTTGGGAGGAGGTGGGGCTATATCGGTACTCCCAGGATGATATTCAGGTTTGTGGTTTGGGTTGCGTTTCGCTAATAAGTTAGTAGCACACCCCACAAAGTAATCATTGAATGCATTTGCAATGTCAGTGGGGTTTATCAGAGTAATATCCCCCTTAGTGATGTTACTTGGTTGTTGATGGTTAGAAGGCTGGAATCTGTTGTTGATAACCTTCCAGAAATTAGCTGGGTTTGATGTATTTTGGTGGAGATTGTCAGGGTAATATTGTGCTTTTGCATGCCTTGTTTGCCTTGTGCACATGTTCCGCATGCATCTGTAGTGATTGAGATCCTTGGTAGTGCCAGTTACTTTGTAGCTTTTCCACAAGGCATCCCTGAACTGGTAGAGTGCTATAAGGTCAGGTGTAACCCATGGAAGGTGTGCCCCCCATACCCTTATTCTGCGTAGTGGAGCATGGGTATCACAGAGTTTTAAGAACTCGGATTTGAAATAGTCGAGCGCTTAATCAGGGTCGGGAATTAAATCGATTCCATGCCAAGGGCAGTTGGTAAGGTCAGCCAGAAACTGTTGTGGGTTAAAGTTTCTAAATGTTCTAGTGAGGAGAACTCTAGGGCTTGAATGGAACACCCCACAGCGTTAATCCTCCGGAGTTGCAACCACTGCAGTTGCGTGACAACGGGAGTCAGGGGCACTGAAGACAGTTTGCTTGGCTACAACTGTAGTTATTCTGCCAAAATTGGGAATAGTGGTGGAGTCTATAATAATTTAGTACGTTGTTTGCTGGGATGCAGGTTTAAAGTTGGAATAGGGTATTTGTTTCTGGGCATGCTGTAACAGCTGGGTAAGGGTTAAATGCTCCCTATGAGAGCTAGGGTTTACAAAATGATGCACAGAGGTTGTCAAAGCTTATTAGAGTCTACAGTATGTCAACCTGTCATGATCAATAATGCATTCCTTCATTGTCAGAACTTGGGTAACTTTTCAGACTAATCAATATATACACAAATGATACACTGTATACTACTTTACCATGAATATATACATACAATGCCTTAAAACTGTCCAGAAATGTAACATTGGATACAATAAAAGGACAGGAAGTCGGAGCACAGCAAAGCATATTGTTTTATTGAATGCTTCCATCGGAGTACTGATTAGATATATTACATACAACAAAAGACAGGGGTGCCCAATGCTACATCCAATTGATAAAACATATATGGTAATAAGTTTAAATACTTCAATAATAATAGTAATTACTTGGTTATTTATTTAAACCCTTTGGCCAAAGCGTCGTAAGCCTGCATACCAAACGTCAAGGTATAACCAAAAATGCAGGTCCTACACTACATTGTGAACCCTTCCTTTTGCCTCTGTATGAGGGGAAGCAACCATAGTAGATCCTGTTCTTTGCAGCAAAGTGAAAATACCTCCCAAGTTAAAAAGGTGAGGAGTGAGCTCTGGGGGGGGAGGTAGCACTCTTTTTGACATAAATATATATTCATGATGTTGTGGGTGTGGGAGTTTGAGCTAGCTGGGAATGTGTGTTAGATATAAGTCATAGAGGTCCTCTGTTACAACCTATGTGAGAAGTTTCATTTTTCGTGTTTGCAGTGCTAACTTTCCCAATTTTGCTTTGCAGTTGGCTAACATTATACAGCCGGACAGTGGGAAACGATATATGCTCGTCAGTGATCATTATGAAAGAATGACAACCTTTTCTATTTTTTTTTTCAATATTTGATACATTGTCCCGTTTGGAAGATATGGTCATTCAAAACTTCCTTTAATGTTGGAATAAATAGTGTAATTATTTATCCTACAGGAATAATTTTAAATTACATTTATTATTTCATTTTAAATTTCTACGTGTCCCTCATGTGGTAAATTTGTGGTTATCTTTCCTAGATTTGTTATTTATTTGTTCACAGTTTTCTCAATGTTTAATATCTGAGATTAATATATTCCATTAATACATTTTGTATATATATATATAAAAAAAAATAGGATTCTCGATTGCCATTATGTATTAAATGTATAAAAAGAAGTTAAGTGCCACATCCCAAAATAAAAACAAATGTTAAATGTAATACATATGTAAGATCTCTCATTTGCTTTGTAAAAATGTTTTTATTTACTGTAGGTGTAAACTTTTTTTTATTTAGGTGTTAGCTACAGTATAAACATTTTATAAACATTTTATTAAAATATTACTGACAGATTTTGCCACCTAAAAAAGTAACCATAACCCTAATGAATGTACATATTTATAGGTGCGAAGCTTTTTTCCGGTATACATTGAAGAAAAGACAATATAAACCCAATGCTTTCTTTTGTGCCGGTATTGGACTGGAGGTGCAGTATAATAATTTTAAATCTATTGGTCTGCAAAGCTTATAGAAGGGTACAAACATGGCTTATAGGCTATATGGGCTGACATTTTTGATTTCTCTTTGTGTCCTGCTCTTTTTTGGAACATTGGGAACTAGAAAAGATCATCTCTTTTTTGTCAATGGCAAAATTCACCACATTTTGAACAACCTCTGTGTAGTACCCTAATGTAGTACAGGGGTGGCCAACTCCATTCTTCAAGGGCTAGGTATTAAGAATATCCCTGCTTCAGTACAGGTGGCCCAATCAGTGGCTCAGTCATTCTGACTGAGCCACTGATTGAGCCACATGTGCTAAAGCAGGGATATCCTGAAAACCAGACCTGTTGGTGGCCCTTGAGGGCTGGAGTTGGCCACTCCTGGTGTAGTGTGTCGGTAACCACACTAAGGGAAAATGCAACAAAGGAATTTACTTATAGGTCAATTCTATAGAGGCTTGTTTTTATGTCTGACCATCCTTCTTGCAAAGTTACATAGTTACACAGTGTAGCCAGGTCCCCCTCTGCACAGCGGACTCCCTCTCCAGGTACTCACCCGGCGGTCGGGAGTAGAGCGGCCGGTCGCAGGGGAGGTGCGGGTGTGTGTGCGCGCACAGGGGACGCCAGGCAGAAGAGGAGCGGCGAGTGCGTCGCTAGGGGTACCGGCGGCTCCCTCAGAGGGCGCTGCCATCTTAGCTGGTGCACACGCATGCGCAGTGTGACAGAGTGACGGGAAGGCCAGAGGCAAGTTGCGCATGCGCAAGGAGAAACGCGCGGAGCACTAGCCTACCAAGGAAGGCTCTTGGACGGGACTACAAGTCCCATGAGCCTCAGGAGCGCCCCACATGACACCAGGGAGCCAATAGGGCTGCAGTATCTCCCTGCTCTGAGGGATTGATACATTTCACGCGGGGAGCCACACCAGTCGGTGCCAGGAGAGGCTAGGGGAAGGAGGTGAGGGTGCAGGGGTCAGTGACCCACTGCACTAGGCCAGCAGCCCCCTTGGCCCCAGTTAGCCTTGAGCCACTCAGTAAGTTTGTGGTGCTTCAGGGACAGGCCTTAGGTTAGGGATGAGGAGGAGCGCAGGCAGGTGTAGCAAAATATGCAAAAAAGAATAACATATATAGTGCAGATGGTAAACACTGTGCAGATAGATGTAATCTATAGAATTGAACTCACATAGATCGCAGAAAATATCACGTGTCAGAGATCCTTCTCTCTCTGACTGGAGCCCTTGAATGGTAACAAGGGAAATTCCTCAAGGCACGGATATGTATGGATAAGAAGAAAAGCCACAATAGTGCATACTATTCCATATTGTATTAATCAGACAATTAACACGGGTATATACACTCACATTCGCCATGTACAAATCAGGTGGAGGAGAGAACCGCAGCTCGTTGTATGGTGTGCAGGTATAGGCAGCTCACAGCGTTCAGGATTCTCTCGCGTATGTCACAGCCGTCGCGTCACTTCCGCTGTCGCGTCACAGGCTGAGGGCGGAAGTTCCCAATGGAAGAGACTTAGCCCGAATTCTGCCAGTCCTTCAGAGCTTGTTCCCTCACTGCAAACTCTACGCTTTCGCCAGATGCTTCGTCAGGAGTTATAATTAGATGGGGGATGCCTCTAGGGTATTATAGGGCCATCAATTGAAATATCACAGTTTTAAACCCCTCAGCGCTACACATAGCGCGAGGTGCAAAAAACCCAGTGCTATTCACAAAACAGACATATATACAAAACATTCATCTTTATTAAACATAGATCCATAATTGTTAAGTTAAAATGATATATATCTAATAATATTAATAAAATATTGCCTCAGCATATAAATAATCAGCATTGGAATCAGTATAAATAATTAATTCATTAAAAGGAGAAGTAATTGTAGGCTGGAGGAAGAGAGGAGATAAAAAATGTATAATTACTGGTAAAATACAGATTCATAATTAGATCAAAGATTACAGAGATTAATAACAGATAATAATATTTTAAATAAGTTATAATATAATGGTATAATAGCCAACTTAAGAACTACAGTACAATGGAAACAAAAATGTGCAGTTAAAAAGTTAAAAGACTAAAAAAGTTAAAAGTTAGGATAGGAGTTTAAGATAAAAAGGCACCAATATCAATATCATATATTAGTCCTAAGGGGGGGAGAGTTTGCATTTTGTGATCCAGTAGGTCTCTCTTTGGCTAAACTATTTATCTATATTGCCCCCCCCTCCAAAGTCTGGCTACATGTTCTATAGCCATATACCTTAATGATTTTGGGTCTGAGTTATGAAAATTTAAAAAATGCTTTGATAAATTATGTGTTATTAGCCCTTTTTAATATTCCGTATATGTTCTAAAATTCTAATGTCAATGGTCTTGAGGTGCGCCCTATGTACTGCAATCCACCAGAGCATTGTAATAGATAAATGGTAAAATTGATTTACAATTGATAAAATGTTCTACCTTAAAAGCCTCGCTGTTGTTTTACTTTTAAAATTCAGTTTTCAGTCATTTATATTACAAGCAGTACATGAGTAGCACCCATAAAACCCTACAGGTTTTCCAGCCATGTGATGGGTTATCTTTGGGGCTAACCTTGAATGCGTTGGTGCAGTTTACTTTTAAGATTAGGTGCTTTTTTAAATAAGACATTAGGGGTGTCAGGGATGTGGTCTTTTAAAATGGGGTCGTTCTTTAAAATATGCCAATGTTTACATATAACATTCCTAATTTCATTGGCATCTATTATAAGGGAGTAGAAAGACATATTAAATTTAGTATTATTATTTGAATTTTTATTTTTATTTTTATTTACCAATAGATCCTTTCTCGGGACAGAATTGTTTTATCAATGGCTCTTTGAAAGTGTTTCATTATAGTTTCATCTTTAAATCTGTAATTAAAATTTCAGGACTGTTCTTGGAACATTGAGTCATCACTACAGTTCCGTTTATCCTTCTTAGTTGTCCATAGGGGATATTTTTTCCATTGAGGATGGTGGCAGCTTCTTGTAGTATAAAAATTATACTGTCCACCTTTAAAAAAGGTTTTTGTTTTTAAAACCAGTCCTCAATAAAAATAAACTAAACTAAAAATTCAATTCATGCCTGCTCCATTTGTGAGTGAATTTTATGTTGCGATTGTATCCTCCAAGGCATTTAAAAATTGTTTTAGTTGTTTTCATTCCCCTTCCAATGAACAGCACATCGTCGATGAATCTATGCCAGGAGACAAGATTTACCGTGCCAATCTTGTCTCCTGGATAGATCATCGACGATGTGTGTTCATTGGAAGGGGAATGAAGAACAACTAAAACAATTTTTAAATGCCTTGGAGGATAACAATCGCAACATAAAATTCACTCACAAATGGAGCAGGCATGAAATTGAATTTTTAGATTAGTTATTTTTACTGGAAGAGTGGTTGTAAAAACAAAAACCTTTTTTAAAAAGGTGGACAGTAATAATTTTATACTACAAGAAAGCTGCCACCATCCTCAATGGATAAAAAATATCCCCTATGGACAACTAAGAAGGATAAAACGGAACTGTAGTGATGACTCAATGTTCCAAGAACAGTCTGAAATTTTAATTAACAGATTTAAAGATAGAAACTATAATGAAAACACACTTCAAAGAGCCATTGATAAAACAAATTCTGTCCCGAGAAAGGATCTATTGGTAAATAAAAATAAAAATAAAAATTCAAATAATAATACTAAATTTAATATGTCGTTTCTTACTCCCTATAATAAAGATGCCAATGAAATTAGGAATGTTATATGTAAACATTGGCATATTTTAAAGAACGACCCCATTTTAAAAGACCACATCCCTGACACCCCTAATGTCTTATTTAAAAAAGCACCTAATCTTAAAAGTAAACTGGCACCAACGACATTCAAGGTTAGCCCCAAAGATAAACCCATCACATGGCTGGAAAAACCTGTAGGGTTTTATGGGTGCTACTCATGTACTGCTTGTAAATATAAAATGACTGAAAAACTGAATTTTAAAAGTAAAACAACAGGCGAGGCTTTTAAGGTAGAACATTTTATCAATTGTAAATCAGATTTTACCATTTATCTATTACAATGCTCGTGTGGATTGCAGTACATAGGGCGCACCTCAAGACCATTGAACATTAGAATTTTAGAACATATACGGAATATTAAAAAAGGGCTAATAACACATAATTTATCAAAGCATTTTTTAAATTTTCATAACTCAGACCCAAAATCATTAAGGTATATGGCTATAGAACAGGTAGCCAGACTTTGGAGGGGGGGCAATAGAATAAATAGTTTAGCCAAAAGAGAGACCTACTGGATTCACAAAATGCAAACTCTCGCCCCCTTAGGACTTAATATAGATATTGATATTGGTGCCTTTTTATCTTAAACTCCTATCCTAAACTGTTAACTTTTTTAGTCTTTTAACTTTTTAACTGCACATTTTTGTTTCCATTGTACTGTAAGTTCTTAAGTTGGCTATTATACCATTATATTATAACTTATTTAAAATATTATTATCTGTTATTAATCTCTGTAATCTTTGATCTAATTATGAATCTGTATTTTACCAGTAATTATACATTTTTTATCTCCTCTCTTCCTCCAGCCTACAATTACTTCTCCTTTTAATGAATTAATTATTTATACTGATTCCAATGCTGATTATTTATATGCTGAGGCAATATTTTATTATATATTATGTAGATATATATCGATTTTAACTTAACAATTATGGATCTATGTTTAATAAAGATGAATGTTTTGTATATATGTCTGTTTGTGAATAGCACTGGGTTTTTTGCACCTCGCGCTATGTGTGAGCGCTGAGGGGGTTAAAACTGTGATATTTCTAAATTGATGGCCCTATAAATACCCTAGAGGCATCCCCCATCTAATTATAACTCCTGACGAAGCATCTGGCGAAACGCGTAGAGTTTGCAGTGAGGGAACAAGCTCTGAAGGACTGGCAGAATTCGGGCTAAGGTCTTTTCCATTGGGAACTTCCGCCCTCAGCCGTGACGCGACAGCGGAAGTGACGCGACGGCTGTGACATACGCGGAAGAGAATCCTGAACGCTGTGAAGCTGCCTATACCTGCACCACCATACAACGAGCTGCGGTTCTCTCCTCCACCTGATTTGTACATGGCGAATGTGAGTGTAATATACTCGTGTTAATTGTCTGATTAATACAATATTGGAATAGTATGCACTATTGTGGCTTTTCTTCTTATCCATACATATCCGTGCCTTGAGGGATTTCCCTGTTACCATTCAAAGGGCTCCAGTCAGAGAGAGAAGGATCTCTGACACGTGATATTTTCTGCGATCTATGTGAGTTCAATTCTATAGATTACATCTATCTGCACAGTGTTTACCATCTGCACTATATATGTTATTCTTTTTTGCATATTTTGCTACACCTGCCTGCGCTCCTCCTCATCTCTCCCCCCCCCAGCTTGGCTAAACTATTATTCTATTGCCCCCCCTCCAAAGTCTGGCTACCTGTTCTATAGCCATATACCTTAATGATTTTGGGTCTGAGTTATGAAAATTTAAAAAATGCTTTGATAAATTATGTGTTATTAGCCCTTTTTTAATATCCGTATATGTTCTAAAATTCTAATGTTCAATGGTCTTGAGGTGCGCCCTATGTACTGCAATCCACACGAGCATTGTAATAGATAAATGGTAAAATCTGATTTACAATTGATAAAATGTTCTACCTTAAAAGCCTCGCCTGTTGTTTTACTTTTAAAATTCAGTTTTCAGTCATTTTATATTACAAGCAGTACATGAGTAGCACCCATAAAACCCTACAGGTTTTTCCAGCCCTGTGATGGGTTATCTTTGGGGCTAACCTTGAATGGCGTTGGTGCAGTTTACTTTTAAGATTAGGTGCTTTTTTTAAATAAGACATTAGGGGTGTCAGGGATGTGGTCTTTTAAAATGGGGTCGTTCTTTAAATATGCCAATGTTTACATATAACATTCCTAATTTCATTGGCATCTTTATATAGGGAGTAAGAAACGACATATTAAATTTAGTATTATTATTTGAATTTTTTTTATTTTTATTTTTATTTACCAATAGACTTCTCGGACGAATTGTTTATCAATGGCTCTTTTGAAGTGTGTTTTATTATAGTTTCTATCTTTAAATCTGTTAATTAAAATTTCAGACTGTCTTGGAACATTGAGTCATCACTACAGTTCCGTTTTATCCTTCTTAGTTGTCCATAGGGGATATTTTTTATCCATTGAGGATGGTGGCAGCTTTCTTGTAGTATAAAATTATTACTGTCCACCTTTTTAAAAAAGGTTTTGTTTTAAAACCATGTCCTCATAAAATAACAAATCTAAAAATTCAATTTCATGCCTCTCCATTTGTGAGTGAATTTTATGTTGCGATTGTTATCCTCCAAGGCATTTAAAAATTGTTTTAGTTGTTCTTCATTCCCCTTCCAAATGAACAGCACAATCGTCGATGAATATGCCAGGAGACAAGATTGCACCCAGCCAAATTTGTCTCCTGGCATAGATTCATCGACGATGTGCTGTTCATTTGGAAGGGAATGAAGAACAACTAAAACAATTTTTAAATGCCTTGGAGGAAAACAATCGCAACATAAAATTCACTCACAAATGGAGCAGGCATGAAATTGAATTTTTAGATTTGTATTTTTATTGAGGACTGGTTTTAAAAACAAAAACCTTTTTTAAAAAGGTGGACAGTAATAATTTTATACTACAAGAACGCTGCCACCATCCTCAATGGATAAAAATATCCCCTATGGACAACTAAGAAGGATAAAACGGAACTGTAGTGATGACTCAATGTTCCAAGAACAGTCTGAAATTTTAATTAACAGATTTAAAGAAGAAACTATATGAAACACACTCAAAGAGCCATTGATAAAACAAATCTGTCCCGAGAAAGGATCTATTGGTAAATAAAAATAAAAATAAAAATCAAATAATAATACTAAATTTAATATGTCGTTTTACTCCCTATAATAAAGATGCCAATGAAATTAGGAATGTTATATGTAAACATTGGCATATTTTAAGAACGACCCCATTTTAAAAGACCACATCCCTGCAACCCCTAATGTCTTATTTAAAAAGCACCTAATCTTAAAAGTAAACTGGCACCAACGACATTCAGGGTAGCCCCAAAGATAAACCCATCACATGGCTGGAAAAACTGTAGGGGTTTATGGGTGCTACTCATGTACTGCTTGTAAATAAAATGAATGAAAAACTGAATTTTAAAAGTAAAAACAACAGGCGAGGCGTTTTAAGGTGAACATTTTATCAATTGTAAATCCGATTTTACCATTTTCTTTACAATGCTCGTGTGGATTGCAGTACATAGGGCGCACCTCAAGACCATTGAACCTTAGAATTTTAGAACATATACGGATATTAAAAAAAGGGCTAATAACACATAATTTATCAAAGCATTTTAAATTTTCATAACTCAGACCCAAAATCATTAGGTATATGGCTATAGAACAGGTAGCCAGACATTGAGGAGGGGGGGGGGCAATAGATAAAAATAGTTAGACAAAAGAGAGACCTACTGGATTCACAAAATGCAAACTCGCCCCCTTAGGACTTAATATAGATATTGATATTGGTGCCTTTATCTTAAACTCCTATCCTAAACTGTTAACTTTTTTAGTCTTTTAACTTTTTAACTGCACTTTTGTTTCCATTGTACTGTTAGCTTAAGTTGGCTATTATACCATTATATTATAACTTATTTAAAATATTATTTATATGTTATTAATCTCTGTAATCTTTGATCTAATTATGAATCTGTTTTTACCAGTAATTATACATTTTTATATCTCTCTCTTCCTCCAGCCTACAATTACTTCTCCTTTTAATGAATTAATTATTTATACTGATTCCAATGCTGATTATTATATGCTGAGGCAATATTTTATTATATATTAGTAGATGATATATCGATTTTAACTTAACAATTATGGATTATTTAATAAAGATGAATGTTTTGTATATATGTCTGTTTGTGAATAGCAACTGGGTTTTTTTGCACCTGCGCTGATTGTAGTGAGGTAGGGGTTAAAACGTGATATTTCTAAATGATGGCCCTATAAATACCCTAGAGGCACCCCCATCTAATATAACTCCTGACGAAGCATCTGGCGAAACGGTAGAGTTTGCAGTGAGGGAACAAGTCTGAAGGAATGGCAGAATTCGGGCTAAGGTCTTTTCCATTGGGAACTTCCGCCCTCAGCCGTGACGCGACAGCGGAAGTGACGCGACGGCTGTGACATACGCGAAGAGAATCTGAATGCTGTAAGCTGCCTATACCTGCACTACCATACAACGAGCTGCGGTTCTCTCCTCCACCCTGATTTGTACATGGCGAATGTGAGTGTAATAACTCGTGTTAATTGTCTGATTAATACAATATTGGAATAGTATGCACTATTGTGGCTTTTCTTCTTATCCATACATATCCGTGCCTTGAGGGATTTCCTGTTACCATCAAAAGGCTCCAGTCAGGAGAGAAGGACTCTGACACGTGATATTTTCTGCGATCTATGTGAGTTCAATTCTATGATTACATCTATCTGCACAGTGTTTACCATCTGCACTATATATGTTATTCTTTTTGCATATTTTGCTACACCTGCCTGCGCGTGCGCTCCTCCTCATCTCCAAGAAACAATCTACCCTTCTGGGACCCGGAACTGTCCCATCAGAGGAAGTTGAGCTGCTCTTTACACTTATATATTTTTTCACTATTGGTGTTATATTGTGTGTATATTAGTTGTATTCTTAACAACATTATTGGTTCATCTGGGAGCGCCCAATCCACTTCCCCACCCCTTCCCTTCCCCTTCCCTCACATCCCCTTTTTTTGCTTAGGTTAGGGACCCTGCCCCATTAGCATATACAGTGTCAGTTAAGGACACAGCGGACACTGCGCTTCCCACCAAGAGGCTTGGGATGATGCCTACTCCGCAGAGAGAGCAGAACCGCACCCAGAGTGGACAACCCTGACCGATCATCCCGCTGGAGGAACCGGACGTCGCCAGGAGGTCGTCGGATCCTTTTTGAAGATCCTTTGAACGCCCAGGGGCCGTCGCACTGGGCAGGTATTGTTACACACGTGCACCACCTACAGAGTACTCACACATAGTGGCAGCGCTGACCACGGGACAAGGGTTATTCTGTGGACACGGTGTGGGGGTACACGGTGGTGGGTAAGGGGCATACACTCATAACTGGGAGTGAATGATATTGGCACTTATAGAGTATAAGAGTTATATATATATGCATGTTCAGTAAAAGTTATTCTTGCTTATTCCTACCAATTGTGTATTATTGGGTTGTGTCCTGTGAGGGGCCCTTCCCGCCCTGTCGGGATCCCTCTCAGGTGGAGGCGTTCCACCATGAGAAAGTGAATCTATATGTACCCCAGGCTCCCTGAGCAAAGGCTTAGGCTCCTGAGGGCCACACAGGTAATATACAGCATTAGTAGCGTCTGTATTCACAGGGAATACCTGTTACAATAGTTACATAGTAGATGAGGTTGAAAAAAGACGTACGTCCATCAAGTTCAACCTATGCTAAATTTAGACAACAGATACTTTATCCTTTTTTCTATACTTACTTATTGATCCAGAGGAAGGCAAACAAAAAACCCCAGTGACATATCATCCAATGATATCTCATAAGTGGAAAAATAAATTCCTTCCTGACTCCAAGAATTGGCAATCGGATTAATCCCTGGATCAACATCCTTCCCATGTATACTTGTTTGGTATATCCCTGTATACCTTTCCCATCTAAAAAGATGTCCAACCTTTTTTTGAACGAATCTATTGTATCTGCCATCACAGTCTCCATGGGTAATGAATTCCACATTTGAACTGCCCTTACTGTAAAGAACCCTTTCCTTTGTTGCTGGTGAAATCTCCTTTCCTCCAACCTTAAGGGATGGCCCCGAGTCCTTTGTACTGCCCGTGGGATGAACAGTTCATTTGTAAGCTCTTTGTACTGTCTCCGAATATATTTGTATATCGTTATCATATCACCTTTTAGACGCCTCTTTTCTCATGTAAATAAATCTAATTTAACTAGCCTCTCTTCATAAGTTAGATTGTCCATCCCCTTTATTAATTTGGTGGCTCTTCTCTGCACTCTCTCTAGTTCCATAATGTCTTTTCTTAGGATTGGTGCCCAAAATTGTACTCCAGATTCAAGGTGTGGTCTTACTAATGCTTTGTAAAGGGCATAATTATGTTTACTTCCCTTCCATCCATTGCCCGTTTGATGCAAGATAAGATATTGTTTGCCTTTGCAGCTACTGCATGACTTTGGGCCCTATTGCTAAGCCTGCTGTCTACAAGCACTCCTAAATCCTTCTCCATCAAGGATTCCCCCCAATATATCTCCATTTAATTTGTAAGTCGCCTTTATATTCTTGCATCCCAAATGCATAACCTTACATTTATCTGTATTAAACCCCATCTGCCATTTACCTGCCCACGTTTCCAGTCTCTCCAAGTCCCTCTGAAGAGAAATTACATCCTGCTCTGATTCTATTACCTTACACAGTTTAGTATTATCAGCAAAGATGGAGACTTTGCTCTCGATCCCAACCTCAAGATCATTAATAAACAAGTTAAAAAGCAGGGGTCCCAGTACCGATCCCTGAGGTACTCCACTCACGACTTTAGTCCAACCTGAAAAAGTTCCATTTATGACAACCCCCTGTTGTCTGTCCTTTAACCAGTTTTCAAACCAGGTGCATATATTATTACTGAGTCCAATTTTCTTTATTTTGTACACCAACCTCTTGTGTGAAACCGTATCAAAAGTCTTTGCAAAATCTAAGTAGACCACATCAACTGCATTACCCTGGTCTAAATTCCTACTTACCCCCTCAAAGAAACAAATAAGGTTAGTTTGGCATGATCTATCCTTCATAAATCCATGGTGACTATTACTAATAATTTTGTTTTTCATTAGGTATTCCTGAATATTATCCCGTATTAAACCTTCAAGTAGTTTCCCTACTATTGAAGTCAGGCTTACAGGTCTTTAATTTCCCAGTTGTGACCTAACTCCCTTTTTAAATATAGGCACCACATCTGCTTTACGCCAATCTTGTGGTACTGAGCCTGTGGAAATGGAGTCCTTGAATATTAAATATAATGGTTTGACTATTACTGAGCTTAACTCCTTGAGAACTCTTGGATGTATGCCATCGGGGCCAGGTGCCTTATTTACTTTAATTTTTTCAAGTCGCTTATGAACTTCTTCCTCAGTTAACCAATTGTTCATTAATATGGAGGCTGTGGCTTCCTCCTGCGACACTATTATTGACTTGATTCTTCCCTGGTAAACACAGAGGCAAAGAATTTGATTAATACCTCTGCTTTTTCCTTATCTCCAATAATCTGCCTACCCATCTCACACTGAAAGGGTCCTATATTTTCTTTTCTCATTTTTTTGTTATTAAGGTACTTAAAGAATTTTTTAGGGTTGACCTTACTTTCTATTGCAATCCATTTTTCATTATCCCTTTTTGCTAATTTGATTGCCCTTTTGCAATTTTTGTTACATTCCTTATAATTCTGATACGATGTCTCTGTCCCTTCTGACTTAAAGAATCTAAAAGCCTTCCTCTTCTTGTCCATTTCCTCCCCTACCTGTTTATTTAGCCACATTGGTTTTGACTTATTTCTTTTATACTTATTACCCAAGGGTATACACTGATAAGTGTGCTTTTCTAACAATGTTTTAAAGACTGCCCATTTATCTTCTACATTTTTCCCTGCAAAAACATCATCCCAGTGTATTACTTGTAGATTAGACCTCAGTTTATTAAAATCTGCCTTTCTAAAGTTTAAAGTCTTTGTTGAACCCAAGTAATCTTTTTTTTGATAATTTATTTCAAATGAGACCATGTTATGATCACTGTTACCCAAATGTTCCAGGACTTGAATATTTGTTATTACTTCTACATTGTTTCTCAAAGAGGTAGTTAACAAGGTATATTCTAAATAATATTATTCAATGCTGGCATAATCTATAAACACATATGTACAGTATATATAAATAATAATTAGATTTCACATGGAGGATCTGCGGCAGTGCAAATCCCAGTATACTGTATATCAGAGTCTGTGAGTCATGATGGGATATTCCTACACAAATAATAAGCTGAGCTAATTAAAAAGTCGGGTCCTGTCATTTTCAATGTGAGCTTTATTACCATTTCACGGTTGCCAAATGTAGTACGTGACACATCAGAACTTTAGTTACATTTTAGAGCAGTATAAATAATAGAACTAGCAACTCTTACTCTTATTTACTCATTCAAATGTCTCTAAAACGTTTGTGCAATAAGGGGGAAACCTAGTTGGTTTGCAGCTTGCGTACTGTATATCATTACTGAGCGGTATTTGCCTAGAGCTGCCTGTTTGAAACAGACTGTATACAGTACATTCTTCTTATCTGAGAGATATGATTTCTGGTATTGAACCCTCAATGTCCCCACTCAACATGTTTCCATTTCCAGTTTTTTAATGTTACCCCAAAATTGTAGATTTGTTGCGGGTTGAGATACTTTCTAAGGGAACCAACAAGTGTGCATACTGTATGAAGAATAGACCTGTGAGGTTTAAAAGCTCTGTACACTGTAGTAACTACGAAGAACACTCTTGTTGTTCAATGAAAATGTATCACAACTTACAACAAAGCAACAATTTGTCAGGACCAACACAGCTACAATAGCATAAAAGAACTGTCAACTATGACTACTTAAGTGGCATCTCACATTTACATTTCAATACCATGCTGGTCCATTTCTAATCATGAAGAAAAAATGCAATAAAATGGAAATTCACATTTAAAGTTACTCTATATAACTGGGAGGTGCCATAGTGGAAGATACCTGGAGAATTGGAAATGTGCAAAATATATCAAGGTGCAATAATTCATATCTTTACTTTGAATGTGTTAATACCGCACCTACTTTATATTATCCCCAACAAAATATTTAGCTAATATCTCATCTACTTACCTGGCAGTTCAGGTCTCACGATGCAGCTCAGAAGCCCAAAAGATGAATAATGACAATGAACACCAGATTTATAGTATTAGACAACTTCCTTGTACAACATTGATTCAGAGGCAAGTGTCTCTTAGGTACTGTACCAGCCTCAAGCAGCACAGATTTTGGAAAGAACCCTGAACTTTCTATCGAGCTTTGCAGGTATGTCAACTCCTAACCCGTGTTATTGATTATTCAGGTAATGAATGCAGCCTTGTTCCCTTGGTCAGTGTTCCCAGTTTTATTGATTAACTCTGCAGTGATGTCATTTTTGAATAACTGTGTGGGGAGCCAAATGAACTGTTTTTCCGTGCCTTTGATTAGTAATTTTGCATCATAGAATGTCCCCCAGGTTTCAGAAGAGGTGTCAACATTTCAACACTGAACTGCATCAAATTTACAAAACACAATTAATTAGCTCCGAAAGTATGAAGCTACTGCAGGGAAAAAGGTGTTTTATTTATTTTTAAACCCCGTTGCAGACAGAGGTGCTTGCAATGCTTTGTACGCCTACTTTTCCCCATGATGCTCCACATTTCAAAAGTGAAAAAGATTTTTATACAGTAGAGGCAACGTTTATTCTAACATTTGCCGTAAACTAGCCGGGTTACATTCTGGGTATGTGCTGGGTATGTGCTGGGTATGTGCTGGGTATGTTCTGGGCTAGTTTGAGGCACGTTTAAGGCATTTCTGCATTGACTAACGACCCATAGGATTAACACAGCAGGGATCCCTGGCAGTCCAATTCAGTTTGAATGGGACTGCCAGGGACCCCCGCTGTTAATCTGATAGGCCATTAATCAATGCAGAAATGCTGGGGCTAGTTTAAGGAAAGTTTAAGGCATGTATTCAGAATGTACCTGGGTGTTTCTTGGGTTTTTTGGGGAATTGCCACTGGTTTTTGTTCGAATAAGAGTTGCCTCTACTGTACATGAGAATGCTGTAGAGTAGAGATGGGGGAACCGCTCCAAATCAGTTTCCCAGAATTTCCCAGGTTAACCATTCAAAATCCATTCCGCGAGGTAAAATTAGTATGCGGATTGTACCAACTGCAATCCATTAAATGAAAGAGGAGAGACAGCAAGATTGAGACACACACACAGTTACACAGACACAACAAAGAACACACACACTTTATTCTTCTACTTTTGTAAAATATTATTTTCTGTTAGGATTTTAATTTGTTCCATTTGATATTTTTTAAAATACACTGAGCAGTGGCAGTCAGGGCAGGAGGGGCTCTGCTCTGAGACTGAGGAGGTCATCACCAACATCTGTTTTTGGCTTAGTTGTCAGTGTGGGCAGAAGAGCTTTAGCAGCTGTTGATGTACCAGTGACTGTTCATACTGGTACCAGGCACCGGTATGCAAAGTACAGGGCCTGCTTCAACCCTGGTTTAAAGCGTGCCCGAGGAACTACTGTATCTGCTCATGTGCCTTTTCAGCCTGTGTCAGGGGAACAGGTTGTTGTGTAAAGTAGCCCTGTTTTAGAGAAATCAGTTTGTAGCGTTGATTTGTTTTGTTTGGGGGACTCTTTGTTTGAAACTCCAATGTTAGGGTCAGTTTTGTCCCCTGCTTTTTCCCCGTTATCATTATTGACCCCACCTGACAAAGACTGTTGAGGCTTCCAGCACACAAGGCTTGTGTGAGGAGCAGATGGATCCGGATGTGTTGTGTGCGCTTGTAGGTCATGCTGGTGTCAGGGTTACAAGAGCAGGGTCTAGTTTTAATCTGGTGTGAACCACTATAACAAGTTTTGAAACAGTAGCCCTGGATCTCGTTTCAGCTAAACCACCTGACTCTGCTATATCCAGTTTTTATTTATTGAATTGTGGTGTTTAGGTTCTTGTGTTCGATTATTGTTGAATTTTGGCCTTCATTCTTTCTGATTAGGGTTACCATTGAGTGCTATAGTGGCTTATCATGCCCATATTATATGGGTATGATGTACCACTATGCCAATCAATGGGTACCGGGTGGGTATAGTGGGTTCAGGGTGGGTGGTTAGGCCTCCTGAAGAAGTCGTCGTACCGACGAAACGCGTTGAATCATTGTTCATCCATTGCACATTCGTGACGCGGAGCCCTGGCAGCCGGAGATCTCTCTACACAGCCTTTCCGCCCTCAACTCCACTCAGCCGGAAGTGACGTGGATGTGAGCCGAGACGTGGAAGTGAGCCTCACAGTGTGTGTACCGGCGAATAGGTGGATTAACAGTCTGGATTTCGTACCATAAATTGCCTATATGTACTGAATGTGAGTGCACATCTATATGCTTTTATTGTTATGGTAATACATTTTGAGATATACTACGCAATTAGTATTTTTTCATTATTTCCTGGGTATACCAACCACGAATGGAAAGAAAAGATTAACAAAGGGGTTTATGCATGTGGAGTTCCTGATCCATTGCTCCATTCAGAGAGATGAGTGTCTCTGTACTGCTTTAATGAAAAGGAGGAAAGTGTGAGTGGAATATCTTTCACTTATATAGTATCCATGCGGGTTGAAATTGTACTACACCATGCTATTTCTGTTATTTTCTTTCATGATGGTGACGTGAATGCTGGTGCTCCCCTGAACTTTTGAAGAATTTTGGGATCCAACAGACTAAGAGAACAGTCTTTGAAAGGGGTTTTGAGCAGCTTTTCAATTAGCAACTCACACTGGGTGGTGGATTTGATTAATCAAAATATATTCACTAATTGATCACAGTTCACAATTTATATTTTTATGTCACTTTATTATATTATATATTTTACATTTATTATTATTATAGGACACTATTCAATTAAGTAAGCGCCGTTACAATTAATTGTTTTGGGTACCAGGGGAAGGGGGTTAACCCCTTAATTACTATAGCAATTATTAACTGCTAAGGTGATTAAGGGATTACGGGCCCTTAGATTCAATTTCTTTATGTATTCTTGCTGGCATCGGAGGCCATGGCCCTGCAGTATGCTGACGAGGATGCCCTTCATGATGGCAGGGGTGTAGAACGATTTTTATGCTGCTTGGCTACTGTTTGATTTAATAATGGGCAAATAAGCTATTATCCATATCTGGATAATAGTTATTTTTCCCATTACTGTATGTAAGAAGTGTAACCAGAGTGCTCCTATTTGTCTGTGCTCTACTACTTTTGCATATACCTGTATTGTATGTGTTTGGTGGGGTGGAGAGGTGTATTTATTGAAATGTATACCATATTTATTTTTTTTACAACAGGATTGGTACTGCAGGACCTGCGAAGACAACCCGTGGACCCCCGGACACACACGGGGACCCCCTCAGGACCCCCGGACAGCCACTGGGACCATCCGAGGGCCCCGATACTCCCATGAGCACCACCCGAGGGCCCAAGACACCACAGACACACCGTGTGGGGCCACTGGACACCCGCGGGGAACACTTGGAAGCCCATAGACACTTGTGGGGACCACCCAAGGGCCCACAGACACACGTGGGGACCACCTGAGGACCTCCAGACACCCGTGGGGACACTCGGGGACACTCGCCTGCCTCTGTGATGAATCCTGCGTTAAAATAAATAAATAATTGTTTTATGTGGGGGTACAGAGGGTGGGTTGTGTATTGTTGGTTATTACATATTGTAATATTTATTTGGGGCAGAGGGGATAAATGCAGGGCCATGTACCCACTTCAATCGCCCCCTCTGCCCTCAATAAAGCTGCTATTGTGCTTTAACCCCTTCATTGCCTTAGTGGCTATCCGCTAAGGTAATGAAGCTGCTTTAATATAATTTTTATTATTAGTGTATGGGAGCAGGGGTTCTCCTGAGCTGAACCGCATTGATTTCAGCCTCGGGGATCCCCTGCTTCCCGAGATACGACTCCCGTTATGGGGTGCCGATATCTCCTATACATTGAAATGTCCCACGTCACGTGACCGTGGGAATCAAATGCATAGGAGATACCGGCACCCCATAACAGGGCCTGTATCTCGGGAAGCAGGTGGTCCCTGAAACTCAAATCAACACGTTTCTGCTCTGGAGACCCCCCTGCTCATCTACACTAGTAATACATTTTTAATTAAAAAACATTAATTTCGGGCGAGATTTGCGCAGGCAGAGGCAGCTCTCTCTCTGCAGCAGAAATCACTCGCCTAGTGAGCCCTTTTCAGAGGGTCGATCATCTCGTCACTGGGTACTCGCCATTTTTGCAAATGTTTTATCACTGGTATTCGGGCCTTTCTGCATACCTTGATAGCAATGCTGTAAAAAATGGCGATTTAAAAACCCTGGAGCTTATCCTATCGGAGCTTAGTGCATAGGCCCCATAATGTAAATGGGAGTCTGGCTCTGAGAGACTTTTTGTCGGACTCGGATCTTCCTCCTGTAGGTTGAGCAGAGAGGAGAGGGAAGGGCTACAACAAGATTTCACTTTAGAAGAATTAATACAAGTAATTAAGGAACTGAAACCATCCAAAGCACCAAGCCCTGATGGATGTTGTAATTTTGTTCTTTAAAAAATGTATAGACTTGCTAGCCCCCCACCTTCTACGCATGTTCAATGCAGTGCTGACGGGGGCTTAATTCCCAGAGCAGATGCTTCAAGCGACTATTTAATTAATTTACAAACAAGATCAGGACCCAACAGACTGCAAAAACTATAGATCAATCGCATTCGATATCAAAATATACTCTAAAATGCTGGCTAATAGACTAAGCCATTTCCTGCCTAGACTTATCCACCCTGACCAAGTGGGATTTATTAAGGGTAGGCAGGCGGCAGATAATACCAGATGAATCATTGATCTGATTGAGATAGCTAATACAAAAAAGATCCAAATAATGGTGTTGACTCTGGACGCCGAAAAAGCTTTTGACAAATTGATTGGCCATATCTTAATGCTACACATGGACTGTTCGGTTTTTGGGGGTAGAATATTAAAAGCAATCGAGGCACTGTATTCCAAACCAGCAGCAAGAGTAACACATCAGGGCTTTACAGCTGATATTTTCCAAATTAAGAGTGGCACAAGATAGGGCTACCCACTCTCACCGTTGCTATACGCATTAAGCATGGAGCCACTAGCAGCCCAAATTCGGAAGAATCCAGACAGAACAGGAATCCAAATTAACGAACAAGAACATAGGTGGCTTTATATACGTTTGATATTATTCTGACGTTATCAAGACCCCTCAACTCTCTGCCCAACTTGTTCAGTCTTCTGGGGAAATTCAATAAGATATCTGGGCTCAAATTGAATCAATCAAAATCTGAAGCTCTAAAAATAAATTTACTCAAGGAAATAGAAAAATTGATAGATATAAATTTCAACTTTAAATGGCAGTCCCACACCCTTAAATATTTGGGAGTTCAGATTACGAATAATTATAAATCCCTTTCATGAGAAAACTATCCCAAATTATCCGAACCCTGAGAAGAGACATTCAAACTTGGTTCAAATATAATATCTTGTGGATAGGCAAGATCTATTGTATTAAAATTAACTTACTTCCCCACATCCTGTACTTATTTCAAACTCTTCCAGTACCAGTGGTGGGGAAAGATATACTTTCAATGCAATCCCTAATAACAAAATTAATTTGGAATTATAAAAGACCAAAAGTGAAGAGGAAGATCCTACAGAGACCAACATTAGCAGGGGGACTAGAGGTACCTTGCTTGTTATCGTAATACAAAGCAGCTCAATTATGTCAAATTGCACAGTGGCATGGTGATCCTGCTCTTAAATGTTGGGTGGCAGTGCAGAGGGATATGTGTGCCCCTCTTGAGCTTCATGACCTAATTTGGCTACCCAAAAGGACCCATAAGTCCAGCGCGAGAACCACTCTCCTCAATGACCAGCTCATTAGCCATTTGGGAGGCTTCTTAATTGCTCACTGACTACCAAACACTCTTTAATGACCCCCTTATTGGACATCCCTGACTTTGCTCCGGGTCTGAATAGTAAGGATTTTTCGATTTGGATACAAAAAGGGTTTTTAAGACTCAAAGATCTAGAGGGTAGAATCAATATTAAAACATTTGAACAAATTAAGTCAGACAAAGACATCCCCAATTCTGAATTTTTTAGATACCTCCAGATTAGGGCATTCTACAACAAATTTCTGCCCCATCCCACATTGACAAATTTCGAAAAGCTCTGTATTTTGGAAACACACACTAGGGCAATAACCTCTCAAATGTACAAAGAAGTGACCTGTTCGGGATCGGAGTATTCCAGAAGCTACAGTACTGTATATGTCCCATTGGGAGTCAGACTTGGGAGAAGTACAGTATTAGATGAGGAAGAATGGGATGAGATTTTTTTTGGCAGTGGCAAAGAGTTTTATTTGCACGACATTAAAGGAGAACACATATAAAGTTTTAATGAGATGGTACCTCACCCCACTAAAATTATCAACATTTATTCCGGGTTACTCACCATTGTACCCTAAACAATGTGAAGAAAGAGCGGATCAGCTACATATGCTGTGGTCTTGCCCTCAGGTTGTGCCCCTGTGGGAGCAGATTATAGATTGGTTACAGAGGATCTTGGGCCTCACCATTCCCATAGACCCGTGACTTTTCCTAGGGATTGGATGAACAATGTTGGAAATATAGCGCACAGCCAGGAGAGTGGGTCAAAAATAGTATAAAAAATACAGCTTTATTGGTCCATTTAAAAATGGAGGTGTAACAGCCCATCTTACATGTTTCGTGCAAATACCTGTAGCACTTTGTCAATTAAGTGCTATTTGCAAGAAACATGTAGGAGGGCTGTTACACCTCCGTTTTTAAATGGACTAATAAATCTGTATTTTTTATACTATTTTTGACCCACTCTCCTGGCTGTGCACTATATTTCCAACTTTGTTCATCTTCCCCCTACTATTAGTAGCACGCTTTGCCAAAGACACAGGATGGAGGCATTTTAGATATATGAGTATATTTACATTTATCAACTCATGTGGTTCAATAGTGGTTCTGGGACTATCCCAATGAGGTTTTGAGGAGTGGGTTTCTCTCTCCCTTCATGGTTATTTTGTCTATTTTAAGAACTCCACACCAACTGGGAGTTGTTTTGTGACTCACCATTTATTATCACTAGCCCCATATCCTGTGCCTTTGATTATTTCTGACTATTTTGAAAATATATTACATGGATTCGGCGCTAGACCGCGTACTCCACTAATTTTTTGTATACATCTCAGGGGCGAAAATAAATTAGCTGCTCATTTTGCAACAGCAACGAGATGCGAGATCGCAGCATTATAGAAGCAAATTGAAATTCCTTCTATTACTACAATTCTAAATAGAATTTGGTTTGTCTGCCAGATGGAGAAATTAACCAGTTTACTTAATGACACTGGTGCTAAATTCAAAAAAGTTTGGCTACCGTGGCTGGCTCAAACAGATATCCCAGGGGTGAATGGTGCCACAGTTCTGCTTTGATTGAAATAAACGCATTCTCCTTTGGCTAAGGGAATCACAGTTTCAAAGACATTGAAGATTAAGAGAGTAAAATGCGATCCTAGTGACGGAGATAGGAGATTGAGACCACACAGGAGAGGATAAGGCACTGGATGGATACATTGTGATGACAAAAGATGGATTACCTGGACCAAAGAGATAAAAGAGAACCTCCGACCCCCCCTTCCTCCCTCCTTTCTAGACCCCCTTCCTCACTCCTTTCTAGCCCTCCTTTCCCCCTCCTTTCTACCCCCCATCGGGGATTTTAATTTGTTGCGGTTATTTGTCAATATTTGTTGATTTTGGAAAAATTAGATGTTATGTTATATGTTTAATATGTGCAAACTCAATAAAACTTTAAGTTACAAAAAAACAAACAATGTATTTAAATTACCAATGTCGTGTTACGTTATTAATCATGGTTACTATTACTATTCAAAGTAAAGCTGTGTTAATGACATTGGATTCCTAACAATCACATCCAGCATAAACATAATATTGGGGCCTATGCAGGAAACGGCACAAATGGCCATTCGCCAGCGGTTCAAACTCGGCATGTTTTGGCGTGTTGCCCTCGCAGTATGCAGGAATGGCCGAATACCTGCGAGAGCAACACGCCAAGTTGCCGGTGGCGAGAAATTCTGCCTGGCGGTAACCTGGCGAGATCAGCCTGCAGCAGAGAGATCCGCCACTCTCTCTGCGCAAATATCGGCAAAAAACAAACAAATTTTTAATACATTTTTATTCCGGGGACCCCCTGCTTCCCGAGATACAGGCCCCTTTATGAGGTGCCGGAATCCCTTTGCATTTAAATGTCCCGATCACGTGACCGCGAAATGTAAACAAAGCAGAGGGATACCGGCACCCCATAAAGGGGTCTGTATCTCAGGAAGCAGGGGGTCCCCGGACCTAAAACCAATGCAGTTCAGCTCCAGAGACCCCCTGCACATCTACACTATGAGTAAAACAAAACACACATATCAATAAACATTAATTCATTACCATAGCGGCTAGCCGCTATGGTAATGAAGCAGCATTAATGTATTTTTAATAATAGTGTGCGGGACCAGGGGGTCTTCTGAGCCAAAAATCAATGCGGTTCAGCTCAGGGGACCCCCTGTTCACTCACAATATTATTAAAAATACATTAATGCTGCTTCATTACCATAGCGGCTATCCGCTAACACAATGAAGGGGTTAAGGCATAGTAGCATGTTTATTGGGGACAATTGCCCCCAATAAACATTGTATTAATCAACATGCACCCTCTGTGCCCCCAACAACTCATTCGCCCCCTAACATACAGTACATATATGTAATTTTTTGGATGCACAGCAATGATACTTTAGGAAGGCGTTGGCCCTCGGGTGTTCCCCGCAAGTGTCCCTGCTTGCCTGCAGTACCAATTCTGTGGCCCAAAAAATAATGTAAAAAACAGATAAATACATATTAATAAATACAACCCCCCACCCCCAAAAAAAACCATACAGTATAGTAATGGGCAAAATTACTATTATCCACATATTGATAATAGTGCATTTGCCCATTTAAAATACATGCATCACAATAAATAAAATGAATACATATTGCACTCACCCTTTTCCGGCTGCCATCCTCATCTTCATCACTGTCCATTCCCTCGGTGCTGAAAAACATACATAAGAATAAAAAGAGCCAATATAATGTCCCCTAACCACTTAATTACCATAACGGTCATTAATCGTGACCGTCATTAAGGGGTTCACCCACCCTCACCCACCACTGGTGAGGCCTAAACTACCCACCCCCATGAGGCCTAACCACCCTCAACCCAACCCACCAGGAGGCCTACCCTCCCTCCCTTGGGGACAATACCCCCTACCCACAATACCTACATTCAAAACAATACACAGACCACAATAAAGTTAAGAATAATTAATAAACAATACATAACCCTCCCACCCACTGTGCCCCCCCCCCCCCATAAATAAATGATTTATTCTTTTACATACAGGGTTAATACCCCAGGCCCATGGGAGTCCCAGGTGGCCCTGACGGTGTCCGTAAGCCTCACAGTAGCCGAGCACAAGGTTTTAAACAGGGTCTGGAGGCCTACGGGTGGTCCCCGCCAGGCGCCGTGGTCCACCAGGTGGTCTCTGCGGGTCACCGTGGGCCACAATGGGGTCTCCACGGGTAGGGCCGCGGGTGTCTGGGGGGCCCCGGGTCAGACCTACAGGTGTCTGAGGGGCCTCGGGTGGTTCCCACGGGAGTCTGGGGGCCCTCGGGTGGTCTCTACGGGTCCACGGTGCCCCCACAGCACATGTGGGGCCACCGGTTCTTCCCCGCAGGTGTCCCCGGTGGACCTGGCAGCCGTTTACCCGTGAGAAGTCCGAGGAGACCTCAGGTGGTCTCCAGAGGTCCCCGTAGACCGAAGGAAACAACCCTGTATGTTAAAAAAATAAACCTGTCCTATACATTAAATAAAACAAATCCCCCCCCCTCCAACACACATACAGTACAATAATGTGCAAAATAACTATTGTGTATGTTTTTCAGCACCCAAGGGAATGGACAGTGATGAAGATGGCCTTCATCGTGGCAGCCGGAAAAGGGCGAGTGCAATATGTATTCATTTTATTTATTGTGATGCATGTATTTTAAATGGCAAATGCACTATTATCAATATCTGGATAATAGTAATTTTGCCCATTACTATACTGTATGTTTTTTTTGAGGGGGGGATTGTATTTATTAATACGTATTTATGTGTTTTTTACATTATTTTTTGGGCCACAGAATTGGTACTGCAGGCAAGCGGGGAAACCTGCGGGGAGCACCCGAGGGCCACCGCCTTCCTATAGTATCATTGCTGTGCATCCCAAAAATTACATATATGTACTGTATGTTAGGGGGTATAGGGGTTGTTGGGGGCACAGGGGGTGCATGTTGTGTTTATTTATTATTTATTTATAAAATATTAGCCGCTAAGGTAATGAAGTGGCCTGTAAATGGCTTTTTCCTGCATTGGATGCATGATGGGGTGCTCCGGTGCTGGTATTAATGTGTATCCGCTCCGGAGAACCCCGGCATCAATCCCACGCAGGAAAAAGGGACACATTTTTTCGAACTGCTGTATTGGCGGATCCGCTCATCCCCAGCTTCTTGCCAGCTTTTTGTGGCGCGTCTATTTGGAGGTAAATTTACCATTCTAGAGCCCCGATCAGCTGCGAGATGCTGATCGGGGATCCTAGAATACCCCGAGTTTGAGAAGCTGGCGATGAGCTACGAAAAAGTGCTTCTCGCCAAGCGATCGGCAGATTTTTTTATCCGCCAAAAAAATACGGCGAATTAGCAGACTCTCGCCAGGTTCTCGCTGCTTCCTGAATAGCTAGAGGCACTTTTGGCGAAAACCTGGTGAGAACTGACTTATCGGAGCTCTCTGCATAGGCCCAATACATCTTACTCCTCATTTTCATTGGATACATTAGAGTAATACTGGAATGGTACCCTCGCAGCAGCTTAATACTAGTAGTAGGGTGGTGGTGGTGCTGTTTGGGGCAAGTAGGGTTACAACACTGGAGAAAAGAAGCCCAATATGATAGCACTCTTGCACCTATTGGAATGATTACAGTAATTTAAAATTAAATAGGATTTATTCTGAACGTTAGTTAAAATATAGGGCTTTAAAATAAATTATTAAACAAGGCAAAGTGAATCCAATAGGAGTCTGTGAACCCCGGATGCCAAACAATGTTTATGACAGTGTAGTAATAACAGCACCGTCTATAGTGATATCTGTGTGGGAGATAATCAACTATGAAAATTGAGGGGTGAATAAATACATGATGACATTTATAAAGTGCTGACAGCTAATGGGAGTGGTGATAAAAAGTGAACTTGAACTGTAGACCTATGAACAGGATAGGTATAGCTGCTTATATCTGTTTTCACGTAACTGACCAATATTAGCAGAATATCTATTGCCTTTTGGCTGCAGACATAGGCTCAAGTATAAACTAAATGTTGCACACGATTGTTAGGATTAACCTAAATGTTGCTTGCTTGGTAGATACAGTGGATACAATGTCAATTACACCTTATACATTTCAGTGAATCCTTGTGTGAAGATCCCACAGAGAGACTGTGTAAGCAAAGATCTGTTAACAGATCCATGCACTCGATTGACACACCAGTTACACAATTGCTGGGACTCCCATGTCTTGAGGCAAGGAGGTCTGTACATAGCTGGGTATTATATAAGCGGAATATAACTGTGTTCCCTGATTAAAGGTACCAATAGCTGAAGGTGTACTTTTGCTGAACACAGTTAATGTTGACAAGCATGTATCATACTAAGAAATCCTTGTTGCAGGCCAACCTTAATAGGGTTAATAAAATCGTGTTTGTGAATATCACAGAGTTTGTGTGAGCAGAGATCTCTGGTGTCAGATCTGTGGAAACACTTAACACTCCGAATTGTACAGCTGTGTATAAAATGGAGGCACTGCTTTGGTTCCTTTGTCATGGGACAAAGAGACCTTGACTAAACGGAAAACTGTGTAGACAGGATAGTAGCAGTGTTCCCTAAGTAAAGAGCCCTGCAGCTGAAAAGTGGTCCGTCAATATATACAAGGTGAGTGAGAGGCAGCTCAGAGTCAATGTACTTGATTTTCTGAGTAGAACACCACAATTGTTAACTACAACATATCCCTACATAACCCCAGGGTAGGGTTATTCTAACGTGAGGTAGTGAGAGAGAACAGTAGAAAACATGTGGATAGTAGGTCCTTAGAAGTAACACCGACTGTGTCTTTAGTTGTGTAGTTTCTCCCCTAGAGTTGGGGCTCTGTTAGACCATCGGGTGATGGCTGTCTGCCTTTAACGCACTAATCCTAGTGAATTTTTTTTTCTTTTCAGAGCTGCAGCACTACAGGAGAGGGGAGGGGGGGGGGGGAATGTGCAAACGTATTGTACTGTGTGAATACTGTAGTAACAGTCAGTAATTTGCCCTTAAGCCCCCCTCTCTCAATGACAAAAGAACTACAGAATGCAATGCAGACATTTTGAAGAAGAGACGACCTACTGTATTTTTTGTATTATTCCTTTTTCCTTGATTATCCTGTACAAATAAAATTGTTCCTTCTTTAAATTCATGAGAATCATTTGAACCCCCGACCCCCAAATAAAAATTACAGTATGCCACCCACCTCAAAGTACAGTATATTGTACATGACTGTAGAATTAAAAAGCTGCTGATTCATTGTAAGAATGGCATAAATTGTTAAGCCCATGTCAAGAAAAAAAAGGGATGTCTCTTGAAATTCACATTGAATGCGGAGTCAGTCGTTCTCGCCAAATCCCCAAGGAGGATTTACAGTATCACACTGATCTGGGTGTGCAGGATTATACCTGTACCAGTATTTCAAAGACATACACTCATCCGCCTAAATGTGATGACACGCATATGCGTTTCAACAAGATTCCAATGAGACATACACGCATGCGCCTAAATGTGATGACACGCATATGCGTTCCCACAAGGTTCCAATGAGACATACAAGCATGCGCATAAAATAAAAACAGTATGAAAAGAAGAGCAAGCCTAGCAAAAGGTGAAAGTATTGAATAATAAATGATACATATAGAATAAAAGATATACATTTTTATTTTTGGAGTTTCTTAACAGAGTTAATTACACATGCAAATCTACTGTAATTATACTGCAAAATGCAACGTCAAACAGTAGTGATGATTACTGTACAATGTAAAAAGTATTGAATATGAAAACATAGCAGCATACTGTATAAGGTTTTCTAAAAAGCTCACAATTATTCTCTCCTAATCAATAAAAATTGCACTGTCACTTTAACTGTTTTGCCTACTTGGATTTTTAAATCAGATTCACAATGCACAAGGAACGTTTAAAAAAAGCGTTATTAGAGGTCCATCGAAATTCCTCCTTTTGCCTTTTACCGCTTAATGTCAAAGTTTCTTTTCTGGAGAAAAAAAATGATTCTATTATTTCCGGTATTGCGCATGCGTCAAGTCGCATCATTGGTAATTAAAGCAGCAGTTAAAGCAATATCCTACATGTGTGTCTGTACGATGAGAACAAACTTCTGATAGGCTCTGGCTCTTGAGCCCCACCCTCTCCCTAGCTGTCCACTAATTGTATCTACTGTAGTAGAAAAAAACACAAAAAACAGCGCACAACACTCACAGTGCATTAAATAAAATATTATTAAATCAACACAATACACGGTAGGTAATCTGCGTACATCAGAAAAGAATTATTCCAGCATTTCAAGGGATATCGTTACCCAAGCACCAGACAGCAGTGGGCCGCACTAAATGTAGCCTAAAAGTGCGGGTTCAAGAGCATGTACGTAATATTAAAAATGGTTTTGCCAAACACAGTCTCTCAAGACACTTTGCAATCCACCACAACAGAGATCCCTCTACACTCACTTCTAAGGGCATTAAATACGTCCCGAGGAATAGAAGGGGGGGGGGGGGAAGAGACAGAATAAAAGAACTTTCAATGCAAGAGACCTTCTGGATAAACAAACTGAATACTTCGCATCCAGGAGGTCTCAATGAAGACATTGACATCTGGTCCCTTTATTAAAATTGTGTCTTCATAACCATTTCCCCTCATTTCTCTAAAGGCTGTATGTATGTACGTTTTCTCACGTTTGCTCGACATTTTCCTTGTGCTTTGTTTTTATTAGTAACATTTTTTTAGTAATATTGTTGTGACATTCCTGTGTCCCTTTAACCATTTCCCTTATTATTGTGTTTATGGTTTTAACTTTTATTTTATTTTCCATTCTAACGCATCCCGTAATATATGCGCTTTTAGTTTATGGTTCTCAAATGTGATGCGCCAATTTGATGTATTATATTGTATTAAAGCTTAAACGCCGTCTGTAATGTTGTTAGTGGTACTGACTCCTCCCCGCTCCTCCTACGATTGGTCGGGAAGTAGCGAGGGGTATTTCAATTCCACTAATTTAGTACAGTAGGCTAATCATTCCCTGATGAAGAAACCGTTCTTTGTTTCGAAACGCGTTGGATAAGATACCACTATATGAAGATCTCTGTGACATAAAGACATCCTGCTCCTCTCTAACACTGCCAGGACCCGAGATCGGGTAGAACTGAAACGCGTGGCCCACGAGTTCATGAGTCGCAGCGTGGTGACGTCATAGACGGCCGGTCTGTGTAATAACGGGAGATCTATCTGCAGAGTTCCTGATTCTCTGTACCATCTTATGAAAGGACTCTCTTACGATCTACCAGCAGTACATCTGCACTCCTTGGAACTTTTAACCAACAGTCAGTCCACTGGTATATCCCTGGATACCTACCTGGGGCTTTATCGTGACGACCCTTGACCCACTCCACCTATGGGCTCATCAGATGACACCATGCTGGAGAGACCTGATCCTGCTGTCTGGTGCTTGGCTAACGATATCCCTTGAAATGCTGGCATAATTCTTTTCTGAAGTACGCAGATTACCTACCGTGTATTGTGTTGATTTAATAATATTTAATTTAATGCACTATGAGCGTTATGCACTGTTTTTTGTGTTTTTTTCTGTTATAATTCAGGGGGTGTTTGAGCCACCCCTGTCTCTACAGCTGCAGACGCTCTCTACGATTAGGATCACATAAATCTATTTCACTATTTTTTTTCACCATCTCACTTGGGTTTTGTGTGATTTAATATCTAGGTTGATTTTTAGTAGCTGTTACGCCGGTGCTGCCCGCAGACCAGACCCGTCCCCTGAGCTGAAGGGGGAAGTGGTAATACACGCACCCAGCAAAGGGAGCGTGTCCGGAGTGTGATATGAAGCGTTGCCAGGCCAGGTGTAGTAAGGTAGACAATACTTGCCGGTACCGGTTGTAGAGATAGAGTGATGAATGCCTTGCCGAGGTCAGGAAGTGGAGAGTGGAGATAGGTCGTAGTCCAAGCCGTGTTCAAGGGGTTACCAGAGTGAGCGTTGTCCAAGGGGTGCCGAGATCGAGAGCCAGAGGGGGTAGTCGTACAAGCCGCGTCAGAACCTGTGAAAACACTGAGAGAATCCAGAAGTACTTCCATACAGAGACTATGTCGAGCGACGAGTGATGGGAAGCACAGGCATAATAAAGCTGGACAGGCCAATGGGAAAAGGGGGCAGGTCTGGAGGACTGCAAGGAGTCTTCCCTGATAGGAGGGAGGTGTTACAGCCCAGCTGAGTGTAATCCTTGATTTGCATGGAACTGTGTGATGCTTGGGGGCGACGCTTCACTGCAGGAGCAGTGGTTAAAAGTGCTCTGTTAGGCGTGTGCTCTGTAAGCTGGGAATGCATGCACATAACGTCTGGGGCTGGCGTGCGTGTAGGTGTGCGTGCAGGAGGACGTGGGCGCGCCCGGCGCTGAGCAGAGGAATCGCCGAGGGGAGTGATCCCGCGACGGCGGCAGGGGCGAGGAGCCGTGGAGGCCGGTAAGGCAGGATTGTTTTGTGTGTTCAGGGGCTCCCTGCGGAGAGGGAGTGCTCTGTATGGGAAGCGAGGAGAACGCCGATTCCTGACAGTAGCGCACTTTCACCCACTTTTTTCCACTTTATCTACTGTAGTAACTGCTCGTCAATCATATTGCAACACTACATTTTCAATAATTGTGCAAGAATTGAATTAAATAACCCTGAGCAAAGTGATTGATTACAGGAGAACGGACCGATCTGCAGCTTAGTGTAACGAATCACTTGTCTGTCTGCATGTTGTATTGATGCACATATTGTTTTTTAAAAAATAATATTTTTTTTATAACACGGCAGCTTGAACTGCAGCTTTAAACTTAATTCTGTACTGTATAGTGTAATACAGTATACTGCAGTACATTATATTTACCTTCATTATTAACTTTGCCAATCGGGTGGAGATGAGCCACTGTCACTCCCATAGTCTGCATTATATTTGACAGGTGACAGCTGGCCTGCTACACCTATACTTGACAGCTGATGAAGCTGGAAATCTTTTTGGTACACGCAAGCTTGCTGGTACCTGTACATGACATCAGGTTCAGGCTGGAAATTTTGCAGGTATTCCGGCGGGGACAGGAAGCAAGGATTGCCGTTCACCAGGTTTTCACTGACGGTCAGACCGTTATTGTAAGCCGGTGCCAGTTCTGGCGCTGTTGCTGGCACATTGCTGGATTGGGATTGACTAATCTTATATGGATTAAACCCGACCTTTCTCCTTTTGAAGTTGCCATGATCAAACATACTGTAAAAATCTGGGACCACACCCCAATACCCTCTTCTATCTCCGGGTGCAGGGTCGATGTGAAAAATAACACACCGTTACTTAAGGTTTTTCTTATCGAACGCTTACACCCACGAACGTCAGGTGAAAATTTGTAAAAATCTTAGTTCGAAATGACATATTCATATATTTCTGCTACAGTCGCCATGTTATCTGCTGCAGCATTAATTGCAGAAAATATAAAAAATGCATAACTACAGTAAGGTTGTACGTGTACGGTGTAGACATGGTGTCCAGTCCACAATTGTGCAAGAATACTGTAGGAATGTAGAAAAAAGCACATAGCTTGGAGTTTAAGTTTTTATTATGAAACGCCTACATTTGATAACATCTTCAAGGACCAAGGTCGATTCACAATGGACAACTGTGGTAGACTTGGTTTTTATCTGTTTTTTAAACACCTGCAAATTGACAAAGTAGCACAGACAGAGCTGTACACATTACAATTCATTTATTTCTGCCACCTGGCGAATATGCAAAGAATTGCACCAAGAGAAATCGGAAACCGTTACATTAAAACAGATCACGCCTGGCGGCGTGAATGCAGCGTGAATACCGCGTGGAATACAGCATAGCACACGAAAACGGCTCCGTGGTATGTTCGAATAACGGCCGCTGCATCTGTAACTCTCCCCTTAACTTTCATTGTTGATTATCTCCCACACAGATATCACTATAGACAGTGCTGTTATTACTACACTGTCATAAACATTGTTTGGTATCCGGGGTTCACAGACTCCTATTGGATTCACTTTGCCTTGTTTAATAACTTATTTTAAAGCCCTATATTTTAACTAACGTTCAGAATAAATCCTATTTAATTTTAAATTACTGTAATCATTCCAATAGGTGCGAGAATGCTATCATATTGGGCTTCTTTTCTCCAGTGTTGTTACATTAGAGTAATAATGTTTTTTTATTTCAAAGCTGAGTTATTGACTTTTGTTTCAAATTCATATGCAATAAGCCAAATTGCATCTCTATACATTTTAAGACTCCGCATTTTGGAATACATATGGGATAATTATGATTTTGAAACAAAACCATACCAAAATGATGATTTTTTTTTTCAAATCCAACAACTTGACTGGATATATTATAATTTATGATCAATCATATACAGTTAATAATTATGATGACTCGTCATTAATGATTACATTAGAGGTTACAGTTATAGATTTTAAGGCTGCTTTATTGGCTTTTGGTTTCCAATTCATATACAATTTGCCAAATTGTATTTCTTTATCATGTGAATGTTTCCAAATTTGGCATATTGGATAATTATCCATTTGAAATAAAGCCCATACAATACTGCAGCCTTTGATGAAATCACATAACGGGATTGATGATAACTGTTAATCGATCTAATCAATGATCATACACATTGTGTATCACAGTGAATAAATTTGCGAACACTGCCATTATTTATTACATTACAGTAATCCCAGTTCTCTTGATTGCAAGTCAGTGTTAGCATCTGTTTCCAATTCTATTGCAATATGTCAAATTGCACCTACTTTCTTTTATCAACATTCATTGACATAGGTAATATTAATGACTCGTCATTACATATTACATTTAATTTTTTTAATTAAAGGTTGTGTCCACGGTCTTTAATAATAGAAATTAATATGCAATATGCCCAATTGCATATTATTTCATTAATGATTCATAGACATATCAAATGACAACAGTAAGAACTACTAGTCATAATAGTAGACTAGTTAAATTACTACTTATTTACTACTAATACCAGTAGTTATTTATTTAATAACTCAAACACACTCTAGACTAATTATGTTCAAAAGCAAAGAATAAGAACAAATAAATACAATTCCAAGCATTGGTAAATTGTAAATTATGGGAAAAAACTAAATTTGAAGATTTTATCATTAATTAAGAACAATATTCATAAACTCGACTGCCTGCTGTAAACTAATGACCTTGACCACTCACTCTCCTCTTCTTTTTTGCGTGGGGGAGTGGTTTTGGCCATATATTTTTTAACTTATTGAAATCATAGTATGCTGGAGTGTGATAAATATCAGATTTCACGATAAAGCTTAGGAAGGATGGGCTAAGGATTACTTTGTATTTTGAAGACATTTTGGGTGTTCTTTCTTTCTCAGTGTGACTGTGCGCTGGGCATAGGAGCGGAAGGATCATTCATCGTCAGTTCACTTAGTCTGTGTCAGAACATGATACAGACACAATCACTGTAGATGAATGACAGAGTAAATACTGTTGCTTCCGATACAAATGGCCCTGGCTGACCACTGAGCCCCTGATACAAACACACTGTCTGTCACATAGCATTAGGCATTAGACTCAAAATCCCAAATCATGTTATTATGTTGGAGTCACACATCAGAATCTTTAATCATGATTAATTACATTGGATTTAGAACCTATGAATCTCTCTTTGACTCTCAGCCTCTCTGACCGTGTCCACTCAAATCAGACGGAATCCTACTCCAACTTGCTGCGACTACTGTAATTTTCAAACAATGACTGAGGTAGTTGTCAATATGATTGTCAAACTAATAGGAAAAGTGCCTTAAATGTTGATTAAGTGACTGTCTGTGAACAACTCAACAACTCAACAACTCAACAACGCAACAAATGTGTTAGGGGTCTGCTCAGGAAGGATTGCAAATTGGATCCTGTAGGAAAAAATGGCATTCCACAGGTCTTACCAAATATAAAAAAAGAGTGTTGGAATAATACTTACTTGAGCTGATCTCTTGGGATCTTATGAGAAAATCCACCTCCAGGACCCTTCACCACGGTCCCTTTCTTATTTTAATCATATCTTTGATACAAGTATTTATTGTATTGCTTGCATTACATTATTGTACACACTTCTACATATTTAGTTTTATGCATTAACTAGCTGAGAGACCCGGCGTTGCCCGTGATGTGAACCGTGAATAATTATGTGTTAATGTAGTGTAATAATGTGTACAGAAATTGTTGTGGTGGTAGGGGTATGTTGACGTGTTGTTGTGTGTGGTGTATGAGCACAGGAGGGTTGTGTGAGTGAGTGTTGTGTGGGTGAGGGCGTGTTGTGTGTGTGACTCGAGTGTTGTGTGATGTGTATCAGCACAGGAGTGGTGTGTGTGTGAGTGTTGTGTTTTGTTTAATGTATTTTGTGTGTGTGTGTGTGTGTGTGTATGTGTGTTGTGGGTGATTGTTGCTTGTGGGTGGATGAGTGAGTGTGGGTGTGTGGTTGAGTGTGTGTGATGTTGAATAGTGTGTGTATGTTAGTGGTTGTATTTTTTGTGTGGTGTGGGTGGATGACTGAGTGTGTGCTGGTTGTGTGATTTTTGTGTGTGTGATTGAGTGTGGTGTGGGTAGTTGAGTGAGTGTGGGGTGTGTGGGTGAGTGTGGTGTGTGGGGTGTGTGAGTGTTGTTGGTGTAGTGTTGTTTTGTGGGTGTGTGTTGGTCAGTGTTGTGTGTGTATGAGATGATTATTGTTGCATAAAAGTACAGATAGGGGCATTGTGTGCGTAATTTATGTTATTGGAAGGAAAAGGCGACTGGGTGTGTGAGGTGTGGTGGTAGTGGAGGTGTTGTGTTGTTGTAGATGTTTTAGTGGTGTGTTTGTGTTGTTTGGAAGGGTGTTGTGGTGTTTGAGGTGCAAGAGGAGGGGGGGCATAGACGTGTAAATTGTCATTGTATGTAGTGTGTGTGGTATGGTGAAGTTGAGGTGTGTTTCCATAGTTGAGTGTGTTGTGGGGGTAGGGGTGTGTTAAATAGTTGTTGTGTGTGGTGAATGAGCACAGGAGGGTTGTGTATGTGTGTGTGTGAGTGTTGTGTGGGTGAGGGAGTGTTGTGTGTGATTTGAGTGTTGTTTGATAGTTGTGTGTATGTGTGCGAGTGTGGTATGGGTGTTGTGTGTGTGTGTGTAGAGTGTTTGTGTCAGAAATTACACAGACGGCAGAATGATATTTTTTGTTAAAATATATTTTATTATTTATTGTTTGAGGTGATTTTGTGTTGTGTGTGTGTGTTTATGGGCAGGTTTTGGTGTGCGGCCGGTTCATGTTCCAGGGGAGAGGTGTTCCAGAGCACTTAATGTGCATTGTGTTGATTTTGGAGTTTATTAGTGTGGTGCTGGGAGTTATGTGTATGTGGTGCTGGGTTTGGTGTGTATGTATTGTTGGCGCTCCACGTGCGCGCTTGGGATGAGGGCCCTGAACGGAGGTAGTGAGAGAGGGTTTGTGGGGTGTTGTGGTGTAACGGGTGTTTAATTTTGTGTGTGTGGGTGCATCCGGCTTTGCTATGTTTGTAGTGGTTGGGTGGGCATCCGTATTGGGGGGTGTCGTGGGCTCCTGTCGATTCTGGTAGTCATGTTTTTGTTGGTGGGCAATCCGGGGCGAACATTTGGAGTGCCTTTTGTGTGGGTGGGGGTGAGTGGGGTGCATCCTCTGTTGTGGGACCGGGGAGTGTTTGGGTGGGGGGCTCCCGGAGCAGACGGGAGTGTATGGGAGGGGGGGTTGGGGGGGGCAATCCGTGCGACGGGAGGGGTTTGGGGTGTGTGTTGGGGGCATCCTTGGACGGTGATGTGTTTGTGGTGTCCTCTGTGCGTATTCGTGCATGCTTTTGGGGGGCAGGCCCGGGCGACGGAATGTGTGGGGGGTGTGGGGGCATCCCGGCACGGGAGTGTGTGGGTGGGGTGGTGTCGTTGTGGACGTGGAGTTTTGGGGTGGGGGTGCATCCGTTTTTAGTCTACGGTAGTGTTATGTGGGTGCTGGTATTATATGTGTATTGGTGCTCGGTTTGGTGGGATTATTTATTGTGTCTCTCCACGTGGCGGCTTGGGATATGGCCCTGAACGTGAGGTAGTGAGAGATGTTTGGTTTGTGGGTGTTGTGGTGGTATATCGGTTATTTTTTATTCCTGTTGTGTGGGGGTTGGTGTGGGGGTGTGTTGGTGTGTGGGTGGTGGTTGTGGGGGGGGCAGCCGTGCTAAGTAGTGTTGGTGTGGTAGTGGCATCCGGCTGGGACGGAGTGTTGTGGGTGGGAAGCGGTTTTTGTTTGCGGGGGGGCATATCCCCGGTTGCACGGGCGAGGTAGTGTTTGGGCTATCTTGGGGGGCATCCGTGCGACGGGAGTTTATTAGTGTGGTGCGGGCGTTAGATCAGTGTGTTGGTATTGTGTGGCGCTCCACGTGCGCTGCTTTGTGCGGGGCCCTGAACGGAGGTAGTGAGAGATGGTTGTGGGGTGTTGTGGTGTTACGTGAGAGTTATTTTGTGGGGGGGGCTATTCCGGGTCGACGGGAGTGTTTTGGGAGGGGGTGGGGGGGGCATCTGTGGACGGGAGTGTTTGGGGGGTCGGGGGGTGTGGGGTGGGGCGTATCCAGGAGGGTTTGTTGTAGATTGAAACACGGATGGGTGGCAGCAGGGTGAAGGCGAGATGTTTGGTCCGTGGAGGTGATTTTTGTGGTGCATAAAGCAACATGTGTGGAGAGTGTTTTATGGATGAGTGCTATGTCATATATGAAGCATGTATGTTGCATGAGTGTTAAGGTGATGTGTGAGGCCCCACTGGGAGAGGGGGGTGCGTTCTTTGTGTGGTGCATTGGTGGGGGGGTGTTGTGAAGAGGTGGTGTGTGTTCCGTGATGGTGCGTTTGTGGAGTTGGGGTGAGCGCGCGGTGTTGTGTGAGGGTGGGTAGTGTTGCAGTGGTGAAAAGAATATATATATAGCTAAGAGTCTGCACCTGATTCCGCAGTGTTGTTGGTTGAGAGGTGAGAGCTGTGAAGAGCAATGAGGGTAGGTGCTGTGAAGCGTTACCAAATCTCCCAGAGAGTACTCTGAGGTTTATAGGTGCTGGAAGCATTCCCAGGTCAGTGAGGGCTGGGAGCAGTGTGCAGTGGTTGTTGGGTGTTGTGGTCGTTGCAGGCCAATCGAGAGGTGGTGGCGGGGCGGGTGTGGGGCCAGGAGCATCTCATGGGGCTCAGGTGTTGGGTTGCGGGGCGGTTGGGCCAAGGGAGCAAGTCTTGGCCTGAGGCAGTCCAATGGATTGCCGCTAGGGACACAGGGAGACACAGGGAGACACATACAGACCCGGACACATAGGACACTTTCAGAAAAATAGTAGATAGATTAGTTTTTGTCATATCCATATTTGTTAAAAACCTAAAGGGGGTAATTGGGTTTGAGCTATGACAACTCTCTCTTACACTATTTTATCATGTTTTATACCACCACAACATACGCCTAGGTTTTATTTATTTTTTACATCGTAGGTATTCCATTTCTCTTCTCTCTGTAATTCCCTGGAAGCGTAAAACCAGGGAAATCACATCCTACGGGAAATAGGGTATGATTTTGGTGGTCTCCATATTTTGGGTGTGAGGCCTTACTGTGCTATACTGGCCTCATTGCATGTTGGCAAGAAACTGTCTGACACAGCAGGGGTAAATTGTTCAAGCATCGAGTATAGTGAGGAAACCTAAACACATTCCCGCCCACTTTGACGCATGTAGATAAGGATTCAAGGGAAAGATATATACACGTATATATGTAGCTATGCCATCTGTGGATACTAGTTTGCTTCCTCCTGGCAGTAAGTCCTGTATAGACTAAGCAGGCCTTAGCAGTAGTTGGTATGGAGTTTTTCCCTTCACTTTGGTGCTGCACTTGAGTGATGCAGGGGGGGTGGTACAATCCGTTTGTAGCTGGGACAACGGGGTGCCCGCCTCCTGGCTGTATTTAAGGGCTGGACCGCCTAAAAGTTATAGGTTTTTCCTTCCTTCCGAGGAAGGCAGGTCACACCAACTGGGAGCCTAGATTGGGGCTTTCCATCATGTGCTCTTCCCTCTGGGGGAGAGTGAGTGTGGACCGTACTCTCGCCTCTGCTAGGGAGGTGGGAAGAGCTAGGATGGCTGCAGGTGCCCTTGGCCCTGTATGGCGGTCCAGGGACCATCACCAGTGATGCTGACAGACTGTATCCGGTAGAAGACTGCTGAGTTAACTGTTCTACAGAGTGTATTAAACCGTTCCTGTTGGCAATTCTACCTCTCTGCTTGGTGCGTGACCATACTGGGGGAGATGTAAAGTTCTACCGTGGAAGCATCTTCAGGTTCCTGGGTGCAAGAGTGGGTTGTGGGCAGGTGGTGCTACTCTAAAGAAGTGGGGTACTAACCCGAAGCCTGTCCCTGTGTCCCCCACTACATCGCGGACGACTCAACTCTCCTGTGGCCATACACACTGTAATGGCCCCTATCTGCGATTGGTGGGGAAAACACCGTTACATAATATAATAATATTCACAGCACTCTCCGTGTAGGGAGCATGCAGCTAGTGAACAACATGGCCTTCATTTGTGTAACAGACAGTGAATCCCAGCGCTTCTCCACCGAGCCACCAACAAATGGAGAAAATAATATCACAGTGAAAACTAAATCTGTAAAACAAGAGACTTTTGGTTACATAATTTGATCAAATAATGATAAGCAGCTAACCAACCAAGGTAAGTCTCAGTAGAAGGTCCCTAGCTAAATTATACTCTAATGAAATAGTGGCGAATATTTTATTTTCCCATTTGTTGGTGACTCGGTGTGAGAGAGCGCTGAGATTCACTGTCTGTTTTACACATATATATATATTATATTATATATTATTATATATATATATTATACAGTAGAGTACAGACGTTAGCCGAGCTTCATAATCAAAAAATAAATAGATGATACGTTCTGTGGCTAACGAAATGCTTTATTTGTGCGAGCTTTCGAGATACACTGATCTCTTCTTCCGGCGATGTTACAATGAATGAAGCAAGGATAACTAAAACAGTGTCTCTGGAATGTGTATCTGTGCTTCTCCTTCCCCCGTGTGGATGTGTTTTATGGTAGAGGTGTCAAGGGTAACTGAAAGCAAGTGAAGAAAGAGTTGTATGGTATCAGTGTGATATAAAAATGAATGGAGAGCCCACAGTATAACAGTGCTCTACACAAGGTGTGTGTGGAGTGAGAGGGATATAAATGGTGTGGGTGGGTGTGGAAATGTGAGAGTTTGTAGCACAACTAAAAGTGTGTGTGGATACTGTGGTCCCTATTGGTGTATATGGATGGAAAAATAAGGAGTATGTAGTAGTGAGAGACAGTGTGTGTGCATACATATAGACACAGTATGTACAGACATGGCCTTTAGCGCTCATGGGAAGAGAGTTCGCTAGTGTCAGTAATGACTCTAATTTC
The DNA here is from genome assembly GCA_036426205.1 of Ascaphus truei. Taxonomy (NCBI): domain Eukaryota; kingdom Metazoa; phylum Chordata; class Amphibia; order Anura; family Ascaphidae; genus Ascaphus; species Ascaphus truei. The sequence continues at coordinate 260,734,177 of CM071569.1, read as the reverse complement.
GATCTCTGTTTAGGCCACTGCTAAGTGTCCCGACAGTTCATAAATTTGATCATGCAACCGTCTCTCTTTCGGGGTTTTAAGATTACCTTTGAGTATGGGCAACCCTCAGACTCTTCATCTTATGGCCGAGTCAAGAAATGTTCGCCAACAGGACTGTCCTTGTTCCGCGTGTGATGCTGTGGCGATGCAGGTTCATTCTCTTGTTTGCCCCTGTCCTGTCTCACCTATGTAGTAGCAGCCCCTCTGGGCATTTCATGCACATGATGAGGTACACGACATGCTGGAGGAACAGGTGACACCCTCTGATTTTGTATTCCCGACTTGTGGTGTATTTGTATTGTGTCCGCTGTGAGAGCATTGCGCAGGTTTGCATTTGTGGGTCCTGGCGGTTTGTCCCGTCTGGAGTTGTACTGCTGAATACTTACTTCTCACCATAATATTCTTGAGATTATGGGTTGTCTGTATGATAATAAGGGTGCTTCAGGGAAGACCTGTTGCAGTCTTGTATCTTCCGGAGATGGGTTGTAGTTTCCTGGCGATCTTGCGTAGGTCCCTAGGGTGGGTTGTTGTGTGACCACCAAAGGAACCCTGTCGCTTGTTCCTTCTGTGTATTCAAGGAGATCACTTCTGGTATTCTGGTGGCTTGTGAATTTGCGGTCTACAATTCGGTGATATCCACGTTTATAAAGTCTGATCTCAAGGCTTTAATCCGCTGGTCTCTGTCGCGTGTCGGAGTAATCCGGTTGTATCGATGGCTGACTGTAGATGGTTGCATGTGGTGTGTGTCGGGTGGAAGCTGTTGTCCCTCAAATAGCTGGCTCTGTCTGTAGGTTTGCGGTATACGAAGTCTGTAGTTGGTTGTTCTTTATAGTAATGGTGGTGTCTAGAAAATGTACTTCATCCGGGAATGGGTGAGTTTGAGGTTGATGGTCGGGTGGAAAGTATTGAAGTTGTCATGAACTGTAGGAGGTCCTGTTCGCCAGAGGTCCAAATCAGGAGGAGGTCATCGATGTAGCGGAGGTATGTAAGGGTTTCAAGTGACAGGTGGACAGAAAGTCCTTTCCCAGTTTTGCGCAGACAGATTGGCATCTGTGGCGCCATCCGAGTACCCATAGCGGTCCCGGTTGTCTGGAGGTATGTGTCATTCAAATGTGAAGTAGTATGGTCAGAATAAATTCAATGCATTGAGTCACTGCTCGGTAGTGGCCCTGCGTATCCCAGAAAGTATTGCAGGCTGAAATCCCACCCGTGGGATGTTTGTATAAAGTGACTCCTCCATAGGCTAGTAGTAGTTCCTGTAGGGAGGGGGGGCTATGGCATGCTTTGTTTAGCAGGTCGGTGGTATCCTGGATATAAGCTGGGTGTGCCTGACAAGTGGTTTTAGATGCCCTCCACCCAGCCGACCGAAATATTCTCGGTAAGTGTGCCAGATCAGAGATAATAGGGCGCCCAGGGTTACCCTCTTTGTGAATTTTGGGAGCATGTAGAAGTGCCAGGTTTTGGGTTAGCTGGTATCAGGTCCAGAATTTGTTCTCTGGTGTGGAGCGGGATGTTTTAATGATCTGTGAGTTCTCGCATGTATTTTTTAGTTGGTATCCGTCTGCAGTTGGGTGTAGATCTTTGAATCAGAGAGTTGCCTGTGTGTCTTCCCAGCTAGGTAGCTGGTCATATGAACACCACAACTACCTGCGGGAAGCACACAGGCAACTCTCTGATTCAAAGTACTACACCCACTGCAGGAGGATCCAACTAAAAAATACATGCGAGAACTCAACAGGATCATTAAACACCTCCCGATCCCACACGAACAATTGCTGGACCTGATACCAGCTAACCAAACCTGCACATTCACAGCTCCCTAAAATTCACAAAAGAGGGTAACCGGGCGCCCTATTATCTCTGGATCTGGCACACACCGAGATATTTCTGGCTGGGTGAGGCATTCTAAAACCACTTGTCAGGAACACACCCAGCTAATCCAGGATACCACCGCCCTGCTAAACAAACTGAATGCATTGGCCCCCTCCCTAACAGAACACTACTAGCAACATGGTGTAGAGTCACTTTATAACAAACTCCCCACGAGAGGATTTCAGCCTGCAGAATACTTTCTGGGATCGCAGGAGCACTCACACGAGACACATGACTAAATCATTTGCATCTATTTCACCCATAACAGCTCACTTGGAAATGACACATACCTCCAGACAACCGGACCGCTATGGGTACTCGGGATGGCGCCACAGTATGCCAATCTGTTACGTGCGCGAAAACCGGAAAGTGAACTTTCTGTCCAACTTTCACTTTGAAACCTTACTACCTTCGTCGTATCATGTGCGAGTCATCTCCTCTTTCTAGGTTGGGGGGGATCTTTTTCTTCTGGCGTATGGCAGGGGGGGACTCTCATGTACTATACAGTTCTATAGACAACTTACGTCAATAGTTTCTTCCTCTTTCTCTTACTTGTCGTTCTTTGATGTTGTCGCATTGTTTTCACATCCTTGCTAAATCTATCTCCAATTCCCCTTTACTCTTTCTATCCCACTGAGAAGTACATGTCGTTCTTGCTAGAGACCACCTATTCCCGTTTTATATTTCGACTGATATCCTTATATTCTTATTATTACTTATAAAGTTTACTAATTTACCAAACTACGAGCCTGCAGTTCTACTGCGGTGTGAACCGCTAGAGTGCACTGCACTTAATCGTCGACATTATCACAAGGAGTTGGGGAGTATGTGGACAATTTCCCTATTAAACACAACCTTACTTGAGCGGCCAACCCCTTTTTTTTTTACTCTTTTCACACTTTTTTGTTATTTATCGTATCACTATTTTTTACACCAACAGGCAACACCATCGACAGGCAGCCATAGTTCGATACTTCCGGCACCGATGCTCCGCCACATTTTGTCAGACAGAGACCATCGTTAATTAAATTAGTTAAAGCCTTGAAGCTAAACTTTATACACCTTGTGAAATATAACCCAGAATTGTAGATCCATTCTTCCGTCGACAAAGCCATCCAACCCCTCACCAAAGACCAAGATCGTGTATCTCCTGATATCCAAACAGAAGGATGATCAAGCGACTAGGGTCCTTGGTGTTCACCATATAACACCCACCTAGGAAGCCTCGGCGAAGATCGCCAGGAAACTACCACCCTCCTCCAGAAGATACAAACTGCAACACAGGGCATTCCCTGAAGCACTCCCTTATTATCATACAAAACCGCCATAATCTTCAATACTCGAATATTATGTGCAACTATAATGTAGTTCAGCAGTATCAACTCTTTATTGCTGGTAACAAAACCATGCACAGACCCAGATGCAAAACCTGCGCCTGCGCTACACAGCGACACAACAAATACCTCTTTACACAAGCATCGGGAGACAAACTCAGAGGAGTGGGGCATCTTGGATGTCCTCTCAGCAAGTGTCGTGTTACTCTCATCGATACCGTCATGAAATGGACCAGTGGGCTGCTACTTCCTTATTGGGTGTACAGGTACAGGGGGCGAAACAGAGATGAACCTGCATCGGCCACATGGCTCACACTCGGAACAAGGAAGGCCTGTTGTGCGAACAGTTCCTCTGACTCTGCCTATAATATGAATCGATCAGGATGGTCCATATCGCAAAGGTAAATCTTAGAAAAAGAACCCTTGGTTTTTACAAAAAAGAGAGACGTGGCATGCAAACCAAAGTTATGAACTGGTCGGGACACTAGACTGGCCTAAACAAGATCGAAATTTTAGTAGGTCAGGACTTGACTACTCTAACTTACGCTGAACTTCGTCTGCCTCTATGTAGCTGCTAAAGGCATGGCTGGACATACTGGGCTAGAGGTATGCACAAAAAAAAACCCGACAGCTGGGCCGCTCACTACAGACGAATATCTTTTTCCCTTATGGTGGCCCATCCAGAGAACAGCACCAAGATGGACCACATAGGAGCCACAACCCCGTTTAGTTGTGCTACATTAACCTCTCACATTTCCAACATTTCCCACCTCCACACCCCAATTTATGGTCTCCTTCCCCTTTCTCACTGCTACACTTCTTATTTTTTTTTTTTATTTTACCCTTGTGTAGAGCACGTTAGATACGGGTGTTGTGGATGCTCGTTCCTATTCACTTTGGAAGGTCCTCACTGAGACCCATATACACACTCTGTGCGTTTGGCTTGGCGTCTCACGTGGGCGGTGTAGTAGACGTGGTGGGGGACTGACCGCGAGCTCTAGAAAACTACATCCACACCAGATGTGGTGAAGGAGAATCACAGATAACATGCTCAAAGACACTGGTTGTGAAGGAGGCCTGCGCGTCAGCAGGGGAACAGCGCCGGAAGAGAACGCAGTGTATCTCCGATATAGTTCCTACGCACAAAGAAAACATTTTTTCGTTAGCTCACAGAAACGGTAATCAAGCGATTTATGGTGGGAGTATATATATATATCTATATATATAGATATATATATCGGATATATATATTATAAGTGTGTGTGTTGTATATGATGAAGCACACACTGTGTGACACAGCGGAGTCGTTGCAAAGCCTACGGTGTCTATTTTCTAGTAAGTCAGTTTTCCCCTTGGTTGGTACCTACCCCACCAGGCTGTCCCATCAACAACCAGATAAACCTCTTCGGAAGACGTCCTGGTGTTGAGTTCCTCCTGGGAAAACCGGTCATTTGAGGCGGGCTACTAATTCACGGGTCCTGTCTGAAGCTGCAACCCCGAAGTAAGAACTATATGGGCTGCTGGAGCCAGCACCCCATTTTTGCTACGTGGGGCGACCGGGTAAGCCGCGGCACTCGCTTTATTGCCAGGTCACCTAAGTCCTAGGACGGTGTCCTCTGCACCGGCAAGACAGGGAAGGTACGTACCCTAGAGGGAGTTGTGGAAGGGGGACGACTACGAACAGGGAAGGAAAAGCGGGGACCCGCGGTGCGCGTGGGTTTGGTTATGCCGGCATGTTGCCCGCGGTGGGGGAGCCAGCCGCGACGGACCGGGGTGGAGGTGAGGTGGGCCGGCACACGCATGAGCAGCGGGCAAGAGGGAAAGGGGACCGGGCGCACGTGTGACAGATCCGGGGAGGTAGTGCAAAGAGCTGCGTGGGGCGGGGGGCCGGGCGGAGATAGTTAGGAGGAAGCTGGATGTGAGATAGTAGAGAATATAGATAGAGATGAGCAGATAGAGAAGACGAGAGAGAGAGCGGAGATTAGATTAGCAGAACGTCCTGGGGAGGGGGGGGGGGTGGGCACGGGGGGACCACCTACTACGGAACGCAGATGATGTATGTGGGTCAGAAGAAGAGAGTGATCGAGAGAGAATAGAGAGCTAGGAGGAGAGATATTTAGAGAGAATATATATATAGATATAGAGACCGAAGAGATGATGGATTGTAGCAGGACCTGCCGGGGGGGGCGTCGCCGCACCCTGCGCAGAGTAGCGGTACCCCCGGTGTGTATAAGGCAATTGCAGTGCTATGAGTCAGTCAGACAGAGGAGACAGTGGGGGAAGGTAGGGGGCAGAGAGCTGCGAACTTCTGCCCTAGGCCAGAAGCACCCGGGCTAGATTTGAGGCCCTGACTCCCCACTAGTGAGGGTGGGTGTTCATAGGGACAGGCCCTTAGGTAAGGACCCTGTGTGCCTTCAGCTGTGTAGTTCCTTAGAGCAGGGAGAGACCCTGTGTAGTTCCTTAGAGCAGGGAGACACCCTGTGTAGTTCCTTAGAGCAGGGAGAGACCCTGTGTAGTTCCTTAGAGCAGGGAGAGACCCTGTGCAGTTCCTTAGAGCAGGGAGAGACCATGTGCAGTTCCTTAGTGCAGGGACCCAGTGAAAGGGTTTGCTGCATGTTCCTGTAAGCTGTGTTGCTGATCCAGAGACTGTCTTTACGGTGGGATGTCCAGCTGGACCCCATCCCACACGGAGGTACAGATCAGCGCTGGACCAAGCGTTGCCGGTAGACCCTTTGCGAAGACACCCAGGTGTAGGGACACCTGGTTAAGTATTTACAACCTTCCACACGTGCACTAACTTTACCTTGCTCCTCACATGTGACAGGCCTGTTCACACACTTGGGTGGGCTTGGACTCTCTGGACACGGGGTTGGGAAGGGGGTGTAAAGGTATAGCCCAGTTAGGGGCAAGGTTATAGCTGCCAGCTAGTGGCAGAGGGTAACACGGCTTTGTTGCTATATGTGATGTTATTGTTTTGCCCATATAGTAAACAGTTACATATATATAGTTCCTTGTATGTGTTTCCTATTTGTGGGTCCTGTGTCAGGGGTCATTCTATGCACCTGGAATCCCTGCACAGGTGGAGGCGCTGTAAGCATACGTTCCAGGATACACCCCAGGCTCCCAATGGCGGAGGTTCAGGCCTCCTGTGAGCCTAACAGGTATTGCACCACACTGTAACATATGTAGATTTCCCCATATGTCCCTATCTGCGATTGGGGGGGGGGGGGGAATACCCGTTACATTTTGGAGGCGCTGCTGAGAGACAGACCTGGGGTGCCCTACTTTATTTTTGTGTCAAATTGTTCATCTAAATGTCCGCCATGTTTGTGCTGTCAAAGCGGGAGGTTCTCGCCTGGGCCTTGAGGCTAGATTTTAACCCCCGCCGTGTGGTGGCCATAGGAGGCCTTCCCGCCACTATATCCGTCGTGGAGGTCTTGGAGCATCTGCGCAAAATTCTGGAGTGGCCGGATGACTGTATTTTAGATGAAGAACAAGACCCCATGTCCACGCGGAGATCGATACTTTTCGTAGCGACCCCCACGTGGGATATATGCCTGTCAGAAGCACCGTCCACACTGTTTATCTCAGGGGGACCGCCGGAGGGTTATCCCTTAGTCTACGCTGACCCAATGCCGTGGCAACATTCCCCAAGTTGGAAGTGTGAACGTGCTGCTGTGCTCAAGGCAGCAGCGAATTACCTTGCAGGAAGCTGTTCGGGATTGGCGGGAAAATCAGAGCCCCGCCCCCGCAATATGAGTGACTCAGTGCAGAGCCAGGAACATTCCTTGAAAGAGTGTGCCGCCTCTCCTTTAAATTCCACCAGGGGGAGGGAGCACAGTGAGCTGCCATCAGCAATTTCTGTAGCTAATTGGAGAGTGCCAATTGCCGCAAGACACACCCTCAGTTGTATGGAGTCTGGCGAAAAAGAGGAGGGAACGTATCTTATCTTTTGTGCCCGTGCTTACAAGAAGAGTTTCATATGTTGGGTGGTACGAATTTTGACCCCTTTCAGGTATCAATAGAATTCCAGCTGGCAAAGGTGGACGAGGAGGGATGTCACGATGTCCCTGTCCCGACTGTGACTTTCCGGAGGGCAAATTGACCTTGGGACCCAAGTGTAACTGCTGCAGGGCACAGTTCCTGCTTCCCAAACGGTTGAGGCCTACGGAAATCGCAAAGACAGAAGCGATCGACTTCAATACTGGGCCGGTCAGTACAGCTAATCAATCTACCTACCTCCCAGAAGTTTCGGAGGGCTCGTGCACTCTAACCCCGGTTCCGGAGTCGGTTCTAGAGCCGGAACCAGCAGAGAAAGGTGCGATTGGTCTCTCCACCGGGGTGATCGATGCTGTTAACCCCCCTACCGCTACCACTGAGGTTTCGGAGACCCTGTGTGCATTAACCATGGTTCTAGACTCTGCTCTAGAACCGCAAGATTTTCAAGCTACATTGATCAAAATAGACAGCTGCGATGCTGTGGCCGCACCGAGTCAGTGTGCTATACCAGATGTTCCTGGGGGTCCATGCACCCCGGTTCTAGACTCGGTTCCACACTCAGGACTGCAGATTCCTGAACCTCAGATACTGGAATCACAGGGTAAGGTGTCTCTACCCCCATCCTCTCTTAGTGATTCCAGCGACCAACATCTTGTGGTGATGCAACAGCCGGCGGACCACTCCTGCAAAGACACAGAGCCAACTATCTCGGCGGATACAGAGCCTGTTGTGGGTCCGTGTGCCCTAGATGAGGTGTATCCAGATGCTGCCGCTTGCTCTGCGGTGGGCCCGTGGGCCCGAGGTGAGATTGCTCATGACCTGGCGGTGGGCCTGTTGTACATTGACGTTCCCCGACAGCAAGCGCAGGTGCAGCCGGAACCGCAGAAGAGTCCCACGGCCGTGGCGACTCCCAGTGTGTTAGAGGAACAGCCAGAGATGAGACGGGAGGAAGAGGATCCCATCGCAAGCCAGCGGAGTGGTGAGATACCCTCTTACTCCCCACAGGCTCCGATGGAGGTGCCGGACGTAGAAGTAGAAGAAGAAATTACGTGCGGGACCCAGTCCAAAATGGCGTCTCGCGTCAACCTGGGAGCCCGTGTGTTCCAATTCAAACGGTCCCAGGACTGGGATCCAACGCTCCCGAGTTTCCAGAAAGTGAGTGGACTGCCCCAGAAGTGTCAATAGCAGGTCCCCAGGAGATTAAGGGGTGTGCTATCCCCACTAGCCAAGCTGCGGTGTTTCCCACAGATGACCGCTACCAGGCGGTACAGGATCAACAGTGTGTATCGGCCATTTGCTAAGTGGAGGGACAATTCAACTCTACACTGATGTCCAGTGCAGCTGAGGTGGTAACAGTCAGCATTCCTGATGACCTGCTGGATACAGTGAATCAATGCAGTGGTAAGGTATCAACTCTTTACCCCCTGCAGGATGTAAAAGAGACTTTGAGTACAGAGACATTGCTAATTGCTCGATTCCCAGTGGAAGCCTCTCAAGTATTTCGGGACAAGGACTGCATTGTGAGTGATCCAGTGAAATTTGCCTCCTCTAAGTACGACATGGGGCGTTTCATTCGCCATGTGGTGGACCGAGGAAAAGGTCAAGACCTCCGGGCCTACCGCATCCATGCCGCAGATGGCCGGGTAAAGGTCTGGCCAAGAGACACTGTGCTATTCCTTCCACCAGGGGGAGGAAGTAGTACTGAACCAGTGACTGTTGCACCATACCATGAGTTTCCCGAGGCTCACAAAAGTCAAAGTGAGGTACCCCCAATCAATCAGTTAGGGGCACCCCACAATTGGTCTCAGCAAACAGCTATTTTTCAGCTGGCCTCGGGTATTACTGTGTGTGATATGCCATGTACCAGTGATGTTAAAGTCAATATGTTAAGTTGTACAATTCATGCAAGTCATTTTTATTGTGTAACTTTCTGTAATGTGACGCTGTCCCAAGCCAGGCCGTTGGGGATTTCACCAGGGGGAGAATGTAGCGGGGTCCCCCGTGGCCCTCCTCACCTGCGCAGAGTAGCGGGTACCCCCGGTGTGTATAAGACAATTGCAGGGGCTCTCGGCAACATCAGTGATAATGAGTCGCCATCTTGTGCGCGTTCGCGCATGCACGGTGCGCGTTTGCAGTCGCAGCGGCCATTACATATAGCGCAGGAAAGTGTAGAGAAGCAGGAAGGCCCCCTAGATGTTGCGCATGGGCAGGAAAGTGGCGCGGTGGCCAGTAGTCTAGCGCAGGCGTAGATAGAGGGAGGTAGGCGGCCATTAGAGAGGCGCCCATGCGGTCCTCATAGGGAAAAGCCCCAGAGGGGACTACAACTCCAAGCAGGCTTAGAGACAGGTGAGTCAGATGATTGCAGGCAGCCAATAGTGTCTGCAAGTTCCCCTGCAGAGAGTGGATACATTGTATGGGCAATGTGCTATGAGTCAATAAGACTGAGGGGACAGTGGGGGAAGGAAGGGGGGCAGAGAGCTGCGAGCTTCTGCCCTAGGCCAGAAGTACCCGGGCTAGAGTTGTGGCCCTGACTCCCCACTAGTGAGGGTGGGTGTTCATAGGGACAGGCCCTTAGGTAAGGACCCTGCGCCCCTTCAGCTGTGTAGTTCCTTAGAGCAGGGAGAGACCCTGTGTAGTTCCTTATAGCAGGGAGAGACCCTGTGTAGTTCCTTAGAGCAGGGAGAGACCCTGTGCAGTTCCTTAGTGCAGGGACCCAGTGAAAGGGTTTGCTGCATGTTCCGGTAAGCTGTGTTGCTGATCCAGAGACTGTCCTTACGGTGGGATGTCCGTCTGGACCCCATCCCACGCGGAGGTACAGATCAGCGCTGGACTAAGCGGTGCTAGTAGACCCTTTGCAAAGACACCCAGGTGTAGGGACACCTGGGTAAGTATTTACAACCTTCCACACGTGCACTAACTTTACCTTGCTCCTCACATGTGACAGGCCTGTTCTCACACTTGGGTGGGCATGGACTCTCTGGACATGGGGTTGGGAAGGGGGTGTAAAGGTATAGCCCAGTTAGGGGCAAGGTTATAGCTGCCAGCTAGTGGCAGAGGGTAACACGTCTGTGTTGCTATATGTGATGTTATTGTTTTGCCCATATAGTAAACAGTTACATATACAGTTAGGTCCGGAAATAATTGGACACTGATAAAAGTTTTATTTTGGCTGTGTACCAAAATAAAATCAAGTTACAGTTAAATAATGAATATGGAGTTAAAGTGCAGTCTATCAGCTTTAATTTGAGGGTATTCACATCCAAATTGGAGGAAGGGTTTAGGAATGACATCTCTTTAATATGTAGCTCCCTCTATTTCAAGGGACCTAAAGTAATTGGACAATTGACTCAAAAGCTGTTTCATGGACAGGTGTGGGCTATTCCTTCGTTATTTCATCATCAATTAAGCAGGTAATAGGTCTGGAGTTGATTCCAGGTGTGGCATTCGCATTTGGAAGCTGTTGCTGTGAACCCACAACATGCGGTCAAAAGAGCTCTCAATGCAAGTGAAACAGGGCATCCTTAAGCTGCAAAAAAAAGAAAATCCATCAGAGAGATAGCAGAAACATTAGGAGTGGCCAAATCAACAGTTTGGTACATTCTGAGAAAAAAAGAACGCACTGGTGAGCTCAGAAACACAAAAATGTGGACATCCACGGAAGACAACAGGGGTTGGATGATCGTAGGATCCTTCCATGGTAAAGAAAAACCCCTTCATAACATCCTGCCAAGTGAAGAACACTCTCCAGGAGGTAGGCATATCATTATCCAAGTCTACCATAAAGAGAAGACTTCATGAGAGCAAATACCACCACAGGGTGCAAACCATTCATAAGCCTCAAGAATAGAAAGGCCAGATTAGACTTTGCTAAACAATATCTAAAAAAGCCAGCCCAGTTCTGGAACAGCATTCTTTGGACAGATGAAACCAAGACCAACCTGTACCAGAATGATGGGAAGAAAAAAGTATGGAGAAGGCTTGGAACTGCTCCTGATCCGAAGCATACCACATAATCTGTAAAACACGGTGGAGGCATGAGCATGAATGGCTTACAATGGCAAAATAGCAAATGTGTGGTGCTACAAAAAAAAGCCTTTTAAGACAAAAAATATATCTTGATAGGAGAAACCTGTGGTGCAACCCCCCTGTGGTTGAATGGCTGAATAAGCCCAAGTAGAATAGGTGAAAGCTGCTGATATAGCTCCAATAACAAACCGACTAGCGGACTAGGGTCCCCACAATCACTGCAGTAAGGGACCTCACATATATGTGAACCAGCATATAAATGTCGGAATGGAGATTAACCAGATAATGTCCAAATAGTGAGATGGTAGATTGAAATAATTACTCACTCAGAGTCAGCTTGTCCTCCTTCTCATCCCTGTAGATGTATCTTCATCCACTTGAGGGGGGTGTGCATCCGTTTTTTCTATGGTCCTGAAAGTTTGCAGATGGGAAAAAGCAGGCACTGGCAGCCACACAGGATTGGTAGGTAATGTATAGTTTAACTCCCAAACTCAATATGTGATAGACCACAGTATATCATTTTTTTTGATTTATGTAAAAAGGTGGTTAGGATGTCCCCAGCTCTGAAGTTCAGGACCGAGGGAACTCGTATTTAGCGTAAAAAATCCAATAAAGCTCTCTCTTATCCAAGAGCTCAACCCTATTGCCCTCCCCTGACTGGCATGGGTACATGTTCTATTCCCATATATGTAAGGGAATCAATACTACCCTTGGGGCAGTTGGTAAAGTGGGATGATACCCCGGTGATTAAAATCACCCTTTTTTGATGAGTCCCATATGTTCCCTAATACTGACTTTTGAGGGCGCGTGTGGTGCGGCCCACATATTGCTTCCACACATCCCGCAGTTCAATATATAAACTACATGTGTGTATTGCAGTTGATGAGGACCCCACATGGAATTCCCGGTTAGTGACAATGATTTAAGATTGATGTTGGGGGACTGTATCTACTGATATACATTTGAGACACATTTGAAGCTTCCTTTCTTTGGTATTGGTCTTAGAATCTTGTGTTTTACTTGTAAAAAGACTAGGAGAAACGGAGTTAGCGATAGTTTTTAGTGCCCTTTTAAATACAATTGTGGACCCTCACAAAGGTACGTTTTAACAGGGGATCTCCTGAAAGATACCCCATTGTTTTTTAACAATATGCTTTATTTGACTTATTTTGGGTGTTGTATTTTGTAACAAATAAAGGTTTATTGTTATCTCCCCTCTTTCGATGTGTTTTTTATTTCTCTTGTTTGTAGCAGTTCTTCCCTGGTGAGTTTGTTAATTTCTTCCCAAGAATTTCAAGTCTGTAGAATGAGTAACCCTCTATTTCTGAATCTTATGAGAGAGTTCTTTTGCCTGTGTTTTGAAATCTTCCTCATTGGAACAAATCCTTTTTAATCTAATTAGTTGTCCCCGGGTATATTCCTCAGAAGAGGTTTTGGATGGCAGCTGTCAGCTCTAAGTAACGTGTTACTGAATTTGGGTTTCTATACACGTCTGAACAAAATATCCATGTTGGTATTAGATAAATATAATAAGTCCAGAAAGTGTATATGGTGAAAATTATACATTGAGTGAAGTGTAAGTTAAAGTCATTTGTGATTCAAAAATCAATAAACAATAATAGTGAATCTACAACCCCGTGCCAAATGAAAATAAGGTCATCAATATACCGTTTATACAATGTTATATACTGTCGCGAAGGGGTTTCCATCTCCAAACACGTGATGCCTCCCACCAACCTAGAGCAAGAATTTGCATAGAGGGGGGCAAAGCTGGTACCCTTTGCTGCCGCGTGTTTGGAGTATAAAAGCTCCATCAAACATAAAATAAGTGTGTGGTGGAGTAAAAAGTGAATACAACTCATAATGAAAGTGCATTGAACTAGTGATAAGGTGGTGAGTGTTCAAGAAAATGTCTGACAGCTGCCATCCCCTGTTGATGGTCGATGACTGTATATAGGGATAGGATGTCCATCGATACCCAATAACTCATTCTCTGCACACAACAACATGTCTAGTAGTTCCAATAGGTCACTGCTATCTCTAGTATACGAGGGAACTGTCTTACAAAACTTTGCAGGTAATGGTCAACATATCTAGATACACCATCCAGTCCCAAATTCCAATGCTGGAGACAATTGGCCTCCAGGTGGGGGAGACCATGTTCTTATGGTATCTTTGGAGATGGTGAAAGATGGGGATTGTGGGTATAGGGTTTGAATAGGAATTCCAGTCTTTGTTTCTAGTGACCCCAGTGAAGCCTCCCCGTCCATCGTATGACTTAATCTTTATAAAACTGGTTGGGTGGGATTACTCTTCATAAGCTATATGAAACCCACATCGTTAGCTGTCGTAGGGCTTCTTTTAGGTGATCTTTAGATACATTTGGGGGTCTAGACAACAACAGAGCTGGAATTCCTATCCCACCCTATCCCACAACCCCCATCTTTCACCATCTCCCAAAGATCCATAAGACATTGTGTCTCCCCACCTGGGGGCCAATTGTCTCACCATTGGATCTTTGGGAGATGGTGTATCTAGATATGTTGACCATTACCTGCCAGTAATGTTTGTAAGACAGCTTCCCTCGTATACTAGAGTAGCAGTGACCTATTGGAACTACTAGACAGTGTTTGTGGGCAAATGAGTTTTATCTGGGTATCGATGGACATCTCATCCCTATATACATTCGACCATCACCAGGGAGTGGCATGCGTCAGACATTTTCTTGAACACCTCCACCTTATCACTAGTTCAATGCACTTTCATTATGAGTTGTATTCACTTTTTACTCACCCACAATTATTTTATGTTTGATGGAGCTTTTCTACTCCAAACACGTGGCACTGCAATGGGTACCAGCTTTGCCCCCTCCTATGCAAATCTCTTCCTAGGTTGGTGGGAGGCCATCCACGTGTTTGAGATGGAAACCCCTTTCGACAGTATCACATTGTATAAACGGTATATTGATGACCTTATTTCATTTGGCACGGGGTGTAGATTCACTATTATTGTTTATGATTATTTGAATCACAATGACTTTAACTTACACTTCACTCATATGTATAGTTTTCACCATATACACTTCTGGACTTATTATTTATTTCAATACCAACATGGATATTTGTTCAGACGTGTATAGAAAACCAAATTCACGTAACACGTTACTTACTGACAGCTGCCATCCCAAACCTCTTCTGAGGAATATACCCAGGGACAACTAATTAGATTAAAAAGGATTTGTTCCATATGAGGAAATTTCAAAAACAGGCAAAAGAACTCCTCATAAGATTCGAAATAGGGTTACTCATCTACAGACTTGATGAATTCTTGGGAAGAATAAAAACTCACCAGGGAAGAACTGCTACAAAACACAAGAATAAAAAACACATCGAAATGAGAGGAGATAAATAAACCTTTATTTGTTACACAATACACACCCAAAATAAGTCAAATAAAGCATATTGTTAAAAAACATTGGGGTACTTATACAGGAGATCCCCGTTAAAACGTACCTTTGCTGAGGGTCCACAATTTGTATTTAAAAGGGCTAAAACTATCGCTAACTCCCTTTCTCCTAGTCTTTTAACAAGTAACCAAAAGATTCTAAGACAATACCGAAAGGAAGCTTCAAATGTCTCAAATTATCATGTAGATACATGTCCCCCAACTCAATCTTTAAATCATTTGTCACTAACCGGGAATTCCATGTGGGGTCCTTCATCAACGCTGCAATACAACATTCGTAGTTTATATATTGAACTGCGGATGTGGTAAGCAATATTGGGCCGCACCACACGCCCCATAACAAGTACTATTAGGGAACATATGGGACTCATCAAAAAAGGTGATTTTATCACCCGGTATCATCCCACTTTACCAACTGCCCCAAGGGTAGTATTGATTCCCTTACATATATGGGAATAGAACATTGTCCCCATGCCAGTCAGGGAGGCAATAGGGTTGAGCTCTTGATAAGAGAGAGCTTTATTGGATTTTTACGCTAAATACCAGATTCCCTACGGCCTGAACTCAGACTGGGACCTAACACCTTTTTTACATTAAATCAAAATAAAATGATATACTGTGGTCTATCCACATATTGAGTTTGGGATTAAACTATACATACATACCACACAGGGGCATAAGGAAATTGTTTCCCCTATTCAAGTGTCCACATTTACATCTAAATTGTCAAATAACTGTTAGATTTGTCATATATCAGTCGCATATTATACTCTGCAGGTACTCACCATGTCTAAAAGGTATTGACATCTAAATTTAATATTTGCAGCATTGTGATTGCAAAAATATATCATTTAAGGTAAGATATAAGTAATATATGTCAATCAAAAAACGCGTTCCAAATGCAACATATATTGTACTCTTTCATAAATAAACGGTTTGGAATCTGAAATATACAATAAATATAGTGTATAGTAAATCAATCCATGACTTAAATTATACACTTTACAATCTGGATCCATCCGCTTTATAGGTATGTCTTCTGAAAAAGTTTTTAATATAAATTAACACATGTTGTCTCCTTCTACTAAATTTTTCCTTATATTTCTTATACGTTTTTCGTTTCGATAGGCGCGGGTTTGGTATGGTTAGGTGTTAGCTGTTTGTTCACCAACTCCATAAGACACATTCCTGGTACTCGGGCTGCGCGGGTCGTGGATTTGTAATCTGTTAAATGCTTCTGTTGAAATAAAGCAATTTTCAATAATCTGAAGATTTTTTTTCATTCGTGTATTCGCCTGGTACGCTCGCGGGCGAGCTGACAGTCATGCCGGGCCGACACGGGACATTTTCACTGAGAGTGTATCGGTGCCGGAATAGGTGTTTTGGCAGTGAATTTTTGGCGCGCTTCTTAAGCTCGTTGTGACTACCAAAACTGCATGTTTATTACTGTACATATCACCTTTATAGTAATCTCCTGCCCATTCCTCTATCCGTGCACCTCTTGTTTTTTTTTGTCTCCATCACCCCACCAATGTTGTTGTAATCTTTTTGAAAAGTCCCATTAAAAACTGTTGTATGGGAAACTAGTCCTCTTACTAATCTTGTATTATGCTGATAAGCCATTTGGGGGTCCTAGACAACAAAGAACTGGAATTCCTATTCAAACCCTATCCCACAATCCCCATCTTTCACCATCTCCCAAAGATCCATAAGACATTGGTCTCCCCACCTGGGAGGCCAATTGTCTCCAGCATTGGATCTTTGGGAGATGGTGTATCTAGATATGTTGACCATTACCTGCAAAGTTTTGTAAGACAGCTTCCCTCGTATACTAGAGATAGCAGTGACCTATTGGAACTACTAGACAGTGTTGTGTGGCAGAATGAGTTTATCTGGGTATCGATGGACATCTCATCCCTATATACAGTCATCGACCATCAACAGGGGATGGCAGCTGTCAGACATTTTCTTGAACACTCCACCTTATCACTAGTTCAATGCACTTTCATTATGAGTTGTATTCACTTTTTACTCACCCACACTTATTTTATGTTTGATGGAGCTTTCTATCTCCAAACACGTGGCACTGCAATGGGTACCAGCTTTGCCCCCTCCTATGCAAATCTCTTCCTAGGTTGGTGGGAGGCCATCCACGTGTTTGGAGATGGAAACCCCTTTCGACAGTATATCACATTGTATAAACGGTATATTGATGACCTTATTTTCATTTGGCACGGGGTGTAGATTCACTATTATTGTTTATTGATTATTTGAATCACAATGACTTTAACTTACACTTCACTCATATGTATAATTTTCACCATATACACTTTCTGGACTTATTATTATTTATCAATACCAACATGGATATTTGTTCAGACGTGTATAGAAAACCAAATTCACGTAACACGTTACTTAGAGCTGACAGCTGCCATCCCAAACCTCTTCTGAGGAATATACCCAAGGGACAACTAATTAGATTAAAAAGGATTTGTTCCAATGAGGAAGATTTCAAAAAACAGGCAAAAGAACTCCTCATAAGATTCAGAAATAGAGGTTACTCATCTACAGACTTGATGAATTCTTGGGAAGAAATTAACAAACTCACCAGGGAAGAACTGCTACAAAAACAGAGAAATAAAAAACACATCGAAATGAGAGGAGATAACAATAAACCTTTATTTGTTACACAATACAACACCCAAATAAGTCAAATAAAGCATATTGTTAAAAAACATTGGGGTATCTTATCAGGAGATCCCCTGTTAAAACGTACCTTTGCTGAGGGTCCACAATTTGTATTTAAAAGGGCTAAAACTATCGCTAACTCCGTTTCTCCTAGTCTTTTTACAAGTAAAACAAAAGATTCTAAGACAATACCGAAAGGAAGCTTCAAATGTCTCAAATGTATATCATGTAGATACATGTCCCCCAACTCAATCTTTAAATCATTTGTCACTAACCGGGAATTCCATGTGGGGTCCTTCATCAACTGCAATACCACATTCGTAGTTTATATATTGAACTGCGGATGTGGTAAGCAATATGTGGGCCGCACCACACGCGCCCTCAAAGTACGTATTAGGGAACATATGGGACTCATCAAAAAAGGTGATTTTAATCACCCGGTATCATCCCACTTTACCAACTGCCCCAAGGGTAGTATTGATTCCCTTACATATATGGGAATAGAACATGTACCCATGCCAGTCAGGGGAGGCAATAGGGTTGAGCTCTTGGATAAGAGAGAGCTTTATTGGATTTTTACGCTAAATACCAGAGTTCCCTACGGCCTGAACTCAGACTGGGACCTAACACCTTTTTTACATTAAATCAAAATAAAATGATATACTGTGGTCTATCCACATATTGAGTTTGGGATTAAACTATACATACATACCACACAGGGGCAATAAGGAAATTGTTTCCCCTATTCAAGTGTCCACATTTACATCTAAATTTGTCAAATATACATGTTAGATTTGTCATATATCAGTGCATATTATACTCTGCAGGTACTCACCATGTCTTAAAGGTAATTGACATCTAAATTTAATATTTGCAGCATTGTGATTGCAAAAAATATATCATTTAAGGTAAGATATAAAGTAATATATGTCAATCAAAAACGCTTCCAAATGCAACAATATTGTACTCTTTCATAAATAAACGGTTTGGAATCTGAAATATACAATAAATATAGTGTATAGTCAAAATCAATCCATGACTTAGAATATATACACTTTACAATCTGGATCCATCCGCTTTATAGGTATGTCTTCTGAAAAAGTTTTTAATATAAATGTACACATGTTTGTCTCTTCTAACTATTTTTCCTTATATTTCTGTCATAGCACTGGGTTTATTAGTGTTTTTTACTATCAGAAGACATGCCTGGTACTCGCGTCGATTTTTAATGTTAAAATGTTTGTTTAATAAAGTTTTCAATAATTGAAGTTTTTTTTTCTGTATTCCCTTGGTCGCGCGCTGACATCATCACGCCGACGTCTTTCCTGAGAGTTTCAGGAAGTGTTTGGCAGTGAATTTTGGCGCGCTTCTGGGGACTACAAAAACGGCAGGGTGAGTACTGTAAAGTCACCTTGATAAAGAGCTAGCGCTCGAAACGCGTTGGTGGGGGGGCTCAGCACCCCACAATGTTGTTGTAATCTTTTTGTAATATCCATTAAACTTTTGTATGGGAACTAGCTCTCTTTACTAATCTTTATTTGCTGATCCTGTGTGGCTGCCAGTGCCTGCTTTTTCCCATCTGCAAACTTTCTGGCTTACAATGGCACTGGGTCACTAGTGTTTACTGATGATGTGACAGAAGACAGAAGCAGCCGGATGAATTCTGAAGTGTATAGGGATATATTGTCTGCTCAGATTCAGCCAAATTCAGCGAAGTTGAGTTGGACGGCGCTTCACTTTACAGATGGACAATGACCAAAACATACTGCGAAAGCAACCCAGGAGTTTTTTAAGGCAAAAAAGTGGAATATTCTGCAATGGCCGAGTCAATCACCTGATCTCAACCTGATCGAGCATGCATTTCACTTGCTGAAGACAAAACTTAAGGCAGAAAGACCCACAAACAAACAACAACTAAAGACAGCTGCAGTAAAGGCCTGGCAAAGCATCACAAAGGAGGAAACCCAGCGTTTGGTGATGTCCATGCGTTCCAGACTTCAAGCAGTCATTGCCTGCAAAGGATTCTCGACAAAGTATTAAAAATTAACATTTTATTTATTTGTATTAATTTGTCCAATTACATTTGAGCCCCTGAAATAAGGGGACTGTGTATGAAAATGGTTGCAATTCCTAAATGTTTCATACGATATTTTTGTTCAACCCCTTGAATTAAAGCTGAAAGTCTGCACTTCTATTGCATCTCGGTTGTTTCATTTAAAATCCATTGTGGTGGTGTTCAGAGCCCAAATGATGAAAATTGTATCAGTGTCCAATTATTTCCGGACCTAACTGTATATACTTCCTTGTATGTGTTTCCTATTTGTGGGTCCTGTGTCAGGGGTCATTCTATTCACCTGGAATCCCTGCACAGGTGGAGGCTCTGTAAGCATACGTTCCAGGCTACACCCCAGGCTCCCAGAGGCGGAGGTTCAGGCCTCCTGTGAGCCTAACAGGTATTGCACCACACTGTAACATATGTAGATTTCCCCATATGGTCCCTATCAGCGATTGGGGGGGGGGGGGAAGAGCCATTACACATATACAGTATATATACACACACACACACACACATATACACATATATATAAATACACAAGTCTTTGTTAGTCTCACACATTAGGTCTGTGTCTCCTGGTCCCATACAGTATGAGGTAAATCTCATGCTGACGGAATACCCTAAGACCTAAATCCCAACCGCAGTGTTATAGCTCTGCCATATTGCATAATGACATCTCCCCCATATACTGTATCATAATCTCACACCCTTGCGTCATAACCCCTCTCCTCCCTCTTCCCAAAACAGCCTGCAGATGCTGGATCCCCTGCTCCGGAGGTGAGAAGGGGTGTCACAAATCTCACATGTGTGAGACTCCTTCTTTCGCTCCAGAGTGGGGTATCCATGACAGCACTGACACACACACACAGCTTCCTCAATTGGACTTCATTGTTCTTTCTGGTGTGATATGTTGCAGTATATTGAGAGATACTGTACAAACACTGCCATTGAATCTAAAGGTAACTCTGTGGTATTCTAGAGTTATTCTGGAATATGTTGTGTTATCACATGATACATCTCAGGAAATGGAATCTCGGGCTCCACACATCTCAGCAGCACCCCTAGGGGTGTTTGTTGAGAGCGGTGGTGCAGAACAGATCACAGAACATGTACTCTGAGGAGTTAGCAGCCTAATAATGCAGCAGTTGACATTCTGAGCTTCTGCCTCTATGGCAGGTCCTAGTGCTCTCCTATCTCTTGTACATGGAGCCACAACCTGGTTGTCCCGCACCTCTGTCTGGCCATGCCCCAAAACTGTGAGCGCATCATATGCTTCAAGTGTTTCAATCCTAGCATGAGCTGATTCTGCATCACCTTTGGTCTAGAGAGGGATCCACAAAAGCAGGAATGCCTAAACTACAACTGACGTTAGTGTTTTTTTTGTTATTGCACACTGCACAAGTGCTGCCCCGGAGAATTGTATGAAACAAAGGAGTAGTGTGCTGCGAGAGAAAATGGCAGAATGCTTCTTTAGTTTATATTTTTTTTTTTACCTCAAGCAAATTACTATAATTGTGATGGCCCAAGACAGTTTACCTTTGCTGCTAACCTTTGCCACCAGTTATATCACAAATATACTGTTCAACTGATGTAATGAATCTCGCCTAATCTAACAATTGATATCCCAAACTATACAGCACAATACAGGCTTAATGGGTATAGAGAAATGTAATGTATGTACAGCTCTTTCTGTAATTTAATTCAGATTGGGAAATAAATATGTAACCAGAGAGTATTGCAAGGCAGTGTTTCAGATCATTACACAAACCTCCATTTGATGTCAAAGTGTTGTTTAAATTACCAAGTGACATAAATAAATAATTTAATCTTTCAAAAAATGCTTGTAATTGCTTAGTATTAAAGTAAACATAGGTAAACGTGTCAGAAGATACGGGGAATGTCACAGTAGACCAGACTTTCACAGGGATTGCAACCACAAGGAAGAACGTGAAAGTTAAATAAACGTAGGTTTATTCTGGTCAGAGCCAACAGGGAACAGCACAGAGGACAAACACGGCAACAACTCACAGGAACAGGAGGTTACAGTGGACTACTAGCTTGCTAGCTGCAAGCTATTGCTGAAGCAAAAACTTATCCCAAATGGCTCCTCTTTCCGTCCGTCCCAGAGTATTCCAGTACCAGGGATCCCTGCCTCTCATAGATAGCAGCAGTTGATGAGAAGCACAGCCAAGGAAATCCGACTTCCAACTTGAGGGATGAAGAAGAGGGGAAAAAAGCAAGCAACTCCAAAATAGCAATGAGGTCAGGTTTATTGCAGGCTAAAAAGACAATAAAGGGACCACACGAACGCACCTACGCGTTTCGTGCAACAGCACTTTATCAAGGTCACTTATATTGGTTGGGTGTTTATTAATGTGCCATATTTGTGGTTGTCAAGTGGACACCACTAGACACATATCCCTCCCTATTGTGAGTTCATTTAGTATTCCTGGACACCCCATTGTCATCTGGATTATTTTGTTGATTATATGCTACAGATGTAACCCTTTCTAATTTTGGAGCATCACATTCTACCCTATCCTGCATCACTGCCTCTCAGTCCATTTTTCCAGTTTACCTCTACTCACCGAGACCAACCATGAACAAATATCGAGATGTGATCGGCATCGGCTTCTATAGTTTCTCGGCGTCCGCAGGGGTAGACGTCTGGCTGCCGGGAAGAGAACAATGCTCTGGTGTTACAGTATGTACCTCTTCAGCAGGGGCTCATCCTTCCCCACCTCACTATTGTCCATAGACCCTCCAACTGGCCATGTATAAAGGCTAGCCCTCTGACTCACTGTGTGCCAGCCACATTACCATTATTAGTGGCTCAAGCACACAATGAGTCACACATATACTGTTAGAAACACAAACAACATCCCATAGTTATTTGGTATACAGGGAAAACACATCTCTAACTAAGGTTAGGTATTAGGAGAGTTGGCAGGCATTTTCCAGCCCTGCAATGGTCAGTTAACGGTATGACTGGATTGGCATCTTGACTAGTAAGGGCAGGAATCAGGATCAACCTTTAACATACCATGCCACGCTGTCCCACCCGCCACAGAGAATGGTTAATAAATGAAAAGATTTCGAAACTGCAACCCAGTGATTCAGTAATGCAATGGAAGAGAAGGAAGAGAGCATGCCTGTATGTACAGTATGTTAGTCCTGAAAAAGGGAGAGATTATAAAAAGGCCAGACAATATTAATACTTAATTTGTGGAGCTAGCAGTTTTCCTAGTAGAACTTTTTTTTTAAATTAAAACATAATATTATTTGGTTATTGCCAATGTTGTCCCACACAAAGAAGCAAATAAAGGAGGCACAAATCATCTAAGGGCATCCCTGTTTTAGACCCCAAGAGATAAGGTTTGCAGATAGAGAATGGGCACAATAGAGGGCCCCAGCCAGAGACAGGAACTAGCCGGGAATAATCAAAGTGTGATCCGTGCTATTATTGCCGAATCATTTAAGTAAATGGCAGATATCGCCGATTCTTCAGCGATAGTGCAGATCACGCTTTAAAAAACAACTGGAAGATACAAGAAAGCAGTGGTGAAGAAGAGACGGCTTTGGGAAGAGATGGTGTGATTAACATTTTGAGTGGAAAACAACTACCCTATATAATCTTGCTTCTTAGTGTATCTATGTATGTATATTTTTATAGCGCATTTATGTACAAAGCGCTTCACAGCGGTAATACTGTACACGTGACATAATAATATAACACATAATGGGAATAAGCGCTTCAGACATGACAGTAACAATAGAAAGGGGGATCCCTGCCATAAAAAGCTTACAATCTAAGTGGTAATTAGGGAGTAATTACAGAGAGAGTAGGAGGGTGTTAGGATTAGTGCATCTTCAAGGGGTCAAGGTCAGTGCAACTGAGATGTATAGAATCAGCCAGCTGACCTACCCATATGCTTCGTTAAAGAGGTGCATTTTTAGATAGGTCTTAAAGGTAGAGAGAGGGGGTGCCAGTCGGATATTGAGGGGAAGGACATTCCAGAGGTGTGAGGCAGTGAGTGAGACAGATTTTAAGCTTTAGCTACAAAAGGAGTAGACAGAAGCTCTCACATATTGCATACCAGGCACACATGGCATACTCTGTACTTGTATTAGTGCATTGTATTCTGTATAACCAATGCACATAATATGCCTTCCTTGTTAAGATGATTCCTTGCATCCCTTCTTTATTAAGATGACTTCCCGTTTCCTTCAACTTTTATGGGCAGGCAACATAACTATGTAAAACAAGTAAGACTTGCATTACATGCAAAGAGTATTCTGGAAGTTCATACAGCAAGCTACTCATGAGCCAAAACACCATAGGAAAAGGAAGGGTAGCTCACATACTGATCCTTTCAAGAGAAGTAGGTTCTAGTTAAATAGAAGCAGGGATGTTATAAGGATGGTCAACTAAATTAGCCAAGATAGTGCCATCTTAAAGACAATAAATAAAATCAATAAATACAATCTGTCAAATATTGCTCGAAGAAGATCAGTTTTCTTGGTGAACACTAGAGTTGGGCAAATTGTTTTTGCGGATTTGGATCCACAATGTATCGTCCGGTTCCTTTGGTCCATGGATTGCAGTGGATCAATGTCAAAAAGGGCGATTTGTGTTTTGCGTATTTTGTATTATTATTTAACAATACACTTTGCGGATTCCGCAACCCGTGGACAGATTTGTAGAATCCAATCCATGGATTCAGCAATCCGCCAACAGATGTATCCAATGGCGGATTGAAACCGCTCAAATCTGTTTGTGGAGCTAACACCGCGAAACAGGATTTTGGGGGAAATGGATTTCGCCAGATTTGTCCAGCTCTAGTGAACACAACCATTAACCTAAAGTAATAGAGATTGAGGGTGCAGAAAAGTATAACACATAGGGTACAGGAGCGCTGAGCTGTCTGCGTTGTAGTGGAGACCAGGAGAGGCTTTTGATGTTCATCTTATGTTCTTCCTCTGGTGCTCAGCACCTCCAGGTTCAGTGGACTCCAGGGTTGCTGGAGGCAGTCCCCCACCGAAGCAATCATATACACCCCTGTCCAACAAACTGGAAACTCAGGCAGGGGTATGTAGAACAGAACGGTTTATTGAGCAGTTACTAAGGCAATGAAGGGGTTAACTACCAGTGCCCTGTTTATTGTGGGTAGCGGGATGGGTGAAGGTGGTATTTGGCCCTTAATGGGTGTTTAGGCCTTGCGGGGGGGTTGTGGGTGGAGTTAACCCCTTTGTTACCTTTGCGGTTAATTCATGTATTCTTGCTGACAACGGAGGACATGGACCTGCAGTATGCTGACGAGGACGCCCTTCATGATGGCAGGGGTAAGTAGAAAGTTTTATTTACTTTATTTATGCGGGCTGGCTAATGTTTGATTTTATAATGGACAAATGAGCTATTATCCAGTCTGGATAATAGTTATGTTGCCCATTAATGTACTGTATGTGTTATGGGAGGTTGTTGGGGGTAGAGGAGGTGGGTAGTAGGGTTGTTGTTTTCATATTTGTTTCTTGAGGGTTGAGGGATTGGGTGAAGGGGGTAGTTGCCCCAAGGGTGGGTGTTTAGGCCTTCCGGGGGGTAGCGGGACTGGTTAACCCCTTCATTACCATAGCGGTTCCCACTGCAGTGGTAGTGAAGGAGTTAATTCCTCCCCCAACTTCCAGCCAGGCCTAAGCACCCATTCTGGGACTACTATCCCCTTCATCCACTCCCTCTTCTCCAAGAAACAGGCTATTGAAGTTTAACCCATTAATTTCCTTAGCGGCTAGCCGCTAAGGTAATTAAGCTGTTTTAGTATATATTTCAATACCAGTGTAGATGAGCATGGGGTCTCCGGAGCAGAACCGCGTTGATTTGAGATCCGGGGACCCCCTGCTTCCCGAGATACAGTTATGGGGAACCGGTATCTACTATGCATTTTATTCCCGTGGCCACGTGACGCGAGACATTTAAATGCGTAGGAGATACCGGCACCCCATAATGGGGCCTGTACCTTGGGAAGCAGGGGGTTCCTGGACTTCAAATCAACGTGGTTCTGCTTCAGAGGCCCCCTGCTCACATACACCAGTATTAAAAATTGTATTAAAACAGCTTAATTACCATAGCTGCTAGCCGCTAAGACAATGAAGGTGTTAACCACCAGTACCTGGTTTATTGTGAGTAGTGGGTGGGTGAAGGGGGTATGTGGCCCTTAGGGGGTGTTTAGGCCTTGCGGGGGGTTGCGGGTGGAGTTAACCTTTTCGTAATCTTAGCAATTAATACGCTACGTTAATGAAGGGGTTAACCCCTTCCGCTGCCACCCGGTAGGCCTAAACATCCATCCTTGGGGCTACTAACCCCTTTACCCAATCCCTCTACCCAAAATAAACAAAAATACACACAACAACCCTACTACCCACCCCCTTTGCCCCCAACAACTCCCCACAACACATACAGTACAGTAATGGGCAAAATAACTATTATCCACATATGGATAATAGTTCATTTGCCCATTCAAAATCAAACATTAGTCAGATAGCATAAATAAAGTAAATAAAACTTTCCTCTTGTATCTCGGGAAGCAGGGGGTCCTCGGACCTGAAATCAACGCGGTTCTGCCCCGGAGACCCCCTGCTCACCTACACTAGTGTAGCGCTGTTACCTCCACCCTCTTGGAGATCTTGACTAGGCTACAGGTAACTGTGATGCTGGTTCCCTGTTAGGGTCCAGGAAAGCTGAGTGTCCTCAATGTTGTAGGGAACAGGACAGGCTTCAGGGTGATCCTTATGTTCTTTCCATGGTGATACAACGCCTCAGACATGGCAGGCTACAGCAAGGCTGCAGGCAGTCCCTATCATGACAATTCTTTCTCTCCAATATCTCTGGCTAATAGACCGCAACTCAGCCAGGGGTATATAAATTAGGTCTTTATTTAGTGCAGTCACTGCATGATGGTATTACAGCGTTGCATCTTTGTGGAGAAGGGTTTCAGGCCCTTGGATGGTACTGGCCAGCAGTTAATGTTTGAGGCCTTGTGCCATGCACAGATCTTGCTCTCAGTCCCAGGAGGGGCTGAGCTCCTCTCTCTGCCCTGGGGGAAGGACGAATAACTCCGTAATTTGGAAAGCCTCCTCCCTACTGCAAAAGGGGAGGGCATAGGGTCTGCGCCATGACTGGCTGCAACACAGACTCAATCTCACCACCTCTCCAGCCACTCAGGGAGGCTGCGTGGAGGGGGGGGGGGTAAACCCCACAGGATAGCCTGTCACTGCCTGTAGCTACTAGGGCTTGCGTGACAGGAAGGGCACAAAGATAGCTGGACCAGCCATGGCTATACTAGTGTAGCCCTGCTTCCTATCACTAGCAAGCCGCTACTATGTGCTGTATTACCTGCCGGCTCACAGGGCCTAAGTCTCTGCCACGGAGAGCCTGGGGTGCGCGCAATATTTATAACGGGTGCTGTGCCTCCACCTGCGACAGCTCCCGCCAAAGGGGAAGTGGGTCTTCACAGGACGTATATGCAAGAATTACACGTACACAGCCAAGTTCTAAAACCAATCTCTTTTACTTGCAGACCAAACTCACAGTACATTACATGCCATAACATTCCTATATATATATATATATATATATATACGTTATATAGCACGCCACGGCGGATGCCAACACTACCTAGCGCCACGGCGGACGCCCCACAACATGCGCCACGGTGGACACCAACAATACTTCCCACACCCGTCACCGGGTGATCCCACCCCGTGTCCAATCCTTACGGATTAGTCCTCCCGCTCACAGCAGGCCCTATGTGTGTGTATGGGTGACTGCGCAGCCACGGTGTCTCGGGTGAATGAATGGTACCGTTGGTGCACTTGATGAAATACCTGCCGAGCACTCCGGTGCTCGGGACTGCTACGATCTTCACAAAGGGTCTCGGTACGTCGACACCGATCTATCTCTCTCTCTCTCTCTCTCTCTCTATGGTCCGGGGCACTCCCACCCGGACTCCGGCAACACCAGTGGGGGTCTGAGCCCAGACCTCCTTCTCGACAGTATAGTCCCGGTCAAGGCTTACAGAACTATGGGAACAGGAACCTCACTAAGGCGATCCCTAGCTCAGCTTGTCTCTAAGGTGACTCAGGGCTAACTGGGCCTGGGGCACCTGGCCTGCGCCGGGGCGGTTCAACCTCCCCTCACAGACTCTCCGTCTCCTCTCCAATCAGCTCTAGCTCCACGTGTGCACAACCACTGCCTATATCTCCGGCACCTCCTCAGCCCATTGGCTTGACTCTCTCACCCGACCCTCCCCGCAGGGCTGCTGGGTCAAGGGACTGCTCCCTCCCGCCAAATGCATTCTCCTCCTTCGCGGGCTTTAGCAACTACTCTTTGCAAGCGCAACCTCCCGCTCTTTGGGGTGAATCAGGGGTCACGGCTACACTAGTATTAAAATTTTAATTAAAATCTTGTGATCGTTGGCGAGATATGCGCTGGGAGAGGCGGCTCTCTCTGTGCAGCTCTCTCTGCAGCTGGAACAAATAGCCGGGTAAGGCATTTTCAGAGAGGCAATCATCACGTCGCCGGCTACTCGCCCGTTTTGAGAAATTTGCAATCACAGGTAATCGAGGCTTTCTGAATACCGTGATAGCAACACTATAACAACTGGCGGCGATTTTTTTATGAAGCCTTATAGAATAGGCCCCATAATCAGAATAAACTAATGTCAGCTCTCATAGATCTCCCAGATATTATTTTAGCACCAACATATTATCATCTCAGAATTGAACGAAATATTGTATGAGGGCAGATAGGATATGAGGCAAAGTAATGCTCATGGGAAGAAAAAAACAAAAGCACCACCTAATGAACTAAATGGAATAGATGAGGATACAAGGTGGTATGGAGGTAGAATGGGGGCAAGTGCAAGTTTGACAAGCAGTGAGATACCCATAGTAAATAGAGATAATACTAGAAAACTTCTAAAGACTAAACCAAGTGGGAGCAGAAAGGAAGGAGCAGATAAGATAATAGTACAGGCTGAAAAAAACTTAAATGCATGCTTGCTAATGCAAGAAGCCTGACAGATAAAATGGGGGAGCTTGAATTAATAGCTACAAGGGAGCAGTATGATATCATAGGCATTACTGAAACATGGTGGGATGAAACTCATGACTGGACAGTTAATTTAAAGGGGTATTCTCTTTTTCGGAAGGATCGAACAAATAGAAGGGGAGGTGGAGTATGTCTATATGTTAAACCAGATCTAAAACCTATTATAAGGGATGATGTCTATGAAGGGAATGATGAAAATGTAGAGACCTTGTGGATAGAAATTAGCAGTGGAGGTAAAAGTATAAAGAAAATGTTTGTGGGAATATGCTATAAACCACCAAATATCTGTGAGATTGAGGAAGCTAAAATACATTTGCAAATGGAGAAGGCATCAAAACTGGGTCATGTTTGCATAATGGGGGATTTTAATTATCCAGACAGACTGGGGCAATGAGATTAGCGTTACAACAAAAGGAAACAGGTTTTTGGGGGTGCTTAAAGATAATTATATGAGCCAAATTATTGAGGAACCAACCAGGAGAGGGGTAGTTCTGGATTTGGTCATATCAAACAATGTAGAAGTAATAACAAATATTCAAGTCCTGGAACATTTGGGTAACAGTGATCATAACATGGTCTCATTTGAAATAAATTATCAAAAAACAGATTACTTGAGTTCAACAAAGACTTTAAACTTTAGAAAGGCAGATTTTAATAAACTGAGGTCTAATCTAGTAGTAATACAATGGGATGATGTTTTTGCAGGGAAAAATGTAGAAGATAAATGGGCAGTCTTTAAAACATTGTTAGAAAAGCACACTTATCAGTGTATACCCTTGGGTAATAAGTATAAAAGAAATAAGCCAAAACCAATGTGGCTAAATAAACAGGTAGGGGAGGAAATGGACAAGAAGAGGAAGGCGTTTAGATTCTTTAAGTCAGAAGGGACAGAGACATCGTATCAGAATTATAAGGAATGTAACAAAAATTGCAAAAGGACAATTAAATTAGCAAAAATGGATAATGAAAAAAGGATTGCAATAGAAAGTAAGGTCAACCCTAAAAAGTTCTTTAAGTACCTTAATAACAAAAAATGAGAAAAGCAAATATAGGACCCTTTCAGTGTGAGATGGGTAGGCAGATTATTGGAGATAAGGAAAAAGCAGAGGTATTAAACAAATTCTTTGCCTCTGTGTTTACCAGGGAAGAATCAAGTTCAATAGTAGTGCCACAGGAGGATGCCACAACCTCCATATTAATGACCAATTGGTTAACTGAGGAAGAAGTTCATAAGCGACTTGAAAAAATTTAAGTAAATAAGGCACCTGGCCCCGATGGCATACATCCAAGAGTTCTCAAGGAGTTAAGCTCAGTAATAGCAAAACCATTATATTTATTATTCAAGGACTCAATTTCCACAGGCTCAGTACCACAAGATTGGCGTAAAGCAGATGTGGTGCCTATATTTAAAAAGGGAGTTAGGTCACAACTGGGAAATTAAAGACCTGTAAGCCTGACTTCAATAGTAGGGAAACTACTTGAAGGTTTAATACGGGATAATATTCAGGAATACCTAATGGAAAACAAAATTATTAGTAATAGTCACCATGGATTTATGAAGGATAGATCATGCCAAACTAACCTTATTTGTTTCTTTGAGGGGGTAAGTAGGAATTTAGACCAGGGTAATGCAGTTGATGTGGTCTACTTAGATTTTGCAAAGACTTTTGATACGGTTTCACACAAGAGGTTGGTGTACAAAATAAAGAAAATTGGACTCAGTAATAATATATGCACCTGGTTTGAAAACTGGTTAAAGGACAGACAACAGGGGGTTGTCATAAATGGAACTTTTTCAGGTTGGACTAAAGTCGTGAGTGGAGTACCTCAAGGATCGATACTGGGACCCCTGCTTTTTAACGTGTTTATTCATGACCTTGAGGTTGGGTTCGAGAGCAAAGTCTCCATCTTTGCTGATGATACTAAATTGTGTAAGGTAATAGAATCAGAGCAGGATGTATTTTCTCTTCAGAAGTACTTGGAGAGACTGGAAACGTGGGCAGGTAAATGGGAAATGAGGTTTAATACAGATAAATGTAAGGTTATGCATTTGGGATGCAAGAATAAAAAGGCGACTTACAAATTAAATGGAGATATATTGGGGGAATCCTTGATGGAGAAGGATTTAGGAGTGCTTGTAGACAGCAGGTTTAGCAATAGTGCCCAATGTCATGCAGTAGCTGCAAAGGCAAACAAGATCTTATCTTGCATCAAACGGGCAATGGGTGGAAGGGAAGTAAACATAATTATGCCCCTTTACAAAGCATTATTAAGACCACACCTTGAATATGGAGTACAATTTTGGGCACCAATCCTAAGAAAAGACATTATGGAACTAGAGAGAGTGCAGAGAAGAGCCACCAAATTAATAAAGGGGATGGACATTCTAAATTATGAGGAGAGGCTAGCTAAATTAGATTTATTTACATTAGAAAAGAGGCGTCTAATAGGGTATATGATAACTATATACAAATATATTCAGGGACAATACAAGGAGCTTTCAAAAGAACTATTCATCCCACGGGCAGTACAAAGGACTCGGGGCCATCCCTTAAGGTTGGAGGAAAGGAAATTTCACCAGCAACAAAGGAAAGGGTTCTTTACCGTAAGGGCAGTTAAAATGTGGAATTCATTACCCATGGAGACTGTGATGCAGATACAATAGATTTGTTCAAAAAAAGGTTGGACATCTTTTTAGATGGGAAAGGTATACAGGGATATACCAAATAAGTATACATGGGAAGGATGTTGATCCAGGGATTAATCCGATTGCCAATTCTTGGAGTCAGGAAGGAATTAATTTTCCCCTTAATGGGGTTTTTTGTTTGCCTTCCTCTGGATCAATAACTAAGTATAGATATAGAATAAAGTATCTGTTGTCTAAATTTAGCATAGGTTGAACTTGATGGACGTATATCTTTTTTCAACCTCATCTACTATGTAACTATGTAACTATATAACTATGTAACCTTCATTAGTGAAAACAATCATAGTGCTACAGCAGTGGTGTTCTAACCTGTGTCCTGTGGAACCCTGGGATTTGGGGTAAGGCTGGGACAGGGGAAATAGTTTGTAGCCCCGACCCTTTCTTGCAAGTGGCTGATTAAAATGGTCAAACCCTGCAAAACTCTTACATTCAATCTTCCTGCACAGAGAGAGCTGCATCTCCCTGCACAGTTCTTACAGGCAATCTCCCTGCACAGAGACAGCTGCATCTCTCTGCACAGTTCTTACAGGCAATCTTCATGGACAGAGAGAGCTGCATCTCCGTGCACAGTTCTTACAGGCAATCTTCCTGCACAGAGAGAGCTGCATCTCCCTGCACAGCTCTTACAGGTGTAGCCCTGGTAAGAAATTGGGCTTTATGTCTTTCCTCCTCCTGGTATAAGCCCCGGTAAGGGCAGGCTGCCAGGAGTTATCATGGGTTTCCTCCACCTCAAGCACTGCTCTGAGTGGTGGAGGTAGGTCACCTGACCTTGTGTCTAAGGCAAGAGACATAGGGGAGGGGCCTGCTAAAGTCATAAAGGGCAGTGCACAGCCTATTTAGTGGGTCTGTTCTGTTAGAGTGTGTGACTAGTTAGAAGTGCATGGAGTGCACAGCTGGAGCAGGAGATTCTGCGGCCTTTGAGTAGAGCTGCTAGGATTATAGTAGCTAGGTGGACCAATTCCTCTCACCCTGCTTAGGGGGTGAGGGAAGAGCTAGCCCCACCCTGGTTGCCCGTGGCCTGGGGTGGTGGCAGGGACACAGATACCATCCTGAGGGAGAGCCGTCTGGAGGAAGAGAGACCCTGTACCTGATTGACAGTGTTGTTTCTGCTACTCTGCTGCTTGCAATAAAGAGCTGCTGCTGCTTTTACTAAAGACTGTGAGAGACTGGAATCTCTCGTCCCTGAGTGGGGGACTCTCTGGAAGGATTCCACCACTCATCCTTGGGGCTTACCAGAGATGGAGGCATTGCACCACTAAATGAGATGGAGGCATTCACCCAAGTAACCTGGTCCTGTCATCCCCCATACCATCGCGGGAGTCTCAGGCCCTCCTGTTGCCAGCAGGTATGCACCACACCTATAAACGTAGCCAGACCGTAGTACAGAGGGGGGGGCAATCTGTGATTGGCACCAGGAAGAGGCGCTACATTGGAGGCGCTGCTAGGATCAAACAGGACAGGTTTTCAGCGAAGCAGAGCTGGAAGCGTTATGCACACCTTCCAAGCAAGTGCTGCAGAAAGTAGGGCGCAATTGTATATCAGGGGTAGTCAGGAGAGTATGACCTCTCGCACAGTACGCCCTGGGTGCCCTAAGAGGGTGTTGTAAATTTGGGTGCATGGCTATAGCTGTCCTAGTCCCTTGAGGCAGATAGTGTGAGACAACTGGGGTGGTTAGCCTGTTAACTAGTCCAGGGACCATGGCCCAGGGTCCTCACTATGAGTGGCCAACAGTAGGAGACACCCAGTACTTAGGAGATGCCTAGTACCCTAGCCAGCACCTAGAAAACACACCACAGAGTACTTGTAGGAACCGGCAGCGAGTGCGGTGTACTAAGAAGGAGTTCTGCCTAGCCTAGGGTATGCCATACGTCATATTTGTGGGTTAAAGCACCAGAGAGCATCAGAGAGATCAGTCAGTGTCTAGGAACCTGTTGCACAGTAGATACTGAGAGTAGCGCTATTGTGGGCTTAGAGTGCTCATTAAAGATGGCGTCCGGAGATACATGTGCTCTGCGGGGCATGGAGGAGGTTAAAATGGCGACAGCAGCGTCATTCAATACCACACGAGTTGCAACCGATCAAAAATGGCGGTTCCCGCTGAGCCTAGATCGCGCTGCGTGCAAACAGGCTGTGAGAGAAATGTGGCGAGAGATGAGCAGGGGTTTGGCGCCAAACCCAGATCCCCAGCAGACAGAGCGGAGCGGCGCGAAAGCCGAAAGCACACCCACCTGTGCAGTGACTGGCCGACAGACAAAGCCACGTCAAGCAGAGCAAGAGAGTGCCCCTCCTCTTGTTTCCACCAGAAGGAGGGGGCACGACAAGAGCCAATCAGAGTTGTCCTCTCCAGAGAAAGGAGGGACAGGAAGTGAAAGCAAGGAACAGGAAGTGAGAGCGAGGAACTTCACTTCAGCTTGACTATTGAAGGAGAAGGAGCTAAGAGTGAGCTGAACTACTCAACTCCCGCGCAAAAGATGGCTGATCTCAGTGTGACCACGTATCAGTTTCCAGGAGGCTTCCTGGTTGTGGAGGTTGATGGGCAAGAATATCTCCGGTGCCTGTGTGTACACGGAGCTCTAGTATACCATGTGACAGAGGTTTGGGGGGGGGAAAGGATGTGACGTACTACAGCCAATCAGAGTAGGGATGGAGTTCCCACGCTCTGATTGGCTCTAGTACCATGTGACAAGCTTTCAATGACGTCACATCCTTTTCCCCCCCAAACCTCTGTCACATGGTATACTAGAGCCAATCAGAGTAGGGATGGAGTTCCCACGCTCTGATTGGCTACCATACCATGTGAGGGCGGCCATGTGCCTTTTCATGACGTCATCTTAAAGGCAATTGAAGCAAAGCCATTCTGATTGGCTGTGCTTTCATTCCCTTTAAGTGACGTCATCATTTTTTTTTTATCGGCCAAAACACATGGTTTTCACGGCCCAATCAGGACCGTGGGAACCATGACGAAAAATGTGACGTCATAGGCCTTTAAAAGCCTATGTCGTCTCATTTTGAAGCCAGACACCGCAGAGGAAGGACCTCCGGGGAAGAAAAAAGGCCAGGGCGTGGCCGAAGACGGAAAGAAGACCCCGCCCCGCCCGGAAGAAGATAGAAGAAAGAAGAATACAGATGAAGATGGATTACAAATAGAAGACCCATGGATTGATTTGGATTTTTAGTTTAAAGTTTATTTTTTTATGGTTTATTATTTTATGGGTTCCTGTGCCTGGTGGATTGGTTCGTGAGTAAGGTGCGCAACGGGAGTCGGTGGGGCCAAGTAATGGTAAGTGAACTAAAGAAATGTATTTTATTTAACTTGTTAATTTTTTCAAAAGGTTTTTTAACATGTGTATGTTTTTTTTTTTTGTGGTATATCATTTCTTGCCACTGTATGTATGTATGTATATATGTCTAGAGAGATATATACATACAGGGTAAGAAGTGATGTTGTTTTAAAAGCTTGATTTGATGTGTTTTAAATTAATTTTATTGTGAGTTTAAAGTATTTTAAAATTAGATAGATGTATTCCTTGGTATTGTATTGTTTGTTTGAGGGAGGTCAGCGATAGCCTTGGTTTTAAAGGTTGGATTTTGGTTGGTACTTATATTTTTTCACAGGCTAAATTGTTCTGCTCCAGGCGTGAATTAGTTAATTGTTTCATTGTTCGGTATGGAGTGTGAATTGTTTAGGGATGTAAATAATGATTGCTAATTGATTTTTGTTTACTTGGTTGATTCATTTGTGAGATCAGTTAGGATTATTAAAGGAAATTGATTTTAATGTAGTGTCTGTATGGAGAAGTGTTTGGTTGTAGGACAGTATGGTTTTGATAACCCTTCTACATTTATTTGTATATTGGTTCATCGTGTGTGTACTGTATATACTGTGTATATATATATATATATACTGTATCTCTCTCTCTCTCTCTCTCTCTCTCTCTCAGTATATATATATATATAGTTGCATGATGAAGCCACTGTACAAATTCATGGGTGAAGGGTGGGTATCGGGCCACTGTGGCTTAACCCCTTAATCACCTTTGCGGTTATTATCTGATAAGGTGTTTAAGGGGTTAATTGATATCTGAATGTAATTGCAATGTATTGGCTTTGTATTTGATATGTATGTTGTGGGCAAGACAAGGATTTTGCTGGCGACGGACACTTCGTATTGATGAGGTCAGTAGTACTTTATTTATTTGTATATGCTAGTTTATGTTTTTAATAATGGGCAATTAATCTAATATCCATATCTGGATAATAGTTATTTTGCACATTATTGTACTGTAGGTGTTGGGGGGGAGGGTGTATGTATTGAATGTATAGGCCAGGTTTATTTTTTTTACATTCAGGGTTGGTTCCGTGGTTCTGCGTGGGACCTCTGGAGACCACCTGTGGGTATCTTCGGGTATCCCAAGGGTATCAGGCTGGTGGTTCCACGGGTGACACATGCGGGGATGAAGATGTGTGGTCCCACTTTTGTGGGGGCACCACCGACCCGTAGTCTGCGGGGATGACGATGTGTGGTCCCACTTCTGTGGGGGCACCGCCGACCCGTAGGTGCGGGGATGATGATGTGTGGTCCCACTTCTGTGGGGGCACCGCGGACCCGTAGTGAGCACCCGTGAGTTCCCCAGACCCCCGAGGGAACCACCCGAGGCCCCGCAGACACCTGTGGGTCTGACCCGGGGCTCCCAGACATCCGCAGGCCTACCGTGGGGACCCAATTGTGGCCCACGGTGACCCAAGGAGACCACCTGGGGGCCATGGTGATGGCGGGACCCACCAGCAGGCCTCCAGAACCTGTGTAAAAAGGGCTGCTGGTAAACTGTAGGTCTGTCCAGGTGCCCCGCCAGCCCACCGGGGACTCGCGTGGGGCTGCGTTATGAACCCTGTATGTAAAAGAATAAATCTTGTATTTATGGGGGGGGGGGCACAGGGGGGGGGGAATGTATTAATAAATAGAATGATGTTTATTGTGGGGCACTGTATTGTTTTTATTGTGGGTACTGGGGGGGGGGGGGTGTTTCCCAACGGTATGTGGGTAGGCCTTTGTGGGTACTAGGTGGTTAGGCCTCACGGGGGGGGTTAGTGTGGGAGGGTATGTAGGCATCCGAGTGGTGGGTGAGGGTGGGTTAAACCCTTAATGACTGAGCGGTTAATAACCGCTATGGTGATTAAGGGGTTAGGGGACATTATTTGTATGTTTAATTTTTGTCTCTTTTGCAGCAGCGGAGGGGCCATGTGCAGGGGGGTAGTGGGTAGTGGGTGTGGTTATACACAGGATCCCCCTCCCACATTACATACAGTACATGCACTCACAGAAAAAACAGCCAGGCAGATTTACTGACACAATAGGGGGAGGGGGCTTACCAGATTAGTCCAAAGCAGGGAAGTTAGCAGACACAATAGGGGGAGGGGGGTTTACATAGAATTACAGTGAAGGCAAGGGAAGTTTCACACACAATAGGGGAGGGTTTTTTAAATAGATTACAGTGAAGGCAGGGGGGGAATTTTAAAACACACAATAGGGGGAGGGTTTTTACATAGATTACAGTGAAGGCAGGGCAGGTAACACAACATTAAAAAATGTATGTAATGTATTTATTGTTTATTCTTGAGTACCCTCATTGCCTTAGCGGCTATAACGTCTGGTAATGAAGCAAGCATTTCTGGATTTTAAAATATTGGCGAGAGCAGGGGGTTCCTGCAGCATTCATTTCTGGCTCAGGAACCCTGCTCCACGTTACAATATTATTAAAATACAGAAATGCTGCTATTACCATAGCACATAGCCGACAAGGTAAAGAACGGTTCTTTATTGATGTGTGTGTGTATTTATAATGTACATGTGCAGGGGGTCTCCGGAGCAGAACCGCTGTGGTTTTAGGTCCGGGGACCCCCTGCTCCCCGAGATACAGGCCCCTTTAGGGGGTGCCGGTATCCCTCTGCTTGGTTTACAGGTCGCGGTCACGTGATCGGGACCTTTAAAAGCAGAGGGATACCGGCACCTCATAAAGGGGGCTGTATCTCGGGGAGCAGGGGGTCCCCGGACCTGAAACCAACAAGGTTCAGCTCCCGAGACCCCCTGCACATGTACACTATGAATAAAAATGTATTTTAAATCATTTTTAATGTGCCGATGTTTGCGCAGAGAGAGCAGCGGTTCTCTCTCTGATGCAAACACATCTCGCCTCCGCCGGCCTACAGTATCATTGATGTGCATATACAGTACTGTATGTGTACAGTACTGTATGTTAGGGGTTTTAGGGGTTGTTGTTATACAGTATATATATATATATATATATATATATATATATTATATATATATATATATATATATACACATATATATACTGCCTTACAATTCATGAATTTATGCCATCTGGCGGACACGCGAAGCATTGCAGCCTAGTAAATCCTGAACCTTTATCAATTAACACATCAACCGCGCGTCAGCCGGGCATGCTCCTGGCTGGGAAGGCAAAAGGAACCCGGCATGCTCCGGGTGAACAGT
Organism: Ascaphus truei; assembly: GCA_036426205.1. Classification (NCBI taxonomy): domain Eukaryota; kingdom Metazoa; phylum Chordata; class Amphibia; order Anura; family Ascaphidae; genus Ascaphus; species Ascaphus truei. The sequence goes on along the minus strand of CM071569.1, from coordinate 260,696,374 downwards.
GTGGCATTCCAGGAACATGCCAGGTACAAGCCGGTGATTAGTAAGAATAAAGTTGGCCGCAGCAGTACAAGCATCAGCCGGCAGCGGAGCGGTAAGGAAACGCCCCCACCCCCTTACTCCCGCCAGGCGAAGACAGAACCTGCAGAGAGAGAAAGGCTTGCGGCCTACCTGCTGTCCGCGAGCTAGATGGTCCACCACTGCCCCGTCCGGTCCTCAACGCACTTCCGGTGCGAGACCACGGAGCAGATGGAGATTCCGCGGCCACCAACGATGACGTCACTTCCAGGTCCCCCTGGCGCTGAGGCCCAGAAGCTTTGTTCTCTTTGAGGAGGAGAGCGGGAATGGAAGAAGCGTTCCAGACACTCAAGGCCCAAGTCGCCAAAAGAGGAGCACGAAGCGAGGTGGAAAGGGCAAGTCATAAGATGCCCACCGGTCGTGGCATTGCCCGACTCAGAGACACTTTGCAGGACATTGCTGATCCCCTGGTCACCATCTCTAGCGCCATTGCCCCGGCCACTGCCCCTGCCCCGTCACGTGTCCTGTCACCGGGTCCTAACGGGGATAAGCTGAACAAGACGCCCAAATATTCCAAGGATTGGAGGGATTGGGAACTCAGTGATGAAGGGTCTGATGGGGAGATTCCCTATTCTAGTGTGATACGTGTGTCTAACCCTGATGCATTTTCTCCTGTACCTAGAGGTAGGGCCCGAGGGTCCCACACAGCTGCTCAAGCGGGTCCTGTGAGTCCGGTAGTGCATAAAATGAATCCCACGATCTACACCAATGTGATACGAGGTGGACACAAAGGCTCACCCTCTACTGAGGCTGTGACGTCAGGTGTGTCCTCACAGACGGAATCTGATACAGATATGAGGGTAGTATCTGGATACGAGCACCAAGATAATTGGTGGGCACCGCTGTTCACAGGGTACCACAAGGGTATGGACCGTTCCCGGTTCCTGCTTATCAAAAACAGTATAGTCGATCATTGGTGGGCTGTAGGCACCTTTTCTCCCCAAGAGATACAGGGAGATTGAGCAGAAGATAATAATTCCCAAAGGCCCCGCCGTTTTGTATGATGATGTTGCACCAGAGGAGCCTCAGTTTTGGGTACTGCCAAGCAAGGCAGGAGACCGAAGATTGACAAAGCTAAGCAGAGCAGACAGGGCCATAGTGGCCAGGTACAGGCAATCCCATGGCTATGAATTCCCCTATGTACCTGAGCCAATTATGCAGGAAATAGAGGAGCAGAGAGATACCAGGCTCCGAGAAGCTGTGATGGAGTACCTACGGACTAAGTTTGGTAGGGCTGCCTATTCCAATGAGGATAAAGTATGCAATGTCATAAGAGCGTGGAGTACCGGGCGAAGCATTTACATGAATAGTGTGGTGTATAGGTCGGAGTATGGGTCGGTACAGCCCTATTACATTAAGGTTATAGACCACAATGGGCGGGAAGTTAGGAAACCTGACCCTCGCCGTTATTACTAGTTCGGGTTCTCCATGTTGGGAGGTACCTCATTATTGATTCGCCATCTGGGTGGGACAGTCTGCTGTGTACAGGATAATCAACTTGTGTTTGTATCCACAGATTGTTCGCCTGCAGGATGGTACATAAATTAGGTCCAAATGGGGACCATTTGATTCCACCTGAGGGAGAGTGTAGCCCTGGTAAGAAATTGGGCTATATGTCTTTCCTCCTCCTGGTATAAGCCCTGGTAAGGGCAGGCTGCCAGGAGTTATCATGGGTTTCCTCCACCTCAAGCACTGCTCTGAGTGTGGAGGGAGGTCACCTGACCTTGTGTCTAAGCAAGAGCATAGGGGAGGGGCCTGCTAAAGTCAAAAGGGCAGTGCACAGCCTATTAGTGGGTCTGTTCTGTTAGAGTGTGTGACTAGTTAGAAGTGCATGGAGTGCACAGCTGGAGCAGGAGATTGCGGCCTTTGAGTAGAGCTGCTAGGATTATAGTAGCTAGGGGACCAATTCCTCTCACCCTGCTTAGGGGTGAGGGAAGAGCTAGCCCACCCTGGTTCCCGTGGCCTGGGGGGTGGTGGCAGGGACACAGATACCATCCTGAGGGAGAGAGAGCGTCTGAGGAAGAGAGACCCTGTACCTGATTGACAGTGTTGTTTCTGCTACTTTGCTGCTGGCAATAAGGAGCTGCTGCTGCTTTTACTAAAGACTGTGTGAGACTGAAATCTCTCTTCCCTGAGTGGGGGACTCTCTGGAAGGATTCCACCCCTCATCCTTGGGGCTTACCAGAGATGGAGGCGTTGCACCATTAAATGAGACAGAGGCATTCACCCCAGTAACCTGGTCCTGTCATCCCCATACCATCACGGGAGTCTCAGGCCCTCCTGTTGCCAGCAGGTATGCACCACACCTATACACGTAGCCAGACCCTAGTACAGAGGGGGGGGGGGGGGGGGGGGGGGGGCAATCTGCGATTGGCCCCGGGAAGAGGGGCTACACAGGCAATCTCCCTGCATAGAGAGAGCTGCATCTCCCTGCACAGTTCTTACAGGCAATCTCCCTGCACAGAGAGAGCTGCATCTCCCTGCACAGTTCTTACAGGCAATCTCCCTGCACAGAGAGAGCTGCATCTCTCTGCACAGTTCTTAGGCACGTTCTATAGTGCCGGGCGCGCGGTACGCCGTGCGTGCGGAATTTTAGTTGGCTGATGTGAGTCACCTCTTCTACACAAGTGGCGCGCGCGCGCACGGCAGGGAGAGGGGAGCCGTCAGACAGTGCTCAAATGTATGTATGTGTGTGTATGTGTGTAGGCATGTATGCGTGGATGTGTGTTTGTATGGATGTGTGTGTGTGCCAATGATTGCAGAACTAAAAAAAATATATATTTATTAAACTTTTTTTTTTCTTTAAAAAATCTTATTTAGGACTACCTTTCACTCACACAACTCATGCACACACATATACTCACACATATACACACACATATACACACACACACACACACACACACACACACACACACACACACACACACACATACACATTACCTGCAGCTCCCGGCTCTATAAACAGAAAAAGCATGCGGCACGTGCTCTCCGGAGCTGAACAGCATTCATTTTAGCCTTGGGGACTCCCTGCTTCCTCAGTTACAGAGACACCCAGCTTCAATTCGATGTAGTAAGAATACATTTATTCCATCAGAGTCAAATCGCAGATCCATTTGCCACCCTTCAGGTGGTGAGATCAGAACCTGCGAGTTGCAGCCACGATGTGAATCTCGGAGCAACCTGAATAGCACGATCTGGGAAAAAATGCGAGTTTGAGCATTTTTTGAGCTATTGCTCAGTTTGTCTGAGCGGGAGCGTGACCAATCGAGAAGAAGAAGCAGGGTTCAATCGAGTTTGAATAGCTACAAATACAAAAAGGGTTCACCACTACAGCTTGTGATGTGAATAATGAGGTGCTCACTAGGTAAGGTAAGTATATACGAACACGAGAGCAGGAGAGCATAGCTACAAATGCAAACTTGCTCAAAGTGCTCAAAACCGTTGATAAAAAGCTACCTGAATAGGCAGATTAGTGGATTAGTTAAAGGATATCTAAACAATTGAGCAGCTCTCTTTCTTTTATAGTGGAAAAAGAAAGGAATTGCAGAAAGCGTTAACCCTGAAATTAATATCTGTTATGAAGATAATGTTGCAGATACTTTTTAATAATAATACAGATTAAAATGGGTGCATATACCACAGATATGATGATTAATGATTATATGTTCAGAAGCAAACAGCTAGAGCAGGGGTGGGCAACTCCAGTCCTCAAGGGCCACCAACTGGTCAGGTTTTCAGACTATCCCTGCGTTAGTGCAGGAGGCTCAATCATCATCTCAGTCTTCGACTGCATCACCTGTGCTGAAACAGGGATATCCTGAAAACCTGACCTGGTGGCACTTGAGAACTGGAGTTACCCATCCCTGAGCTAGAGTGTACAGTAATACAAATGTAATGAGGAAGTTCCAACAACTATTTTTGTAAGCTGTTAAAGCCACAAGTTAAAAGCTGTTGAAGTTGGCAGTTTTAAATGTGGGCGAAATGCGAGCCTGCGTCTGATCTGTGGAATTTCATAATCTTGTTTCTTACATTTAAAACACACACTCTTGAGTGCAGAGTTTAACCTCACTTACACTCAGGTTAAATGATTTGACACAAGAAGAATGGAAAATGGTGGCAGCTACAGATGCACATGTTGACACATCTCATTATAATATTGTGCTTTTCCTCCCATAACTCTTTCTATGACCACTGTCTAAATTGTTCATTTGTATAGTTGAAGCAAAATTGTCAAAAACACTTTTATATTTTGGTAGAAAATTATGCAGAAACAAATTTGTGTTCTTTTTTTTTTTTAGCATTGCTTGAGTTTGAAACACTGGAATCATATGGGCACATACAGTATTTACAAGCTGAGCTATTTCATTAGACACCGGCGGGCGCCAGAAAACTTCTTATGGCCCATATGATGGGAGACCAGGACTGTCACACCAGGGATCAATTTTCTAGACAGAAACACAGAGTTTATAAAATTAATTTATTGGAAAAAGAACTAGCCACAACTATTTACAGTAAATCAACACACACACTTACAACTTGGAAACTAGGGTTACCCTATAAACGTGGGTGCAAGGACCTCCCTAAAGAGATTTTCTCTGTTCTTTGTTCCTGCAGTCCTCTGCAGCTTCTCCCAGTTACTCTCAGCTTCTTCCCAGCTGCAGCAACTCCTTCAGCTAAAAATCTCTGAACTCACAGCTAAAGCTGAGCTGAGATTATTTGATCTAACTAGGGGTCTCCCTCTCCCCAGGTGTTTGCAATATGAACCAGCCCTGATTGGTGGGTGGAAATGCAACAACAAACACAGTTAAATGCAAAGAGTTGCTTGAAAATATTATAGACCTCTTTGCAACATTCCAGTTGAACATAATATTAACCCCTGGTTCCTGAAGAAGTGGAACCTGGTTTACAATACAAATATATACAAACATAACACAGATGTATTAGTGATAGGTAGGGGTAATGGCAGGCTTGACCTTTATTAAAAGCAGTCACATTTACCCCTACCGTCACAGCCCATTCATTTGAATAGAGCTATAGGTGTTTCTAATGCCAGAAAGTGTCTTGTTGAATAGCAACGCTTAGCAAATATGAGCCACGGTTCTTTATCAAGCTGAGGCACTGATAAAAACAATAAAAATAACATATTTACTGTCTTCTCAATGCGGAGTAATGTACCAAGGAAAATTTGGAGCAAAATTTTAGTAAATTGTGCAATTTGTATCTTATGTCTCTTTGCTTCAGTCTATCAAGATCTTTGCTGCAAGTTTTGTGCCGTGTTCATCACTTTGCGATATGGATTAGAGAGCAAGGGGATCTGGGGTGCTTCACCCACCCCCGGTACCCACACTAAACATTAAAACACAATACTAGCCAATACATCCATTGATTGCTAGTGTGGTTACCTATGCCCTAAATGGGAGCAAAGATAAGCACAATAGCAATGAATGGGCACCCTATTACTCACCCTCTTTACCCCCAACAACCCCCCCCCCCCCCAACCTAACACATACTGTACAGTAATGGGCAAAATCCCTATTATCCAGATCTGGATAATAACTAATTTGCCCATTAAAAAATAAAACATTATCCAGCCAGCATAAAGTAAATAAAAGTTGCACTTACCCCTGCCAGGATGACATCCATTCTCATCACCGTCCTCCGCATCCTTGTCCTCCATGGGCAGCAACAGTACAATAAAAAAAAAAAACTAACGGCCACTAACCCCTTAATCACCTTAGAGATTAGTAACGGCTATAGAAATTAAGGGGTTAACGCCCCTCCTCTGCTGCCCACTCGGGAGGCCTAACCATCCTCCCGGGGCAACTACCCCCACCCCCCTTCCCGCTATTGATTGGCACAGTGGTACACATGCCCATATAATATGGCATTGTTTGCCACTTTAGCAATGAATGGGCAAGCTAAAAAAAAACAGGCACAAAATAAAACACATGACATTTCAATAAAACAAGCATTTCACAATTAAGCCATTGATTGTGACTCTGGTAAACCCTGCCCTCAATCTATGGGCATGGATTGGTACACTGACAATAAATGGGCAACCTAAAAAAAACACAAAATACAATACATAAGAATTAAATAAAAACAAACCCTACAAATACAAAACAATTAAATAAAACAAGAACCAAAAATACAAAACAAAACAATTAAATAAAAACAAGTATTTGCCAAAAAATGCATTGCTTGTCACTGTGCTTATCCATAGCCCGAAAGGGTCATAGATAAACACATGGGCAGTCAATGGGCAACCTAAAAAGTTTTCCACAATTAAATAAAATACAATCAATGTTTTTCTTCCTTTTTTTAAAAGGATGTGCTTCTCTACCTTTAAAATTACGTCACCGACTTCCAGTATGGTTCCAGTGGGTGAAGTCACATCTCCCTGAGCTTCTGCAGCCCCACTGCTCCTACACAGATCAGCAGCTTAAACAACCACGACAAATGATTTAAGGCAGTAAATAAAAACTTACTGAATGATCCTGTAAACAGCAAAAAGCAGGCAGACTGCATGCTCCTGCGAGGGGGAGATACATGTGTAGCCCTTTTTCTGAACCCTCCCAAAGGAACTACTGGTCACTGTACAACACCTGCGGCTCCAGGAGATCTGAGCCTCCGCTAGCTGGGAGCCGGGGGTAACTATTCTAGTGCAGCGCCTCCACTTACCCAGGATCCCCGTGATGTGAGATTCCCCTGGGCAAGAAATACATACTAGTACACACACATGTGATGCAACCAACTTGACTGTAATAATGATAATGCACGGACACCTTATCACTATATAATGCAACTTAGCAATAACACATATCCTAATAACTGGTACCGTCCCTATAACGGTAGTGGCTCCGGCACGCTCCTAATGAGTACTGTCTCCGGCCCGCTACCACATGCTCCACACCGTGTCTGTGTACGGTGATGTTGGTAGAGGCTCAGTTCTTTAACCACTCGCTCAGTGTTCCTAAAGGGTTTAGCCTAAGGCGGGATCAGCGCCTGTTGACCGGTGTTGGTGCACTTGTTGTTATAGTACCTTCTGGTCACGGCGGTGACCGGCACCTCTTCGCAAAGGGTCAGATGAATCAGCAGTCTGCCTCCTGGGTCTCAATGTCCAGCCGTCTGGTCCCAGACGACTCGCCAGCAAGCCTGCTCCGCACGCTTGTCCCTTTGTCCCTAGCTGTCTACACAGTGAAGGGTGATGCTCGCTACCACTATGGGCGTCCCTGCAGCACAGAAACCTTTGGTGACTTCAGGGAACACTCCTAGGGGCCTACGGGGTAGCCTGTCCTATGCAGGTGGGTCACTGACACCCTGCACCCACTTTACCTCTCCCTTCACCTCCCGGATCCCCTCTGACTAACTCAACCTAACACCTGCAGCAAACACACTGCACTCACACTGTACCTGCAGCAAACGTGCTGCACACACACTCTGTGCCTACTTGTCAGAGCACACAGCACTGACAGCCGTGAAACTGACAAGACTACACACTCCACACATTGCTAAGGGCAGGGTCCCTAACCTAGGGGCCGTCCCTCAGTACTTACCCCTACCCTGGTGGGGATTGGGGCATGTCTGGTATCTGAGGAACTACCTTACCTGTGCAGGAGCCACGTGCACCCTACACCCTTCCTTCTCCTTCCTGCTCCCAGCTCCAACTGCCGTTGCCTCTAAGCCCGCGAAATGTATCATTCCCTGCTCTAGGGATTCCTGGCCTCTCATTGGCCACTATGAGGCACCTGGTGGACTTGGCCCTAAGCCTCCTGGGAACTGTAGTCCCGCAGAGGCTGCAAATACATTGGGGCTGCGTGCGCACTTGCCTTGCGCATGCGCGAGTCCCTGGTGGCCGCCGCAACAACTCCCGGGCTGTTCCTGCGCATGCGCGATCACACTCACGTTCGCGAATCCTGTCATGGTGGCCCCCGCTAGCCGGGTACGCCACCGAGACTCCGGGGACTCAGAGCGGGGGTCCGTCGCTGCCTCCGGCGGCACCCGCAACCGCTCGGCACTCTCGGAGGATTGGTTTCAATCCAGCTGAACAAAGGGGAAAAAGCAGGAAAAGCTCCACAGTAGGACAGTAACTTGAAAAGTCAGGAGAAGCATTTATATTGAGACATTTCTCTCCAGGCAGACACAGATGCCCCCAAATATCAGCAAAAGCAGATGAGAGCTGGGAGAAAGTCAGAACACACCAAGATGGCTTCCAAGCACATGGATGCACTGCACTGCATGCAGACCCAGAGGAATCAGATGTGTCTAAAGAGGCAGAAACTCCCAGGGATTATGGTGAGTTAGCCAGGGCTGTGGCAAATGTATTGATGTCTGCTTTAAATGAACATTATGAAAAATTGCAAAATCTCTAGATGATCTTAAAGGGGAACTAACCCTGCAGAACCCCAGGCTGGGGGAAGCTGAATCTATAGTGGGGGTCCTAGAGGATGTATCCTCAGAAATGCAGCAGGACATTCAAACGCTGGAAAAAATAAATAAAACTTTAGAAGACAAGATGGTGGACCTGGAAAACAGGTCACGTAGACATAATATAAGATGATAAGATGAATGGGAGTCCTTGAAGAGGTGGAACCCTCTCATTGCAGGGTTTCTGCACACAATGGCTGCCTGAATCTTTGGGTCTACCACATGATCACACTAACATCAAAGTGGAAAGGGCTCATAGACTTGATCCGGTTAGGCAGAACCAGGAAGGTAGGCCATGAGCAGTAATCGCAAATTTTCTGGACTTTAATGAAAAATCAACAATATAAGAGCCTATAAGAATTTGGGTGGCCTTAATTATGAGGGAAAGAATATTCTAATCTTTCAGGACTATTCTGCTGCAGTATCAAATAAAAGACGGGAGTTCCGTAAAGTTTGCAGTATGCTATATAAGCAAAATAAAACATTTTCTCTGGGATATCCTGCCACCTTAAGAGTCTTCATAAATGGAGGGACCAAAATATTTTCAGAAGCAACAGTGTGCTTTATCCACCAGCGTGCTGCAAAACTGGAGGACAGTCCCTCAGAAAGGAGACTGAGATACAGCATGGAGGAAAATAGCGAAGCCAAGAAAAAAGGTTCCCCTGCAAAATCCCTGCACCGCTGAGATGGGCCAGGCTGCAAGGAAATAAGTATTGCACTCATAAAGGGGTCGAATGTGATCTGGTTACAGAGAGATGGTACATTCATAAAATGATGTGAATGTTGGAGGAAAAGGTGTTTATATAAGGATTGTTGCATTTAGCGATATTAAGTTGATATAGTTCAAAAGCGACGGAGGGGTTATATTGCTAGGAGAACATTATAATACAGTATGTCTTTTTTTTTTTAATTCTCCACAAAAAAAAGTTGTTGTCTAATTGGTTACATGTTACAAAAAAAAAAAAAGTTAAGAAAACCTGGTTTGAAAAATATAAATTAGAGTGGTGGGGTAAAAGGAGGAGGAAGCAGCGGTGACCTGGGATGCGGCTAAAATGTCACTTCATGAAAAAAGGAATGTCATTAATCTATATGTGTTTTATGGTTTTTTTTTTATACTCTGAGTTATGTACAGTATGTGTAGCCATGCTGTAAAATGGTCTGCAGTTTCCTCTCATGCTGGTAGTAAACCTGGTAAGTTACAGGATTGCAAGCAGTAATCATGGAGATTTGCCCTCACGCCCTGGTGAGGTTTCATATGTATGGAAGGGAGTGGCTACATACTCTGAGTCCACAGTTAGTGACATCCGAGATGTGCCTGTTTCCTGAGGTATATAAGGCACTGCACTGCCCAAAGTTAGTTGTTGGACAAAGGAACAAGTCTGGGTTGAGACTTGAGAGTGCGGGGCCCACTAGTGCAGTAACTAGTGGCCCAGTTCAAGGTTAACAAGCAACAAGGCCTACACTGTGTCCATGGACCTGGCACAGGGGTGATCTCCCTACGGGGAGAGGGGATCCCACTCATTGGGAGGGCGTACCTTTCAAAGGGACAGCAGAACGAAATGTGCGGCTAAGAAGCTGGCTGTGAGGGGCAGCTGGCCCATATACGAACAATAAATATGCTCTTGATAAAAGATACCCTCATGTGTGAGTCTGGAATTACTCTACAGAGGATGGCACCACAGAGAAGTTCCTCATCAGAACCATCTCCCTGCGGACGCAGAGATCCTGATGAGGTGGAGGCGCTGCACGTGATATAGGTAGGACTCGCACACACTACCTCAGCTGCCTGCCTGGGTTGACAATCCCCGAACACCATCATGCGGGAGACTCGGGAGTCCTGTTTCCAACAGGTGCACCACCAGACACGACCATGTAATGGGGGCTGGATAGACCACAGGGGCCAATATGAGATTGGGTGGGTCGATCAGATAAGGAATACCCGTTACATATGTAATATTTGAAATGTTTTTCACTGGTCGAATATATTGTGATAGAGAAAACTAAACAGACAATCACGGCAAAGTAAGGTTCTTTAAGTCATTATATACATTATGTAAAGGCGTGCTAGACAATATCAGTTCAACAACTAACCAATGACGAGACTGCTTACTTGGAATGTTAAGGGTATTAACTCACAAATTAAAGGGAACAAAATATTAAAGCATCTGAAGCGCTTAAAAGCGGATATAGCACTTATCCAGGAAACACATCTAAACAGGGAGGAGAGTAAGAAACTGCAGACTAACTGAGTAGGTGAATGCGTAATCTTCCCAGCAGTGGGAAAGAAAGGGGGGGGGGGGGGGGGGGGGTAGCGATCCTGATAAGCAAATCGCTACCATATGAGCTTGTATCAACTTCGAATGACACTGAGGGAAGGGTGGTACAGTGTGTCTCAAGGTCAACAATATGGTTATACAGGCATACCCCGGTTTAAGGACACTCACTTTAAGTACACTCGCGAGTAAGGACATATCGCCCAATAGGCAAATGGCAGCTCTCGTATGCGCCTGTCAGCATGTCCTGAACAGCAATACCGGCTCCCTACCTGTACCGAAGCTGTGCGCAAGGCGGGAGACTATAGAGCCTGTTACAAATGCCTTATTTACATCAGTTATGCATGTATATGATGATTGTAGTGCAGTACATGGATCGATAAGTGGAAAAAAGGTAGTGCTTCACTTTAAGTACATTTTTGCTTTACATACTGTACATGCTCTGGACCCATTGCGTACGTTGATGCGGGGTATGTCTGTACAGTATGTATATATAATATTTATAGCCCGATGAACAGAGCCAACATTTCTTCCAGAATGTAACTGATAAATTGTTGAAAGAAAGAGGAGGTAACCTAATTGTGGGGGTGTTTTTTAACCCTGTCAGCGATCCATTTTTAGATAAATCTTATCTTAATCCTAGAAAAGGAAAATCAAGCTTTGCACAGAGAAGCATAGGGCTGTTACAAGAAACATTTGGTTTGTTAGACTGCTGGAAGCTATTTAACCCCACTGAGAGAGAATATACCTTTTTCTCTCACCCGCATAGCTCTTTCTCAAGAATAGACTATATTCTAACAAGCGACCATATGATGGACAAGGTGTCCGCAGTGGCGATCGGAGATATAATCATATCAGACCCCGCACCAGTATGGTTAGAGATAAATTTAGGATTTAGGGAACACCAAAATAGAATCTGGTGAAGTTGAAGAGGCCTCAGGCGATCCCCCGGCATTAATTTAAATGCATTGGGGGAAGAGCGTGGGGCCTCTGCAACCGCCGCGCCCTTCCTGAACAATCATGCGCCCCCCCCACCCCCCCAGTTTGCACACTGCTGGCCTAGAGAACTATAAGAAAGAGATATTAGAAAACAACATGTTTGATGGCTACTTTAGGATTGCAAATAATATTACATGTTCGATCTCTGAATTATATGATTGGATCCATGATAAAGACCATGGCAAGCAATTGCAAAAAGTGGCAGCCAAGTGGAACAAGGACTTCCCAGAAATAACAGAGATTGACTCTCTGCTGGTAGGATTGGGTAGAACAAGGAAAATAATAATATCAGAGACACGGAGGGAATTACAATTTAAATTACTACTTAGAGCATGTTATGCGTTTAATATCCAATATAAACAGATAGAAAATGATCAAAATAAATGTCCGAAATGTCTGCTTATTAAAGCGGATCTAAAACATTGTCTATGGGAATGCCCATGTATATCTGATTTTTGGTACCAGGTTGTAATATATATACATGATATCAGGGTAAATAAGATGATGCACAAGCATTTATGTTTGATAAAGTGTGTACGTCGCGCGAAACGCGTCAGAGGGGGTCATCTCCTTGCTGTTTTTTATGTACCGCTAATAAAAGGATTTTTTGTACCTGTTTTGAGCCATCCAGCTACTACGTTTTCCTCTCCCATGCTTGTGCATTGTCTTATATACCCTGGCTGCATGGACACGCTGAAAGACTGGAGCATGCCGACGGTTTAACACAAAGACTTCCAACTGAGTGAGTACAAATTTATTTTAATTACTCACTAGTGTTAATTTCTGTAACACTAGCCCACACAGTGCAGCACAGGTTAACATATTTGGCGCCTTGTGGAATAGGCCAGTTGACCTGCGGGCTAAGTGTAAGCTTTGAGAATAAGAAACATATAAAAAGGACCCAGTTATTCCTAATGTTTCTGTGATTCATATTCTTGCATACTATACCATCTGGGATTTATTTCTTCAATAGTACAAACACTGGAATTTACTTCTGGAAAGCATCACTTGGGGGTGTTTCACTCCTACTTTTCTCTTATATACACGATATGACAAAAGTAGTAACTGTGAAGGAACCTCTATCGGTTTTATTTGGGAATATGGAGGGGTGGAAAGAAGTTAATGGGGATTCAGGAATCCCAAGGATTGCTGAAATTATTCTCCTGGCAGCTAGAAAGTCTTAAATGGGGCAATAGGTGGAGTATGACCCTCCAAACTTGGAAACGGTTAAAACATATCTCACTCAGCTAATGACCTTAGATAAAATGGAAACGGAGGCCAATAAGAAATAAAAAAAATGTAAAACATTTTACAAAATGGGAACGCTTCATTGACTCTCTACCACAGAGTGAAAAAGATCAAATATATCAGGTTTTCGCACACACATCCTGGCGTCTCTTGTGGCAAATTGCACAAAGTCATAGATGAGGTAAACAGAGGGAGAAAAGAACCAGGTTAAACAGGTATCAAGACAGGAGAACAGTATATGTGAACCTAACGTCTGTAATATGTGTCTGACTAAAGTTATGTTTTGTACATTTTTTGAGTCCATTATTTAATTTAAAATTTTTAGTATTTTTCAGTTAAGTTTGAGCATCTGATTTATACCTTTTTACTTATATATATTTTATAATTAAGTATAATTTAAACATGGAAAATTGTAAAGATGTGTTGAAAGCTGTTATGTTTGCCAGCAATTTGTGGTGAGAAACAAAGTTCTCTGTGTCAGTGCTCAAACTTCGCGTAGGAAATAAAGAACTTGTATTGAAAAGGACCATGTGAGTCAACTTAAATGCCACTGTGTTGGTGTGTATAGATAAACTCAAAGATGAGGAGTCAATACTTTGAATGTCCTGGTGTAGACAAGAGTAGACTGTATATGAACACACTGTCTTGTCAAATGCCCTGGACTAACTCCCTAGAGTCACACACTATTAGTACACATAGTCTCTCAAATGAAGCAAGAACTCAGGCATACTCACAGCAGGTACAATCTGAAGGCTATTCAGTTAATCCACGTGCATCACGCAGAAGAGATACGGTAGTAAAGCAATCCAGCCTAGGAAAAAGCGGAGCACTGTGACAACATCAGGAGAAAAAATGTACAGCGCTTTGTCAACGAGTCACCAGCAATGTTGGAAAATCAATAAAAAGAACAATGAGAAAATAAAATGACGTCACCAGAAAAAAAGGAAAATCCCTGTTCTGATTGGTTGTAGTACCATGTGTAGCCCTGTGTGGTTTGGGCTATAGGTCTGCCCTCCTCCTGGCAAAAAATACCTGGTAAGGGCAGGATTGCCAGGAGCAATCATGGGTTTCCCCCACTTCGTGCAGTGAGTAAGTGAAGGCAGTGTCATCAGGCCCTGTGTCCAATTAGAGACACAGGGGTGGTGCCTGTTGGAGCTTACTTAATGTACTGCAACTTCCTATTTAGTAGTCTGTCCCTACAGTGAGAGGGACACGGTGACTCAACCAAGCTGTCAGGGCTCTGGCACGCTTGAGGCCCTCCCTCAGGGGAGCAGTGAGGACACCCATACCTCCTACCCTAACAGGGGGTATGGGAAGAGCAAGAACCACTCTTGTGCCCTTTGCTGGGAGTGAGTTCAGGGACATCCTAAAGGTGAATACCTTGATCTGCTGTCATTGAAACTGCTGCTAAAGAGGAAGATCAAATAAAGACTGCTGTATTTTACCTATACCTCCTGCCTGAGAGTGGTGTATTGGGAGGAGGGGAACGAATTATTTCTGCAGATACTTCACCCCATACAGCTGGGGGCTGCACAAGATGGAGGCGCTGCACGTGTAAGTAGATTTCGGGCACAACCCCAGAAGCCTGTCCTGCTATTCCCCTCTACTATCAGACGGGGCCCCCTGTTGCCAGCAGGTATGCAGGTAGGCATCACATGATACAACCTCAATCTGATTGGTTCTAGTACCATGTGATGACAGCCATTGTGTTTAAGGATGTGACGTCCCTCCCATCCTTAAAAAAATATTGGAGCTGTCACATGGTACTACAACCAATCAGATTGGGGGTGTACATCTCCCAATCCAATTTGTTGGATTACCATGTGATGGCAGCCATTTTTTTCTGGTGACATAATTTTAAAGGCAGGGAAGCATAATTTTCCTGATTGTCTGGGGTTCCCTCCCTTTAAGATGATGTCACATCTTTAAAAAAAAAAAAGATGTCACATGGTAAACCAGCCAATCAGAATAAGATTGGGGGTCTCCGGAGCAGAATTGCATTGATTTCAGCCTTGGGGACCCCCTGCTTCCCGAGATACAGATACGGTATGGGGTGCCGTCATCACCGCAATGTTTAAATCTCCCGCGTCACGTGACTAGAACATATAATGCATAGGAGATACCGGCAAACCATACAGGGGCCTGTATCTTGGGAACCAGGGGTCACCGGACTTGAAATTAATGCAGTTCTGCTCCGGAGACTCCCTGCTACAGTTATTAAAATGTAAATAAAAACAGTGCAATCGACTGAAAGAGCTGTGCAGGGAGATGCAGCTTCTCTCTGTGCAGCTCTTACAGACTGGGGCCAGATTGCAGGGGAGAACTGAGAAAAATGCTGAGATACCATCGCTGCTGTCCCGTACGGTATTGGCATTTTCCTACCTCCCGGTTTGAGACTCGTGGAAAGCGTTTCTGATTCTTTCTGAATACAGTGTTTACACAAATGTCAAACTGTTCGATGGGGTCATGCCAAACCGTTCGAGATAGCAACTTTATCCTCCAGGATGGTGCTCAAACACCATAAACGTAATACTGCACCGACACACTTTATTCGAGCAAATACCCAGTATGTACCTGGCAGATACCTGGAATGCGCCGCTCCTCACCTCTGACCAGCCCCGTTGCATTTGCCTTCCCAGCCTGGGTTCATGCCTGGCTGACGGGCGGCTGATCTGTTAAATGATAATGATTAGGATTTAATAGGCTGCAATGCTTCGCGTGTCTACCAGATGGCATAAATTCATGAATTGTAATGCAGTATATATATATATATATACTGTGCAGTATTGCAGCCAGCGGGAATAAAATGCTTCAATCCCTGCCTGGAAAATAACCCAATGCACTCGGGCAGAAAACAGTCACAAACCTCAATACACCCGGGTATACCCGAATTCGTGGGACTAGCCGAGCTCGAATAAAGTGTGTCGCCAGTGTATGTCTATAACTGACCTCTTCATATTTCCTCCTTTACCTGGCATAATCTTACCTTTTTATATCACAGTAAATGCTACTAGCATCTATTGGGTTGCTAAAGCATGCTACGCAGGTGTGACATTTGACTCCTCCTTTTCCTCCTTCCTTCAAATTAATGCCATGGCTAAAATTTGTTGCATCTTCCTCTTGCAACGGTGTTTCCCCCACCCGTTGGGAGATTCCCCTGTTACCAGGTGTATGTGTATGCTACCTGTTGGCTCACACAATGCTGAGTGGTTCACTGATGATTGTGGGGACTGCAGGACAGGTTTCTGGGGTATATACCCGACATGTACTCTATGGTACACAACGCATCCATCTGCCGTAAGCTCCAGATGTATTGAGGCAATCTCCCACAGTAGAAAGGGTTTCCTCTCCCCCATGAAAGATTACACACCAGGCGGGAGGTATAGATAGCTGGAACCGGTTTTATTCTTCTGCTCACACAGTATGAAGGCAGCCCTGCCCAATACAGTCCTTGATCTGGTCTCCAAACTTAGGATGGTCCCTGGACCTTCACTACAGGTCAAGGGCCCCCGCAGCAGTCCCTGCTCTTCTGCAGCCATCTAGCAGGACCAGGGGAAAAGGTAATCACTCAGTCTCCCCCTTTGGGGAAGAGTACCAGGGCCTGTCAGTGCACAGCAGTCCTGCGTGATACCATGTCTCTCTCAATGGTAGAGTCACTAATGAATTTGGGGATGCAACTCCCTTAAGTACAGTAGGGGGAAGGTACTAGGTCTGAACCCAGGATTGGACAGACCACAAACCTAGTCCCACCTCCACTCTCTGTCACTCAAGGGAAGCTGCCTGTGTGGGGAAAACCCATAGTTGATACCGGCACTGCTCTTACCAGGGCTTGCGTGCCAGCGAGGGCAGACTGGTAGCCAAACCAGGCATGGCTACACTCTGTAACATTACCAAGATCCGCCGTTCCCTCTGTCAATCTACTACTAAAACTCTAATACTGTACATGCCCTGATCGCCTCCTTATGGATTATTGTAATATTCTGCGAACAGGCCTCCCTGCCTCACTTTCTCCTTTGCAATCTATCCAATTTTCTGCTGCTAGAATTATCTTCCTTAAATTCCGCTCCTGGCATCCCATCAAGTTTCACATCACCTACAAAGTTCTCCTTCTTAACTTCAAGGCTCTCCACTAATGTGCTCCTCCATTGATATTAGCTTTTGATCTCTCCTTATATCCCTGCCCGTCTCCTGTGCTTATGTCCCATAGCTGTCTCCATTCTACCCCTTTCACCTCTACTACTTTCACTCACCTTAAATCTTTTCCCCTCACTGCCCTTTGCCTGTGGAACTCCCTCACACTCACTATACACTAAGCTCGTTCTCTCCCCATCTTTAAATTAAGCCTAAAACATCACCTCTGTCCCTCACCCAACCATTATGGCTAGTCCCTGCAATCTACTGCACTTACATCACCTGCGTCCTCACTCCCCCAGGGTGCTCCAGCCTTGCTGGCCCTCACTCATTCAGCCTCCAGTAATCTTTATTCATTAGTACTTTAAAATGATTGTTACCACTATCCTTTTGTGCCTTAAGCTGTGGACATAGTGCAGGCGACTGCGCGCACGGCACGAACAAATGCATTTAAGTGCACCAGCCCGGCCAATCTGCGCGCGATGCGAATCACGCGACGGCGCGGCAGGATTTTGAGCAGGTACATTTTTTTTCATTTTCGCGCGACAGATGTGTCACTTGAGCGTTTCCACCAGTGAGGGCGAACTAGCCTGGTGACGTCATGGCCACGCCTCCCCGTCGCCTGCGTGAACTGAGTCCAGAAATCGTTCCGGCGACAGGCTATGGCCGCAGCCTTAAAGACACAGCTGATTTTATTAAGTGCCTATGCTACATTGAGAACGAAAGCCGCATTTCACCGAAATGTCGTGCATTATTACTTTGTAGTTTCTCCACTGATGTGTGTAGCTATATTGCTACTGTACTATGTTTTTAATATATTACTGTAGCCAGGTCCCGCTCTGCCCATCGCCATCCCTCACCTGGCTGGCGATCGAGGGTGCTGCCGAGCTCCACGGCGGATCCGTCGGCGATTGCAGGGGTGAGGGGCCGACGGGAACCGGAGCGGACGTGCCTGGGACGCGAGCGGACGGTTGTCAGGGCCGTGGGCGCGTGAATAGGGCTCTCTGCGGTTCCCCGTGCAGGGCGCCGCCATCTTGGCTGGGATAGTTGCGCATGCGCGAGCAGCAAGCGCGTGGACCTTAGCCTACCAGGGACTGGCTCTTGGAAGGGACTACAAGTCCCATGAGCCTCTGAGCGCCCCATGTGACGCCAGGGAGCCAATAGGGCTACAGTATCTCCCTGTACAGAGGGATTGATACATTTCGCGGGCTCTCAGCACGTTAGTCAGTCGGCGCCAGGAGCAGCTAGGGGAAGGAGGTAGGGTGCAGGAGTCAGTGACTCCCTGCACTAGGCCAGCAGCCCCCCCTAGGCCCCAGATAGCTCTGAATCACCAGTAGTTGAGCGTTGTAGAGACAAGCCCCAGGTTAGGGACCCTTCTCCTTACTTCACAGAGTCAGTTAGGGACACAGCAGACGCTGCATGTCCATCCAGAGGTTTGGGCCCAGACCTCCGCTACCGCTGCAGTAGTCATCCGGGTGGGATCGCCCCGGATGGTAGTTCCTGGATTCGTCAGCCTACGGATCCTTTGTGAAGATCCTTGGCAGGCCCGGGCACTGGAGTGCTCGGCAGGTAACCTTCAACAAGTGCACCAACGATCCTACATATATTATTATTACGGGACTAGTGGCTGCGCAGTCACACATATCTTCCCCCTTTAAGGGTGCGGGACATATTGTGTGGGGTTATTGGACACGGGGTGGGATTACCCGGTGTAGGTGGGAGCGTCCTGCGAGACGCAGTAGTCAGTGTCTCCTCCTGTTGATTTATGATAGTACATGCTATGCAGTAAAGCCAGTTCTGTTTTACCTTGTTTGCTTAATGTGATTGTTTCCTGTGAGGGCCTCCTCTCACTCCGTTGGGATCCCTAGCAGGTGGAGGCGTTGCACCACGAGATCGTATTATATGTATGTACCCCAGGCTCCCCAAGCGGAGGCTTAGGCTCCTGAGAGCCACACAGGTTACACAGTCAGGTAGTAGCGTCTGTATTCACAGGGAATACCTGTTACATTACTAAATAAAGACGTTTTAGTCAGTATAAGAAGTTTTATTAGTCCCTCTAATGCTACTGTGGGTGCATGATCTGATGTTAATTGTGCCTCTTTTCCATAATAACAGAACTTGAACACTACACAGTAACTACTTGTGAAGGATAGCAGTGAAGGATAGCAGATTTACTGTAAAGCTGGAACTGTAAGGAAACTCTGGAAATTCCCATAAAAGTCCCCAAATCAGCATCTCTCTCTCTCTTTACACATGTGCCTCATTCACCAATGAAGCAAAATATTTTCAAAAGTCCAAATTGTTAAGTTACTAAAGGTATTAACCATGACTCAGTTGTTTAAAGGGAAAAACAAGTTATTGCAATGTGAAGAGTATGTCTTAATCCCACTACGTTTCATTATGTAATCAGCTGTTTCATTTGGGTGTTCCTAAATAATACAGTGGGTGTTGGCTACTGAAATGTATCTCTAAGCAAAGACAGATTAACATAGAAGCATTCATCTTCCCCAATCCTATTCCAAGAAACAGCAGTAAGATTTTTATATTTACAGTCATCCTGTCTTCATTTGCCAAATAGCAAATGGATAAAAGTCCAACTATAAAGGGGTCTGAGATCTTACATTATGAGAGTGATTTTGCAAGAGGAAATAGGGTGTTTAAGTATATCACATTACCGAAGCATACAGTATATGTCATCGTTACTTTATTGTGTTCCCTTTTGGGAAACATTGAGTGCTCTGAGCTTGTGTTACCATTTATTTGAATTTTATATATTTATCTGTCGGTGTACATCAGACTTCTTACTTCTTTGGTTTGTTTGCTTTTTTTTTATTCACATCAGTATTTCTTTTCCATAGTGGAATGTGGAATCTTTATCATGTGAACAGTAGCATATTATTTTAAAAAAAAGTTAGTGACTCCATTTTTGTTCCTTCCACCACCCCTACTAAACCTGACCATTTCCATGACTTGTATTTATCGACCTTTCTGCATTTACTTATATGTTGACTGAATTTACCGCTCAGAATATTTGAATTCTCACCTACAAATACTATAATACTTTTCTCCACTCATTAACTTTTACCCCCACTACTTTTGTCTTCCATCTCTATCCCTCTAATACTGCTAGATTAAGTTTCTCACCTCACAAAGTTAATGACCAATATATCTTCTCTGTGTTTGAGTCTCTCTCAGACCTCTTCTTCCATCTCCATCTTCAAACTCCATTACTGCTGAAGATGTTGCTGAATATTGCCCAGCCAACTAACCACTTGAAAATCTCCTACTTCTTATACTACACAGCACCCCTTCTCACAACTTCCCATGTCTACCCTTGGTTTTGTTTCCCTTTATCTCAAATGCAGAATTTTTGCCATTTTCCTCCTTCTCCGCAGTGTATAGAAGAGCAGGAGCATAGCTGCAGTGTAAGTCAAGCAAAAAATTCCAGGGCAACTCCAGATTAAATTAAAAAATGTGTTTAATACACAATCAGCTAACAATGGTGATGAAGGAAATGCACCAACGCGTTTCCTCCAACGGGACTTTATCAAGGTGATAAAGTCCCGTTGGACGAAACGCATTGGTGCATTTCCTACATCACCATTGCTAGCTGATTATTCAATCTGGAGTTACCCTGGAATTTTTTGCTTGACTTACACTGCAGCTGTGCTCCTGCTCTTCTATACATCTATGACACTCACCTATGAGGACTGCACCCCTGGAGTGACTGCTGTGTCTGGAATTATCACTGTCAGGTAAAGGGCATTAGCCCTTCTACATTTACCTTTACAGTGCTTTCTGTATAATTTGTTCACCCTATGGGAAGATACAATAATAAGGGGCCAATCTCTGTGGTTGCAGGTAGGCATCACTAGGTCTCAGTCTCCCTAGGGTTGTTTCTGTTAATGAATCAGTCAACATGGACATTTGGATGCCACTCTGAGTATATTTACTGAATTTGCCCATCAGCAATAGAGCATTTATTTATTTGTGTAGCACCATTCACCAGTTACCTGAGCAACTTTCTTATAAGACCTAATTTCCTGTCACTTCTGTTTTTTCCTTATTTTTTCCATCTCAAACATATTTCTCTTATGATAAACTCTGTCAACCCTGATTTCTCTGACCCTATGCACATTGCATGCTGTGCTGAAGTCACTTGTGCATTCAAAGATCTGGAGAAGTGTAAATTCCTTGTAGGCTGTGGTACTTTTTAGGGCAGGGGAGCGCAAACTTTTTTCCCTGCGCCCCCAAGCCGGCAGTCCCCTCACTCCCGCGTCCCCCCTATCCCCCACTTACCTGCGCTCCGGCGTCATGATGTCACGTTGCCATAGCAACGCGACGTCACATGACCTTGCGGCGTCATTTTGATGCCGCATTGCCATGGCGACGCAGAAAGAAGCCGCCGGAGCCAAGGTAAGTAAAGGTTTACAGAGGCCCTGCAGCTCCCCCGGCACTTAATTTAAGTGCCTTCGGGAAGCGCGCTGGGCCTCTGTAAACCCCGCACCCCCCCACCGCAGTCTCGTGCCCCCCCTGGGGGTCACGCCCCCCAGTTTGCGCACCGCTGTTTTAGGGGACCAACATGAGTCTTTTATAAATGAAATTATAGTGTACCAATTGTGCAAAACCTTAAAGGTTTATTCTTAAGTGCACTTGAAGAGCTTTGGAATGCTCTGTACAATATGTTTCATCTATAGAAACCGTATGTCCCTGTTTATTCCCTTAAAAGGTATCACAATCT
The DNA here is from genome assembly GCA_036426205.1 of Ascaphus truei. NCBI lineage: Eukaryota > Metazoa > Chordata > Amphibia > Anura > Ascaphidae > Ascaphus > Ascaphus truei. The sequence goes on along the minus strand of CM071569.1, from coordinate 260,674,477 downwards.
ACAATAAATATGTATAAAAGATGATTGTGACACTTATGGAATACAAAATAATGATAATTACTTCCTCCTCTTTGTAAGAGATGTGTGCAGAGGTACACAATAGAGACGTTTTTTCAGGTGAAATTAAAATAAGGCTTTATTGCGCCTGTTCCTTTAAACATTTCCAACACAAAAATAAAAGAAAACCCTACTCCCCTTGCCTTGCTATCAGTATACAGTCCTTCTGCAGCTCAAGACATCTGTTTCTCTGGTCAGTCCCAAGTTGTGGGCTAAGGAAATCTTCTTCCTGTTTCTCAGAACAGGCTTTTTCTAACACAGTCTTAATCGGCCAGGTGAAGTCTGGTTGAGTGCCTGTGCAATTAACCAGCCCACTGCTGGATTTAGTGACAGTTTTTCTCAACAGTGATAAGTCCCTGTTACACTCTTGAAGCTGTCTCATCTTTTAAATCATTATCTACGTCTTACTCCACTCTGTGCCAATGCCCTACCACAAATTTGTTTTACCTCGCCCAGCATGTTTTCCACTTTTTTTTTACCAACTGCTATTTACTTTTAAAATATAATCTATATCAGGGGTGTGCAAACTCGGAGGAGCGCCCCCCAGGAGGGGCGGAAACTTTTCTGGGTGGGGCACGGCCCTTACAGAGGCCCGCGTTCTTCCCCACAACATTTAAATAAAATGCCGGAGGCGCACGCAAGGCCTCTGCATGTCTCTTACCTTCGCTCCGGCGGCTTCTGGCGACATATCACCATGACAAAATGGAGTCAAATGACGCCGCAGGGTCAAATGACAATGCGACATCACATGATGTTGTGACGTCAAATTACGCCGCTGACACCAGAGAAAATGTAAGGGGGGGGAGGGTGTGAGCGAGCAGGGGGGTAGAGCAGGTAGAGGGCGCAAACAAAAAAGTTTGCGCACTCCTGATCCATATGATAAGATAAGATGGCTCTCAAATCTCAAAATACATTAATGACATATTCTGAATACATTGATGACATCTTAAAGCTTATTTGTTTGAAAAAATACTGTAATAAATTTTATGGGGCATAGAAGTGAAATGTAAAATATAAATTGGGACATTCTGAACAGGGGACATAGAGAAGGTGATTGCAGGCACACAGGAAGTAGAAAGGGATGCATTGGATACAAAAAAGATGTCGAAAAAACCGTACCATTTTCATTGCTGTGGCCATTCATGGTCACGTGACCCGCATGGATTAATGGTGCTTCAAAAGCATGGTTCCCCCGGATGCATTCACGGCAGACACTGTCCCCAGCGCAGTGGACTTTTACTTTTTTGTCCGCACTTGCTATATCGGTTATATGGGGGGAATACAAGGCACATGTGGCAAACATGGAGAAAATGTAGGACTCTGGAGGAGTGGCTTGGTGAGTAAAGGTACTGACTGATAATGGACACTGATTTTGAAGCAGGGGAACCTTGTTCAAATCCTGTGTCATTGTCCCTGTAATCATGGGCAACTCACTTGCCTTACATGCCTCAGGCACCAAAAACATAGATTATAAACTCATCTGGGCAGGGACTGTGTCTTCAAAAAATCATATGGGCCATTCTGTGTATCACGCTCTGTACCAGGGGTGCGCAAACTGGGGAGGGCGCGGCAGTTACAGAGGTCCCGTGCTCTCCCCCAAGGCGTTTAAATGAAATGCCGGACGACCACGCAAGGCCTCTGTAACTAACTTACCTTGCTTCCAGTGATGTGTCGTCATGGTAACCCGGCGTCAAATGATGCCGCAGGGTCACGTGACATCACATTGCCATGTTATTTAGCATTGATAGCTTAATGCTCTGCATGTACTGGCACTTGAGGGGTAATCCTGCCACAACAAACCTAAGGGAAGTGATGTGTTTAAGGGTGCTAGTTGTACCACATACATTAAGCCCATTTACATCTTTTCACAGATGAGAAAACTTTGCCTTCAAATGTGCCAAACAAATTGAATTTCTGAAAAATATGAGGTATTTACATGTATTATTCTGTCTTTGTATGTCTCTCACAAGAAGTTATATTGTAAGCCTTTAGGGCAGGCATTTCCTTCTCCCGATTTGCAGTTACAATATGGCTCATACTAGGATTTTATCTTTGATACAGTTGGAGCAATGTTTTAGACCTGGAATTGCACCACTTTTGCCTTCACTATGTGTGATGCACTGCTGTATTTTGCATTCCCTTATACTGAAATACCCAGTGTGTCCCACGTAGGAATAAAATTCCATACCTCTTGTAGCAATGTGTTTACTCTGTAGAAGTGGTGGAACTACCATATGTCCGGCTGCCCACCACCTTTAGGGGTTCATCCTCCACGCACTGGAATGATGTTCCGACACGTATTTTAGCAGCAGGAACAGCGTTACGGCATTTCTAAACCCCCTCCTCTCTGCACACCCCCTCCCTGGGCCGTACCTGTGGTGCGGGGCCCCTACCAGGTGGCAGAGGAGGGAGCCCATCAAGGTGGTTTTAACATGGAAGTCTGGCCCAACTTCGGCAATCACCGCCTGAGTGGGCTTTCTCTGCTGCCGTGTGAATAGCCGCCCTACAATTACAGGCCCTGGGAGGATAGATGGGCCTTTTTTTAAAACTAGCACTGGGGCCACCAGTGACTGGTTCCCTCCTCTGCTTTGTAATGTGTGTATGTTGCAGTAAGTACAGTACATGTCCTGTCCATACCAATTTGCACAGGAATGTAAATTATACAAACATGAATTCTGTTTGGATTTGCATTAACTACAGTAACTTGTAGGTTTTTACAAAGCAAAAGCATGTTTACGTGTGTAGCCATGCCTGGTCTGGCTACCATCCTGCCCTCCCTGACATTTAAGTCCTGGTAAGTGCAGACAGTGTCAGGCACCATCTTGGGTTTCCCCCTCCCCCCCACAAGCAGCTTCCTTGGGTGACAGGAGTGGAGGTGGGACAGGGTCTGTGTTCTGCCCAACCAGGGGCTCAGACCTTGTGCCCTCCCCTTCTGTACTAGGGAAGAGGCAAACCTAAATGTAGTCAGTTAGTGAATACTCTAGCTATGGAGTAAGTACTCTGAGTTGCTGTCTCGCCCTGCGAGGTGGAACTATAGGATCAGTCCCATAAGGGGGATGTGAATAAGCAAAGGCCTAAATTCTCAGATCTGACCAAGGGACCATCCGGAGGTCTGGGACCCAAGACCATAAGTATGCATCAGGTATAACCCTTCATGCTGTATGCTGTGACTGATAAAGATGTTCCTGCTTTACAACACTCCTGGCCTGCAGTCCATCAGGGGGGAGTATATGATCGTTCTTCTGCTGGGACTGCCTCCAGCACTACTGGAGCCTGCTGAAGATGGAGCCGCTGGCACCCAAAAGAAAGAACTATGCATTGACCTCCAAAAGCCTGTCCTGTTTCCCCAATACCATCGGCAGAACCTCAGCTCTCCTGCAAGCCAACAGGTAAAGCGCTCCACTATACACCAAGTAGCCACCAAATCTCCCCTAGGGTGGGGGAAGCAGCGTTACACGCGTGCACAATTATTATTTTGAATCCTATCCCTTTCACCGTCAGAGGTGTCAATGCATTTGAAAGCCAAGCAATAAGTTGCAGACAGCTCAGACAGTTTGGGACCCTTCAGTATGCATCATGCTGTTAGACAGTAAACATAAACACTGTGTCCTTTTAGCCAGATGAACAAATATGCCACAGTTAAAGGTTTTTTTTTTTTTTTAGGGAAATGGCACTGGTCCCGTCACTACAGCAACCCCTTCACTAGCACTGCTGTCTTCTGCTTGCACAATTCACCCAGTGTCCAGCCCCAAACTCTGAATGGGAGGAGTTCGCCTTTGTTCATTCTTTATTTAGAGCTTTGCTCTCTGAGCCTGCAAAGCTGGAATCCTTTTCCCATGCTTGCTGGCTGCTGCCTGTAATACAAATGCCTTCTGTTTACTATGGGAGCATTCTTGCTCTTCAGCTTCTATGGCCTTTATTTCAACATGTGGAATCACACACAAGAACCTATTATATTGGCATTGTGGAGGAGAACTGGGATTATGCACCATCAGGGAAAAATCTTATTACAGAACAAAACATATCACAGGACAAGTAAGTGAACAGCTTCTGCTCCATCTGTCAGCTTCGTTGGTAAGAATGTGTTAAACAGGGCAGTGTATTATATTCTACTGTATGTATTGGGCTCAGCCCATTATACAACGTATTCTGCATTTACTTTGTTTTGATCACTTTCTGCATTGTGATATAACCTAATAGAATTATATTTTTGAACAAATGCTGATTTTATTTTATAAACTCTTAATAGTGACTAATTGTTGAGCCCTGGTTTTAAATTTGCCTCTGCATTATTTCATCCTGGTACCAGCTCTTAAGGAAAAAAACATGTTCTTGTGAATTCCTTAAGGGCCTATGCAGTAAGCGTTCATAAGCCACTTATCGCCCAAAATGCCTACTGCTATTCAGTAAGTGGCAATAAGTGGTCAAAAAAAGGCTGAATCACCCCAAAAAATTTGGTAAAAAAAATCACAGAGGCAGCGGTGATAAGCCACTTTTCGCCGCTTTTCGGCATGTTCATAAACTCATGCAATTCTAGTTGCAGCGATTAGGTTATCGATGCCTATCGCCACTCTAGAATGGTGATTTTTCTCCCAAAATCCTCACACCAGAAAAAGTTGGCGTGAAGGTGTTGGAAACCTGCTGAGAAGCGGCGAGATGGCACTTAGAAAAAAAATACCCATTAATATTACCAACGGAGAACCCCGGACACCCCTGTGGGGCCCCGGACACCAGCGGGCACGACCCGGGGACCCCCAGACACCCGCGGCCACCACCCGGGTACCCCTGCCGGCCTATAGTATCAATCCTGTGTATAATAAAATTAAATATGGTTTTATGTGGGGGTGGGCTGTGTTTTGGTGGTTATTACTTATTTTAATATAAATGTTATTACTAGTGTAGCAGGGGGTCCCTAGACCGGAAATACACGCGGTTCTGCTCCAGAAACCCCCTGCTCATCTACACTAGTAATAACATTTTAATTAAAAAAGATGTACATTTCGGGCGAGATTTGCACAGGAGAGGCAGCTCTCTCTCTGAGCAGCTCTCTCAGCAGCAGATATAACTCGCCAGGTAAGGCCTTTTCAGGGAGACGTTCATCACATCGCCGGCAACTCACCCGTTTTGTGAATTTTGCTATCACAGGTAATCAACGCTTTCTAAATACCGTGATAGCAACGCTCACAAAAACGGCGATTTAAATGGCCCGGCTATTTTTTTTTATGAACCTTTAGTGCATAGGCCCGTAAGTATTTATTATGTTGTCCTGTTTGGAGATAGGCTTTTGGACTTTAATTGAAATAGTTTTCGAATGTACCTTGAATTTGGAAACAATTCTTACAGAGAAACAAGCTATGACTTTTCGTTTTCGCTTTCACTTTCAACACATCGCTAATCCGTCGTACATGAGTGGCACTTACTTGGTCACTTTTTAATAAGGGACAGAGTTGGATGGCACGCAGGAAATCTCTGCTATGTCAACTCAGAAGATTCTCCATCCCCTAGTTCAGGGGTGCGCAAACTGGGGGGCTGGGACATGGCGCTTACAGAGGCCCCGCGCTCTTCCCCAAAGCATTTAAATTAAATGCCGGGGGAGCGCGCAAGGCCTCTGTGTGTTACAACCGGCGGTTGCTGGTGACATGTCGCCATGACAACGCAGCATCAAATGACGCTGTGGGGTCGCATGATGTCGCGTTGCCGACGTCACATGACTTAAGTGGGAGGGGGTGGTGAGGCAACGGGGCGCAGGCGGAAAAGTTTGCGCACCCTGCCTGGTTCACTGTCAGACTTAGTGCAAGACAATATGGATTGGCCACTGTCTGCTGACCGACTTCCCTCCACATTCTCTTACTCTATGTCACATATTTGGGGGGCTGGACAGATTTTAGACACCACACAACAGTGGAACTTACCTGCACCGTGTAATTTACTAAGAGTTTAAAAAAAAAAAAAAATATTACAGTACACTACAATGGTTTCTATGTTACGTTATACTTTCTCCCAATGGAAAGTTATATGTTTTGCAGATATACTTTTGACACATTTGAAATAAAACTTGGTTTAAAATACTGTATGGGGAAATATCAAAGGTTCACAACAGCGTGCTGCGAAAACGTCTCAGAAAGATAACTGTGTAAATGGAATGTGTGACATATACTAGAATAAAGATCAGAAAATAGACTGTATCCTATTTAATTGACAGTACAGTATATAGTCATTCACCAAATGACTACATAATCCAGAGTCCAGCAACGTGTTCAGTTACTGAACAGGTTACATGCATATACTAAACACAATAGTAAAATATGCTTGAATGAGCTTTGCCTGTTCATACATTTATACTGCTATCTTGGCAATGTTGTATGCCAGAAATAAGATATTCATATTAAATGGTCCCAACAGAAAGCTACATGCGTGATATCTGACACACACACACACACACACACACACACACACACACACACACACACATAAATGATACGTAAAAAAACTATTAAGTTACTGTGGTTTTTCGGAAACCTGCAGTGCTACATAAATTAGCATGTTACTGTAAGTAAGTAATGTACCACTAATCTGCAAAAACACGAATTGTGTAATAAAGAGTAAATGTATCATGTAAACTCCCTATAATTTGTTTTACGCGGCATATGCTTGTGGTTAACACTTTATTTCGTTGGCATTGCCAGGAACCCGTTTTTGCTGGCTCACTGCTCAGAGGATTTTCCATGTGTTAAGTGTTTGGAATTTCTCACATGTCACTTTTACAATCCCTGAGAACAGTTTTTTTCTCTTTCCCGCCCCTCTACCTCCAACCAAATCATTGCCAGACCTGGAAGCCTCCCATCGGGGCGGCCTGACAAACACAAGGAATGCAAGCACTTGGAATGCATGCACCGAAATAATTGCTCCAAGGGAATCACGTCATGTATGTGTTGGTAATGTTGGTAGGGAAGAAATAAAGCAGCCATTAATTAGTTTAGAAAAGAAACATTACTATTAAAGAAGCAATCCCAGGGGTGATTTTTTTCCCCCCACGTTTTGTTTTTTGGTTTACATAGGATTGAAGTCGGGGGGTCTCGAGCTGAACCCATTAATTTCAGCTCCGGGGACCCCCTACTTCCCGATATACAAACCTCTGAATGGGCTGCCGGTAGCAGCTCCGGCTGCGCTAGCTGGGGTTTAAACCTGATGACGTCACGATTTTCTATTGGCCCACAGGGCGCGGATGTTTTAAAATGCCGCCATTACATATATGTATGTGTACGTATATCTTTATTTATATAGCACCATCTATGTACATAGCTCTTCACAGCAGTAACACGTGTAACAGAATAATATAACACATAATGGGAATAAGCGCTTCAGACACATAAGTAACATTAGGAAAAGAAACCCCTGCCCCCAAGAGCTTGCAATCTAAGGGAACCCTGCGAGCCAAGACGACCGTCTACTGGCACCCCATACGGAGATCTGTATCTCCGGAAGCAGGGCATCCACGGAGCTGAAATTAGTGGGGTTCACCTCTGGAGACCCCTTGCTTCAATCCTATGTACATTTGTTTTTAAATTGCCCAAAGAAATGCATTCTTGCAATGCCTTTTTAAATACATACAGTAACTATTCTGAGTATCTGTTAACTTCCAGTTTCCTATAGCGCCTTCCTTTGGAGAAAATAAACCTAAAGTAACCATAATTCTGCAAAACATGTAGACACATATTTACTAAGCGGGTCTACAGCACCAGGAGACACCTTTTCAGCCCATTTAAGTAAATATGGACCACAATTTTTGCTGTGTGTGGTGACTTCCTCTTTGGCCTCTAAACTAGAGCAATAATAAAGGGGAGGATGTCTCCATGCACGCCAATGTTTTCCTCTTGGATAGCGGGGATAGAAGGCAATAGTGGAGCATTAATGGAGTAAACAAAAATAATGCTAAAAATATATTTTGGGTTGGGTAGATTTTTTTTTAAACATTACAAGTTTTTGATGGTTAGGTCAGGGGTTCTCAACTCCAGTCCACAAGATCCCCCAACAGGGCAGGTTTTTAAGATATCCCTGCTTCAGCACAGGTGGCTCAATCAGGAGCCATCTGTGCTGAAGCTGGGATATACTGAAAACCTGACCTGTTGGGGGTCTGTGCACTGGAGTTGAGAACGTCTGGGTTAGGTTATACCCAGCATAACTCTTTATAGCAGTTGAGCCTCCAATATGAATGACATCATAGCGTTTGGCAGTGAACTTCTTTACCTTGTGCTTTCTGTACTATTAATACGGTACTGAAAACCTTTATGTTGATTTTGTAATTTGGGGAATTTGTGACTGGAACGCTGCCCAATTCCACATTGAGCTGGCCCCAGACTGATGCATCAGCTTTGCCTAGCGCTAGTTATTACATTGGGATCGGGTTTAAAGCCTTAAAAGCCTAAGCTGGCGCAGGATGTCCCAGTCGGTCCTTCGTTAACCTCGTCATTGTTGAAGGTGCCTTGATAAAGTGCTGGCTTTTATATTGGGCTGATGGCCCTTCCAGCAGAGACGGGATTATAATGAATGTATTTGCTAGTTCAGGTTTTTAAATCACCCATCCCAATGTAAAGGGCAGCACTGGTTTAAGTGGGTATTGTACTCTGGCCCTCGCTCACTAAGGCTGCGTTTATAGTAGCCGCGATGGCGCGCGCGACAAATCTGTGGAAGTCAATGAGGGCGGCCATAGTGCGCGGGGGCGCGATGCAGTGACCAAGCTACAAATTAATTCGTTTTTTTTTAGCGTCACGTCTGCGACACATGAGCGGTTCAGCCAATGAGGGCGAATCAGCCTTGTGACGCCTCCCCATCGCCTCGGACCTCAGTGCAGGGATTGCCCGAGCGATAGGCTATGCGCCTACTATAATCTCAGCCTAACTATACAAATTAATCTTTTTTTCCCCGAGGTTAAATCCACGGCATCATTTGACACTGGGATTCCAAAGGAGCAGGAGGGCGGCAGCAAGGAGGCGGCCGATACAGACACGTGCATTCCATTAGGTCCGATAGGCTCGAGAGCGCGGCAAATGCATATGGGGGCGGAAATTTTGCCGCTCAAGGCCCAGGCCTAATGGCTGCAATTGTATACTTTGAAGGTGGTAATAGTGACAAATAATGTAACGCTATTTCCCTGCGTTTAACTTACCAGAGTTTAGTGCGTAGGGGGGTGACATGATCATGCCTCACTCGCATACCATTTGCCTCTGATTATTACTGACACAACACTGCTTAACATTACGTTACTGTATGAACTTTGAGTTACAATTAATGTGACATTTATTTAATGTCACGTGAAGTAGCGTAACAGAGTTTTGTGGATCTGAGACTTGGAGCAAATGTGCATCAACACAACTCTGTTGCTCATACTTCTGTTTTGTGCCCTATTTACAGATGTAGCAGGAATTATTAACCCCATCGACGCTTGTTAGCGTTAAAGCTTTCGGTAGCGCTAACGTATCATCTTGCGTTAACGGTGTCAATAACATGTGCTACATCTGTATGTAGCCAGGTCTCCCCAGCGCTACCGCACCCCCCTCACCTGATTGCCGATCGCGGGGGCCGCCACGTCCAATGGCGGCTCCGTTCGGCAGTGTCAGGAGAGAGGGCGGCCAGGTCCCGGCTCGGGGGTTGCCGGGGACGCGTGCGGCCGGTTGCCAAGGCCGCACGCGCATCTCAGGGCTCCCGGCGCTCCCGGAGCCGGGCGGATAGGGCGCCGCCATTACGGAGAGACTCGCGCATGCGCAGTGATCGCGCGAGGGCAGGAGAGGTCCAGTTAGCTCGCGCATGCGCAGGGAGAACCCTAGCGCCAGGGAACAGTTGCGTGAGGGCAGGGAAGGCGCAGGAGAGTCGCGCGAGAGTAGGGGAAGTTAGTGAGAGGTTGCGGCGGCCATTACAGGTTTGTGTAGGCAGAGGGAAGGCACGCACGCGGCCTCAATGTTATTGTAAGTGCCCTGGGACTACAATTCCCATGAGGCATAGCGAGGCAGGCACCAGGTGCTTGATAGGAGCCAATAGGGCTGCAGGACTGCCCTGGAGGAAAGAGATACATTTTCCCGGGCTTTGCATGAGTCACGTCAGTTGGAGCAGAGGAGCTGAAGGGGAAGGAAGGATGCAGGGAGTGAGTGCAGCTCCTGCATCCAGATAGGTACCCTCACCCTCCAGGTAGGCCCCAACTCCCCACCAGGTTAGTGGGTAACTGAAGAGGGACGGCCATAGCTAGGGAGGTGATCCTTAGGTGTGGAAGGTGCAGTTTGGCAGTGCCACAGCGAAGAGGGCTGTGGGCACTGGCAAAGAGGCACAGCGTGCTAGTAGTGGATTGCTACGGGATCCAGGTGGCTGTGTGTGATTGCAGCTGTCTGTGTGTGTGTCGCTGCATGTGCTGGGCGCAGTGCGTGCAGTGTGTGTGAAGTGTGTGTGGATCCCTGCAGGCTGACAGTGTGAGCTGAGTGTTGGCTGCAGGTGCGTTAGGCTGTTAGGATTAGCAGTTACAGTTGAGACTGGGTAGCTAGGGGAAGGGGGGCAGGTTATTGTCCACAGGCCCTAGGAGTTTTCCCCAAGCCATCCCAGGTTGCGGTTCCTCAGGGACAGGCCCTAGGTTAGGGTTGCTGTCACTCTAGAAGTAGTTAGGCAGAAAGCTGATAGCGGCGGTTGCTGTTCCCATGCGGTTGGTGTTGCCGTGATCGGTTGCAGTTCCCGTGGAGCGGTGGGGCCCTCGTTGGGGTCCACCGGCAGAGTACCTGGAAAGGATCAGACGGACGTCTGACCCTTTGAGAAGAGTGTTGCAGGCCCGAGCATCGGAGTGCTCGGAAGGTATCAATATTATATGTGCACCAACAGGCCTAGAGGTTTTAGTGACTGCGCAGTCACCCAGTGACTATCTCTGTAGGAGTACGGGACATTGGGTGGGGTTCTTGGGACACTGGGTGGGATCACCTGGTGTCGGGGAATCGTCCTGCGAGACGTCACCACGGGTAGTGTCTCCTCGTGAGAGGAACACAGGTTATGATGTTATGTAATGGATTATGATATTCTCTATGTTCGTAGTAAAGCCCTTAGTTATATATAATCACTGTGTGTGTAGTTTCTTATTGGGTTCCTATGTCAGGGTCATTCTACATTTCCCTAGAATCCTACATAGGTGGAGGCGCTGAAAGAAGATTCGTTCCAGAGGATTCACCCCAGGCTCTCATTAGCGGAGGCTCAGACCTCCTGTGAGCCTGACAGGTATACGCACCACACCGGTAACACCGCATGTTCTACTCACCCACACTACATATGAGATTGGGTGGGGTGGAATACCCGTTACATGTAGCTTAACTTAATTGCAGGTTGTGATACATATCAGTGGTAGATGTACAGAATCTCTTAAAGGAGCAATTCATGCTTTTTTTAATTACTGGTTTTTTAACATAGGTTTGAAGCAGGGGGTCTGCAGAGCTGAGATAAGGGGGTGCCGGTATCTCAGCAAACTTTAAAACTCCCCCGTCCCCTGGGCCACTAGGAAGCCGCACCGGTTGGCATCACGGCTTACTATTGGCCCGCAGGGTGTGGGGGCTTTGAAACTCAGCCATTACATGAGCCCTGCTGGTGAGCCAGAGTGGCTACTGGCCCCCACTACAGAGGTAAATAGCTCCAGAAGCAGGGGGTCCCCGGAGCTGAAATGAATGGGGTTCAGCTCCAGAGACCCCCTGCTTCAAACCTGTGTTTAAAAAACCCCCAATAAATTAGCAGAAATAATTGCCAGCTTGGATTGTATCTTTAAAGCCTCCTAAGTGTCCTCTTCACATATATTGTCACTGTTTAGTTTCAAACCCAACCTCTCTAAGTTTTATTTGTTTTATAAGAACTGTTAACAAGCAATAAAATGGAGATGATTATTAAAGTACACACATCTATCTAGGATACACAAATAACCTTTCTCTGAACGAGCAGTCTGCATTCTTGCTGTCAACTGAATTGTGTAAAATGCTATTTCACAATCTTGCCATAAAGTTGAATCAACACTTGGCTAAAGGTCACCCTGAATGAGGCGGTGAAGAGTAGCAATTGAACCAACTACAGGCATACCCCGCTTTAAGGACACTCACTTTAAGTACACTCTCAAGTAAGGACATATCGCCCAATAGGCCAACGGCAGCTCACGCATGCGCCTGTCAGCACGTCCTGAACAGCAATACCGGCTCCCTACCTGTACCGAAGGTGTGCGCAAGCGGGGAGACTATAGAGCCTGTTACAAATGCGTTACTTACATCAGTTATGCACGTATATGACGATTGCCGTACAGTACATGCATCGATAAGTGGGGAAAAGGTAGTGCTTCACTTTAAGTACATTTTCGCTTTACATACATGCTCTGGACCCATTGCGTACATTAATGCGGGGTAACCCTGTACTGTACATGTTTGAGAGCTGTTCATCAAATATTAGAGGGGCAGTCCCACCTAGCAGGTTATATATATGTATGTATGTATGTATGTATGTATGTGTAACGGGTTTTCCCCCCCCCAATCGCAGATTTATACTGTGTGGGTGCAGGAACATATATCGTTACTCAGTGTGGTGCATACCTGTTGGCTCACAGGAGGGCTGAGCTTCCGCCACGGGGAACCTGGGGCACTTATACTATGGACAACTTACTTATAACGATGCAGCGCCTCCACCTGCGATGGCTCCCACCAGAGGGGGAGTGGTTCCTCGCAGGACAATCAATAATCACATAGACAATGACTTATATTAACTAATACCTTTACTAACATGAATAGACATCAGCACATCAATAATAACTTGTGTCCCTCTCACGAGGAGACACTAACCGTGACGTCTCGCAGGACGCTTCCCCAACACCAAGTGAGCCCACCCAGTGTCCAAAGAAACCCCACCCAATGTCCCGCACTCTTGCAGAGAGTCAATGGGTGACTGCGCAGTCACTAGTTAAGCTAAGGGCCCGGTGGTGCACTTAGGAATGTAGATACCTGCCGAGCACTCCGGTGCTCGGATCAGCAACGCTTCACAAAGGATCAGTCGGGCGATGCCTCCTTCTGATCCTCCAACCGGACTCCTTGCACGTGGACCGCCCGGGGCGGTCCCACTCCGGAATAGTCTCTGCGGACCCCAACGTGGGTCCGAACCGCTTCAACAGGAACAGCAGCAGCCGCTGTGTCCCTATCTAGTCTAAGTGGCACATGCTACACTATAGGCCGTCCCTATAGTACAGCAACCTGTAGTGGCTTGGGGAACTCCTATGGGCCTAAAGGGGTTAAGGACCTGTCCCACTCCCCTAACTACCCAAGTCCCTTCAGCCTCACTAAATGCTGACAGCCAACGTGCTGCGCAACAAGATGCCTGCCTGTCAGACCTCACAGCACTGCCCGCTGTGACTCTGACAAGGCAGCACTCTAAACTAAGGGCAGCGTCCCTATCTTGGGCCTCCCTCAGCAATTACCCACTACCCTAGTGGGGGGGTTGGGGCCTATCTGGGGTGCGGGTACCTATAGGGCCGCAGGAGCTGTACTCGCTCCCCGCGCCCTTCCTTCCCTCACAGCTCCCCTGCTCCAACGGATTAACCTGAGTTACAGGGTCCCTCTCTCTAGAGCAGTCCCTGGCAACACTCTATCAGAGTAACTAACTACCTCAGACCCTGGGGGTGCTGGCCTAGTACAGCGAGTCCTGGACTCCTGTACCCTACCTCCTTCCTTGGGCTGCTCCGGTCTCTGACTGCTAGCTAACGTGCTGTAAGCCCGCCAAATGTATCTCTTCTCCAGAGGCTTCCTAAGCCCTATTGGCTCCCTGGTGTCACGTGGGGCATACAGAGGCTCTTGGGATATGTAGTCCCAGCTCAGAGCCTTCCCTGAATGGCTAGGGCTTCGCGGGCTTTTCCCTACCTCTCCTGCGCAAGCTGTCCTGGGCTGCCTCAACCTTCCCTGGTCTAGCCCTGCTCTCTCGCGAGCTATCTGGGGGCCTTTCGCGCTATCGCGTCCCTGCGCAACACGCAGCGCAATGGCGGCGCCCTGCTTCACTGGCCGCTGGGACCTTAGAGACGCGATCGCGGCCTTAGCAACGGCCCGATCGCGTCCCCGGCCGCAGGCGGGGAAAGCCGCGCTGCTCCCTGCTCCAGCCCCCACCCTTGGAAGCAGCCGTCGGGTCTGTCAGCACCCGCAACTGAGCTGCTCAAGGGGAGGGGGGTCTCCAGGAGCCACGGGAGCTCCAGGCTACATATGTATGCATGCATATGTATATATGTATGTAGACGTATCTGTACCGTGTTAGCCGAGCTTAATAAATTCGCACAAATAAAAGCATTTTGTTAGCCACAGAACAGTATAGTCTATTCGTTTTTGATATATATACAGTATATATATATATATATATATATATATATATATATGCAAATATAACTGTATGCTCATCTGCATGTCTTAGGCAGGTCTGCAACCCCGCCTTTCCCCCATTATCACCCAGCAGACAGCACTTCCACTGCAGCAAGGGATTCTGGGAAATTACATGCAAATGAGCACACAGTGTCACTTTTTGCCTCAATAACCATTTTTAACATGGTTCCCTATAGGCTTAAGCTTGCTGCATGGTCACAGCTTTGAGCACAGCCAGGGTTAAGGTGCATACCCAGAAAACCACCCACAGACAGCTGTTTCGACCTTGATAGGTCTCATCAGTGTGGGGTTGATTTTACTGGGAATGCAAGAGAGGCTATGGGATAGGCTAAACCATAATACTGAGTTAAGTTATGGTGAGTAAAAAAAGTGACAAAAACCCTCCACAGGAAAGCAAATATGCAAATATAACTGTATGCTCATCTGCATGTCTTAGGCAGGTCTGCAACCCCGCCTTTCCCCATTATCACCCAGCATACAGCACTTCCACTGCAGTATATATATATATATATTGTGACAAACGGCTTACTCCGGGGCTCCGTCGTTTGTCCGGGACTGTTTAGAACACGGTCTTTTAGGGTAGGTTTAATGATGAGGCGTCACGTACAGTTCCTTTAAACAGGCTATGCCTGGTTTATTCAGTCCCAGGCACTGAGACTGCCACAGTGCATACAACAGAAAACAGATCAAAACAAAAGCTGCTCATCTGAGCGATAACTTAACTTAGATATCCCTGACTCAGGGTTGGAAGTGGCTTTTCCACTCCCAACAACAAAACAAGGTACTTTTGCAGTCTTATACAAATGAACAGAAAGATTGAACCTGTTTGGGGAAGAGGCTTCTCCCCTCTGTAGTTCAGCAGCCTTCCAGCCTCCTGGCTCTTGTGGAGAGACCAGAGCAAACAGGAAAACAGTCTTACATACCTGATTCCTAATTAGCATGACAGGTGACAGAAATCAGGCAGCAGACAAACTCTGGTCTGGATCTCTCATCCCTCAGTTCCAGCGCTTGCCAAACTGTGGGATGGAGTGTATGTATTATAAGGCTGCACTCCCAGGCCAAACAGGATAGAAACTGTTTAGTATCCTGGGAGCCCTATATACGGAATTTATTACCATCCCCTGGTTTCTGTCACAATATATATATATATCAAATGGAAATATTACAGTGTACGGTGTGGTCATTTGCATGTCTTAGACAGGTCTGCAACCCTGCCTTTCACCATTATCGCCCAGCGCTACAGTGCTTCCACTCTACCTTTTGCTTCAAATCCATTTTGACATGGAGCCCTATACGCTTATGCCTGCTGCATTGCACAGCTTTTCAGCACAGCCTGGATTAAGATGCATAGCCAATAAACCTACCCACAGACAGCAGTTTTAACCTTTTGGTTCTCATAAGTGTGAGGCTGGTTATACTGGCTTGGCAATTTGAAGCTTGCATGTCATTTCCCAGAATCCCTTGCTGCAGTGTAAGCACTATATGCTGGGCGATAATGGTGAAAGTGTATTACCATTTAATATTGTCATAGGAGACCACGACTTATCTACAAATTAATACCGGGATTCTGCACTGAGCACACATGTTGAGTAAAATAAATTGTAATTAATTTCTTTTCAGACAGACACACAAATCTTAACGGTATACACTCAATAAAACACTTACTGGGATGGGGGGAACGAAATCAATTGTCCTTGGAATGAAACAAAGTCTCTGGGCACCCCTGTACGCATGCAAGTGGGTTTGCACAATGATCTGTGTAGCAGTTCCTGGCTAGGGGCACAAGTTGCCACCCATATATTTTCGCCAAAAGGTAAAAGTTTGTTCAGTACTTACAGGGTTCGTTCGTGAACCCTTAGCGCTAACGAATTCCAGAAGAGGGGGATGATTCTATGATATTATTAACCCCTCACACTCGGGAACCGCTGATGTTGGAAATTGATCAAATCGTTGTTAAATCAGAGGAATCTGCTAGGGACTGGCCAGCAGGCATTTTTATAGGGTTGAGAGTCCTATACCTTACATTTCTCCCACCTATCCCCGGCTTGCCAGTAGGTTGCAGAAAGGGCAGAAGTTGCGTCCTGGTTTGCACGCAGCAGGCGCTAACTTCACACCTAGGCTCCTTAGCATACCGGGACCCCCTACCTTACCTGGCGACACTGAGTCTGGGGTTTGGCCACCAAGTGTGAAGTACCCATACTTTACACAGGTATCTGGCACTTACAATATCCCGGTCATCCTAACACCTAGGTTTGCTGAGGCTTTTCAACTCCGGACTTCTCATAGACATTGAGGCACCCACTCTGCAGGGTGCCTTTGAAGTACGGAGTTGAGAAATCCCTCAGTTCATTCATCATTAACATACTTGCATGTTAAAGGATTTATTCCCGTGCTGACAAAAAAACCCTCCCGTCTTTACATTTGAAACCATCAGTATAATACAGTTTATTAATACAGTATGTTCTGCTTATGCCACTACTATAAACTTTATATATGTGTGTATGGTTTCTTTATTCCTAGCTGCACTCCAAAAATTAGAGTGCTAGCTCACTCCTATCACGAGTTAGCTTATTTAATTGAACGGGCTATGATGTGGTTTGTGGTTTCATCTACTTCCCACGCCAATATACATTCCCCCTTTTCAAGTTAAGAAGCTAATAAGGTAACGGATACATTTTGACAGAAACCACTTCAGCTAGACCGCAAACCACTTAATTCAATTAACCTGCGGTGCAGTGGTCTCGGGCAGGGGTCTCCAAACCTGTCCTCAAGAGCCGCACACAGGCCGGCTTTTATGGATATCCCTGTTTTCGCACAGGTAGCTCTATCAGTGGCCCCGTGCTTGACTGAGGCACTGATTGAGCCACCTGTGCTGAAACAGGGATATCCATAAAAGCTGGCCTGTGTGCGGCTCTTGAGGACAGGTTTGGAGACCCCTGGTCTAGGGCTTAGGAAGTGATCTCTATGCTTCAAAGTGGCCACCCATACATAGCCACGCTTCTTCAATCAGCGCTTGGTTTAGCGCTCGCAGCTCCCCCTTGTGTCGCAAAACCAATTGGCACAGTTCACATACAGTTCTATTATTGAGCTGCAAAATGGGGACAATAAAGATGGTGTAGGGGAAAACATATCGGTGTGGTGCACATACAGTTAACCCCTTCAGTCCCAACATGATTTAGGTCTAATCAGCCAGGTATAATGCCTTTATTAATGGCCTGATTAACCCCCTATCGCCACAAATATATTTATTAGTTTGGAGTAAATATAAAAATGCATATTCACAAAAATTTGTGATAAAATCGCAGTGTGGAAAAACCTGACAACAGGTGGGACTATCTGCTGAGCTGTGATGCAGGAGATGAGATAACAACACTTCACCGCTGCAACCCCAGTCAATGATCACCTCCGTCAAGTCCAGTCCGGATGTAGATCGGATAATCGAGGGGCTCTGGCGACGCCGCTGGGCAATCTGTACCTGGCGTCAGATGTAAGTTCACAGTGCCGGCAAACAGCTGAAAGCAAAAGTCCCAAGTATAGTCCGCAATCGGGGGCGGGGCTAAGCGCAGTACGTCAGTGACGTGACTGCTAGAGCGACCAATGAAAAAGGCCCTACACGTTTCCTCGCATTGTAAGCGACTTCCTCAACTGAAGGAGTACTATAATTGTCTGATTGTTGTACTTTCTCAATCAGCTATTGAGCATGCCATTCTCTTTAGAGATCACTTTTATCCTAGAAGGGACGTCCCCCTTAAAAGGTGCAATCCCATGTAACAAGTAAAAAAAACTATTTTTAGTAAAGACTTTAACAATGTAATTGGCTTCCTTAAACAAAAGTAACTGTGATAAAAACAGACCTTTAATTAATTGGAAATTATTTAGAAATTTAATTGTTTTGAATGGGGAAAGTGTTTGCCAATCGAGGCCCAGATCCGCAGGACCCCATTAAGTCAGAGCTCCTAACGGTCCATTATTAAAATTGATAACGTACATTAGTTTCCCTGATCTTAGCGGGTTTCCTCAAAGCTAATTATATGCAAAAACAAGGTTCGTTAGGGCCCTCATTAGTATATGGCTATCACAGTGGTAGCCAGATAATGTCGGGATAAGACACCACGACACTAGTTGCCAGTAATGATGGGTCGCGTTAGCCATATTCTAAGGATGATGCAGGTGCAATATATACCTGTCATCTGCCTTTAAAAATATATATATATAATAAAGGCGTTGGGGCACACAACAACAGTAATAATCCAAAAGACTGGAGCGGGTGCTTCTACTAACGTACTAAACTGTACAATGTAGAAGGGTCAAAAAAGCAGGCATACCAAATGGTGTAATAAATGTGTCTTTACTAGCTCCATGTTTCAACTTCCCAATGGAGCCTTTTTCAAGAGCCATTGTGGCCATAAAGGCATACATTATGCCATTATGGCCTTCATGGTCACTAAGGTAGTCAAGAACTCTCAAATTACGTTACTACCCATTATATCGCATAGAGGGTTAACCTTCCTCCTTAGGCTGTGCTTATAGCGCCGGCGACAGCGACGTCGCATCAAAACAAATGCCGCCGTCGCATGCGCTTATAGTAAGCCTGACGCCGTCGTGTCGCCGGCTCTTCAAGCATAGCCTAATTCCACTGGGTGGCCTAACCTCCCTCCCTGGGGGACCTACCCCATTATCAAACCCCATTATCCCTCCCTGGGGGACCTACCCCTCCTCAAACAAAAAAAACAACCTAACCCCTTCTACAGTACTGGCCATTAACTCTACTAGCCAAAAGGTGGCTAATAAGGCTAATGGCCAACATAGACACAGAGCCTCATACTAGTATCTCCGATAATCAATTTATCAAGGATTTTGAGCTGCTATTGCAACATTGTGCTAGGTAGCTATTCTGATAGCTCTGATAAGTTGCTTAAATCGCATGGGGAAAGCAATTTTTGGCGATTTCTCGCTCCTGGCAAAACACACCGTGGGGGAGCTGCAAAACATCTGGAAATCATATTTTTTCAGAAATCACTATTCTAGTTGCTCCAATCACGTAATCGGAGCTCTGGAATTGCGTGTTTATCAAAGATTCATCTCGCCAGCCCAAGGGGGGCGAGATGGGATCTGCAAGCATGACTTTGACTATCAAATGGGGGTATGAGTAGATTGAGTGGATGGTCTTATCCCCTTAACTGCTGATGGGTATGCAAAATACACATCAATGTGCCCATTCAGCACCAAAGGCTTAATTTCGAGATCATTGTCTCTGGGTATATAAAACTATTCAGCACGTCTCATACCCAGATCAATAATAAGTCCAGATCAGAAGCATGTCTCACACTTGAAGATTGAAGAACAAACATCTAAACAAACCACAACTATACTGAACATGTTTTCTGAGGAGGTCAAAATCATTTTAACGGCTGAAATATAATGTATTAATAGGGCAGCGTCATATTCCCGCAGCGCAGTACAATGGGGTTGGAGGACGATAACAAAAAGATTAAAAGTATCCAACATTAACAAACTTTGGTGCTGTAGGTAAGGAGGGCCCTGCCCCTTTCAGTCTACAGTATAAGGAAGGAAATAAAGGCATAGGGGGAGAAGGAGGTCGTTGTATTTATAAGAGCTGCTTGTTATTTAAAAGAGTTGGGGATCAAGTAAATGTAATGGCACAGAGGGCACTGAGAGAAAGGTATTGTATAAAGGTGATAAAGCTTCGTTATACAGCTCTAATATTTTATCCCACACCAATACCACAGCATTGCATCAGGAACATTAGCAAATGGCAGACACCTTTTGGCAGCCCTTCGGTGACACCTTTGCTGCGAGTCCAGTGTTATTTCTAAGAGAGACTGAGCTGAAGTGAAGATAGCTGACCAAAAAACAGATACCCTTAGCACACTTACATCACTTTGTCATTGCAAAAAAAAAAAAATGAATACCATGAAACGTGTGGGTTATATACGTAGTTAAATGAGTAACTAAAGTTCATTATTCATTTCATCATTATGCATGCGTTGACATTTAATTTGCTCCAATTTTGCTGCAAAGTGTATGGATATGGAGCACGAGTTACTTTCTAATATTTGAAGACAGTGTGCTTCACCTTACGGGTTTACACAAGGCAAACCAAATTGGAAGCAGGGCACTACGGATTTCTGCAAAACTACTTTATTCCGCCAATATTCCGACGTTTCGGCAGATACAACGGCCTTTTTCAAGTACAGCTGGCATGCAGTTGTATCTGGCGAAACGTCGTAATATTGGCGGAATAAAGTAGTTTTGCAGAAGTCCGTAGTGCCCTGCTTCCAATTTGGTTTTCTGATTCTGGAGTATTGACAGGTATTTTAGTACTCACCATAAATTGCAGCTGCCATAAGTTGCATGGGACTGTCAAACTGAAGTCAATAGGCGTTTCCATAAAATAGGGCCCCGATGGAGTGCTTTTTATTGGTAACCTAGGCAAGCGGAGATACAACACAAGCAACCTCTTACACCAGCAGCCGCTATTGGATAACTCAGTGGTGCGCAAACACCCCGCGCCTGCGCCCCCTACAGCTCTGCTCCTCTGTCGCGCCCCCTCCCCTCACATCTAAAGGTGCGTCAAATGACACTGTGGGGTCATGTAACGTCACGTCATGTGACTCGCGGCGTCATTTGACGTCACGTCTTCATGGAAACAGGCGTCATTTGATGCCGCGTTGTCAATAGAGACGCGTGACTGGAGCCGGGTAAGTACGTTTACAGAGGCCTCGCGCTCTCAGCGCGGGACCTCTGTAAATGCCGCGACCCCCCAGAAAAGTCTCACTCCCCAATGGGGGGGGGGGAGGGGGGGCGTGCCCCCCAGTTTGTGCACTGCTGAGTTAACCGATGGAAGATGGACTAGATGGTCCTGCAACTTTACAGATCCATACTAAAAATGTATAATAAATTATAAGTTCTTGTAGGCATTGACTTCTGTCTCCCAATGCCTACTTTAATATTTGATGCATTTGCCCACATTCATATTCTTCTTCCCTTGGCTTTGTCTTGTATTGTAACTCTGTAAAATGTGGCAGCCCGGTTGACGCTGTATAAATACAAATATATAAAACAACGAGTGCTATTTTTCATTAATTAGAGGTCTTTTCATCTGCTTCTTCAGATACGCATCAACATTCTTGGAAAGCGATTCAAACAGAATAGGACGAGTTTATAAAAAAGCCATATACAAACAATTCACCAATGCAGCTTACACCAAGGAGATAAGTAAACCAGCCTGGCTTGGGTTTCTTGGACCTATTATAAAAGCAGAGGTTGAAGATACAATTGTAGTACATCTAAAGAATTTAGCTTCCCGAGCATATACTATTCATCCACATGGAGTCTTCTATGAAAAGGATTCAGAAGGTAAATATGTTCCTTATAGTTTGTGGGAAATATTTAAAACAAGGCTTGAAATGATATCTTTTATTTGGATAAGTGATTGAAGACATGCAAGATTCCTGGTCTACTCAGTTCTCTTCTTCAGCCATGTGCTGAGTGAAGTTGAATTTGCTACATTTATAAAAGGGGGGGGAATGATTATGTATTTGCTTTAGAGGGTGGACTTTTATCTGCAGAATATTGCCTCTCATATTAATCTCAGGTACAGTATTCAAGAAGATCATTCTTGTTAATACATTCAACATGATCAGGAATCAGGCATGCTACAAATTACAAGACTGCAGTACATGGAAGGAACAAGACTGGGAACAATTTGGGCATTAAAGCTGCAGTTCAAGCAATATCCTACATGTGGTTTTTTTTTGTTTTTTTTTTTAAATAAATCAGTTCTGTACTATGAGAAAATATTGTAGCATTTTAAAAAAAATACATTTTTAATGTATTCTAATGTAACAAGCATTTTTGTTTCTATAGAAACCATTTACAACGTCACACCTCCTTCCTCTTCTGAAACAGGCTCTGGCTCTTGCGCCCTGCCCTCTCTCTAACAGTGCACCAATTATCTCTAGTGCCTGTCTGGTCACATGATCTCCCACACAGAACTTTGCTTCCTGGGTACTCTTCTGCTGCACTGGCAGTGAATTAAATAACCCCTGATTCGTCGATCGATTAAGGAGAACGGATCGATTGGGAACTTAGTTAATCACTTGTCAGTATTGAATGTATTGATGCACATATTGAATGGATTTTGATTTTTTTTTAATAGCAGCTTGAACTGCAGCTTTAAACCCCCTTGTTACTTCTGTAGCTCAGGGGAGCGCAAACATTTTTCCCTGCGCCCCCCTGCCGGCAGTTCCCCTCTCTCCGCGCACCTCCCCTCCCCCCGCTTACCTCGGCTCCGGCGTCATGATGTCACGTTGCCATAGCAACGTGACGCCACCCGACCTTGCGGCGTCATTTGACGCCGCGTTGCCATGGCGACGTGTGTAAGAAGCCACCGGAGCCAAGGTAAGTAAAGATTACAGAGGCCTTCGCCGCTCCCCCCGGCACTTAATTTAAGTGCCTTCGGGAAGCGCGCGGGGCCTCTGTAAACCCGCGCCCCCCAGTAGGTGCACCGCTGCTGTAGCTTATATTGCAGTCACTGGAGTTTACATATCAAGGCAAGGGTGATGCAATCCTGCAGCAACAGAACTTGCACCAGCTGTATCAAAGAATGTATGCAGTGAGTTAGGGTGATACATTAAGTGTAGTTTCTTTGCTTCTGAATTGGACTATTTTTGCCTTGATACACAGACAACAGAGTGTTGTTTCTTTTAATTTCTTAATAGAAGATCCATCCCATCCAATATGGGTAAATCCACCCATATTAGTATTAATTACTGGGACATTCACATTTACTGTAGGACCATGTTGGAGGTCCATTCCCCACAAAAGACTGATGAACATATAGTGTACTTGATCATTTGCTGTCTGGCTAATTAGTAAATAGAAAGTTTCACAGTTATTAGCTTTAATAGCATCCATCCTGTATTATATTTTTCCTTGTATTTGTTCTCTTTTATAACCTTAAATGTTTTATTTTTTCCTTTTGGTAACTGTGAAGTGCTTTGAGTCACATTGGGAGAAATACATTTTATTATTAATATTATTATTATTATTATAGTTAATAAGATTGTTTTGCCAAAAATATGCTTTAATTCAAAGGGCATACTTTTGACCCTTTGCTACACTGCTTACCATACCAGTGAATATAAAGTGGGAAGGGGAATTAGAGGATGCTTTTGTGTGTGTACCCTGCTGCTTCCTTTGTTATCTGTTAAATATAGTTCACTTAAAATGCAGCAAATACATAGGACGAATGCAGACAAAATAGTGGTTCATTCCATATTCCAGGGGCCTTTTACCCAGATGGAACCAAGCAGGCTGATAAACGTGATGATTCTGTTCCTCCTGGGGGACATCATACATATACCTGGATAGTGAAACAAGAGTATGCACCTACTCCGGAGGACCCCAACTGTCTGACTTGGATCTACCACTCTCATACTGATGCACCCAGAGATATTGCGACTGGATTAATTGGAGCATTACTGACATGCAAAAAAGGTACAGCAGGAACATATTTTATCAAGTGCTTCCACCTTATGGTTTTTGCACAAGGCATATGGTTTAACTATCTTCATTTGTAGTAAAGAAAAATGCTAAGTATGTGCAGTGTCATCCATTGGAAAGGATTTATAAAAGCTTGTCTTTAATAAAATATTTTCAGTCAGCCGAAATAAAAAAAAGTCATTAACTGCAACTAAAGTGCTACTTTTTAGTCTTAGTATTTGTAATATTGTATATTGGGCCAACGTCTATATACAAAAATGTAGCGGTAGACAAGCTTTTGCAGCCAAAGCAAACTTCACTGGACCAAGAACGGGGCCGACCTTTGACCTTCTGAGGACCTAAGCTATGTCAAGTTTAAGAGGCCCCAAAAATTAGAAATAGATTTATTATTCTGACTGAAGGGACCATTGAAAATATAAACATGAAACTGAAATAAATGAAAGCATTATACCAGTTTAATGGATAACCCCCCCCATGTCCCCTGGCTGCCAAACCAAAGTAAACATTGAGCAATAAAACGGCAAAGCAAATGTTTTTTATTGATTTCAACTGAAATTCTTTTCTTTGGTAGCCTAAATCTGGTGCCATTTTTGTTCTATTTTTGTCAAGGGACTTTGATATATATCTCCCTACAGAAGCCAAGAACAAGCTTTATTTCTGCACGTAATCAAATGAAAGTTATAGAAGGATGGAACTGTTACAAATTTGTAATACACAATCAGTGATGTACAAATAGCGTATATAGTATATTTATACATTTGAATTTCTTATGTATTGTAAATTCCACATGTCATATTATCATTATTATACCTGTCATAGTTACACACGCCCGATATTATACTAATGGTATTTAATTATTAGCTTATTATTTTATTAATGCTGGAGACATTGAAGGCGTTAACATGGATTACTTGTTTAAAGCAGCAATCCCCCCAAAATCCAGCAGGGTTTTTTTTTTTTAATAGCGTAGTAGAACTAAGGGGTCACACGGATCTTAACCCTGGTGCTCCCGGCTCAGGGATTCCCTGGTGCTCCCGGCTCAGGGATTCCCTGGTGCTCCCGGCTCAGGGATTCCCTGGTGCTCCCGGCTCAGGGATTCCCTGGTGCTCCCGGCTCAGGGATCCCCTGGTGCTCCCGGCTCAGAGATTCCCTGGTGCTCCCGGCTCAGGGATCCCCTGGTGCTCCCGGCTCAGAGATCCCCTGGTGCTCCCGGCTCCGGGATTCCCTGGTGCTCCCGGCTCCGGGATTCCCTGGTGCTCCCGGCTCAGGGATCCCCTGGTGCTCCCGCTCAGGGATCACCTGGTGCTCCCGGCTCGGGATTCCCTGTTGCTCCCGGCTCAGGGATCCCTGTTGCTGCCCCGGCTTCAGATCCCCTGTGTCTCCTCCGGCTCATAGATTCCCTTGGCTTCCCGGCTCAGGGATCCCCTGGTGCTCCCGGCTCAAGATCCCCTGGTGCTCCGGCTCCGGGATTCCCTGGTGCTCCCGGCTCCGGATTCCCTGGTGCTCCCGGCTCAGGGATTCCCTGGTGCTCACCGGCTCAGGGATCCCCTGGTGCTCCCGGCTCGGGGATCCCCGGGTGCTCCCGCTCGGGATCACCTGGTGCTCCCGGCTCGGGGATTCCCTGGTGCTCCCGCTCGGGGATCCCTGGTGCTCCCGGCTCGGGGATTCCTCCTGGTGCTCCGGCTCGGGGATCCCTGGTGCTCCCGCTCAGGGATCCCCTGGTGCTCCCGGCTCAGGATTCCCTGGTGCTCCCGGGCTCAGGGATCCCCTGGTGCTCCCGCTCAGGATCCCCGTGGTCTCCCGGCTCAGCTCGTGGATTCCCTGGTGCTCCCGGCTCAGGGGTTCCCTGGTGCTTCCCGCTCAGGGATCCCCTGGTGCTCCCGGCTCAGGGATCCCCTGGTGCTTCCCGGCTCGGGATCCCTGGTGCTCCCGGCTCAGGATCCCCTGGTGCTCCCGCTCAGTGTCCCCTGGTGCTCCGGCTCAGGGATCCCCTGGTGCTCCCGGCTCAGGAATTCCCTGGTGTCTCACCGGCTCAGGGGTTCCCTGTGGCTCCCGGCTCAGGGTTCCCTGGTGCTCCCGGCTCGGGATCCCTGGTGTCCCGGCTCAGGGATCCCCTGGTGCTCCCGGCTCAGGGGATCCCCTGGTGCTCCCGGCTCAGTGGATCCCCTGGTGCTCCCGGCTCAGGGATCCCCTGGTGTGCTCCCGGCTCAGGGACCCCTGGTGCTCCCGCTCAGGGATCCCCTGGTGGGGTGGTTGGTCTTGCTCTCTGGCTCCTGGTTCTCCTGTCTTTGTGTGTTTCCTGGGGTGCTCCCCTTGTTGCCCTCTCCCCTCTCCTTTTCTTTCTTTACTGGTTTTTCTCTATTGATCCTTGTTATCTACCTGCTCTCTCTTGTATATCTCTAGCCACCCTCTAATTCTCTCTCCTCTTCGCTGTGGCTTCGCCTCCTCTTCCCTCTCTCGGCGCCTTTTCTGGCCTCTTGTTTGGTTGCTCTGCCTTCTTCCTCTGTGCGTTCTTCTCGCTTCTCTTTTCGGCCGCCTTGCTTGTTCTCTCCTTCTTCCCGGCTCCAGGGATCCCCGGTGGCTTCCCGGCTCAGGGATGCCCCTGGTGCTCCCGGCTCAGGGATCCCCTGGTGCTCCCGGCTCAGGGATCCCCTGGTGCTCCCGGCTCAGGGATCCCCTGGTGCTCCCGGCTCAGGGATCCCCTGGTGCTCCCGGCTCAGGGATCCCCTGGTGCTCCCGGCTCAGGGATCCCCTGGTGCTCCTGGTTGCCAGTAAAATGAACTTTACATTTTTCATAGTTTCTCTGAAAAAACTACAACTATGGCCCCAGGTGGTCTCCGATAGAAAGTTTAAACATCATCTCCCGTTTACGTTGAAACTTTCTATTGGCCGTTGGAGGAAGACTGACCCCACAGCCATTTTGCCCTGTGGACAAAACCCTTTGCAGCTTGGGAACTGAGGGGTTTCCTGAGGTCGGAGAGCATGGATCAGCTCTTGGGGACTCTCTGGTTCAGGTAAGTAAAATCCCCTCCCCCATGACCCCCACCCAAAAATTAGTTTGAAGGTTTGCTGCTTTAAGCTATTCAAAGGAGAACAGTACATATTTATTCTATACTTTGTCAGATATAACATTTTACTTCTCCTATAATATACTTATTTTATTCTTGTTGGTTAGGGATTTTAGATGACTCTTTAAATCGGAAGGATGTTGATAAGGATTTTGTCCTGATGTTCAGCGTGGTGGATGAAAATATCAGCTGGTACCTTGAGGATAACATTAACACTTACTGCTCAGAGCCAGAAACTGTGAATGTGGAAGACGAAGATTTCCAGGAAAGCAACAAAATGCATGGTGAGGAACCATGCAAAGTGGACACAATATGGCCGCCGGGTTCAGCCTAGCTCCAGCAGTCAATAGAAAGCTACAATATCATCAGGAGATAATGTTGCAACTTTCTACTGGTGGCCCCACAGTATTTGTAGTTTTTTTTGTCATAGACCAGCACAAAAAAAACTACAAATCTCAGGAACCCGGAGGGGTCAGGGGACCCCCTAATTCAGGTACATTTAAGAAAAAATTAATAAAATGTGCCAACTGCAGCTATAACGAGGTTGTCCCACATTAATCATCATTACCATTATGCACTGGGAGTCTCAGCATGCCAAGACGCTGTATACATAAACATATGTCCCTATTTACCTAGTGGTACTAAGCCATGAGACACCTTCCAGCATCTGAAGACACTTTATGATTGATTATGGCATGTGAACCTTAGTTACACTGTTTGTTATTTAGTGTTTATAACTGTAATTTTAAGGTCTCAAAATGTGAACAATTTCACAGCTGTAGCAGTCTGCATAAGAAAAGATGTTTTAATGGTGGCAATTACATCCTGTATAACTTGCATTATGTTTTTCAGCTATCAATGGCTACCTTTTTGGAAATTTACCAGCTCTGGACCTGTGCCTCGGTGATTTGGTGTCCTGGCATTTATTTGGCATTGGTAATGAAGTTGATGTCCACTCTGCATTCTTCCATGGTCATACTATCACTAACCAAGGCCACAGAGCTGATGTCATCAATCTATTTCCTGCCACGTTTGTCACAGCGGAAATGGTACCATCGTCTGTTGGAACGTGGATGTTAAGCTGTCAAGTAAATGACCACTTACAAGGTAAAAAGCTTGTTTACATGGTGAACGCAGTCATATTTTGACATATATTTACATTTTCCCCACATCACTGTGGCATCCCCCAATGTCGACTATTGAGAAAACGTGTGTTTGCTGTGCTGGAAAACAAGTTGAACACTTTCCCTAATTCAATAAAAATTATTTGTTCCAATTATTTAATGTGAAAAAAGTGACTCTTAAAAGTGATTGTCTTTAGGTAACATCATCCTGAAACGCTTATTGCTTTCACTTTAATACTTTTAATCGCCCCTAGTACCAGTCCACTAGTTTACAAGCTGATGTCCCATTGAAAGTAACTGGAATTGCAAACACTTTCCATTTTATAGCAAGCAAGAATAAAATGAATAATATTGCATGCAGATTGAAAAGTGGAACTTGATTTTGATGGGGCTGTGATAGTGAAAAGTACCCATGCCAGTAAATGGAAGGAATCAGGAAGCGTTTACTTTAATCTTATCACATTTTCAGAAGCCACAATGATAATGTGTGTTACTCCAAATTCCTAAGTCCAGGGCTACCCTTAATGAGTCATCTCTATTACAGGACCTTTCTTCCTGGTGAAACATTTGATAAATAACAAATAACACACTAACATTGCAATCCCATTTAGTTTAAGTTATGTCTGCACGCGATTTGAGGAGGATTGAAATGAAGCAGAAACCTCCACGTCAGAGAACCTATCATTGCAAAATAGGTGGTTTTAATATCACCTTAGCACAAACCAGGATTTCTGCTTAAGATACATAGTCAGCATATCACAGTCTGATACTTGTTGTTCTTATAAAATAAAACCTATCACCTTTCCGTTGCACATGCTGTAGACATGCCCCTATTTAATGTGCTGTGAAATTGCTTTACTGTGCTGGACCAACGTACTATAGCAGCAGCCAGAGCACAGCCAATGACCAGTATTCAAAATAATCCCAGGCAGACTCCAAAATTCGTTGATCAGCTATTTATTGCAGACTTCCCAAAAAAGCAGGAGCTACATGAACGCACCACCTACAAGCATCCTGCCTCTTATCTGATTTATTGATACAACCCAATGAGGTCACATATGATTTTTGGAGCACCACAGTATCCTCTATTGAACTGTTTTACTGTGCTGGAGAAGGTTTTAGTGCCAATCATTTGAATGGGGCTGAATTCTTTCCCAGCACTGAGAAGCAGCTTCACAGCATTTTGAATAGAAGCAAGTTTTTTCTTTTATAAGAAATACATAGCAAGCACAATGGTTGGGGACTCACCGAGCCCCGATAAGGGTTATCCGAGCTCAGTCGGTGTTGCTGCTATTTCAGTCACTGGTAGTTCTTGACGGATTGAGCTCTGTTACCCCGATTCCGACAAATCACTGTCTTACAAGGTCAGATATAAGGGCAAATTCTTGCATGTGATTTCTTGTTATTAGAAGTTAAAGCTGCAGTTCAGTCTTTTTTTTTTTTTTTTTTAAATTTATTTTTTTACTTCAATAGTTTCATGTGGGCAATCTCTAATTACCTAAAGAACTGTATAGCTGCAGGTCAATTCGTTCTCCATGTATTGATAGGTCGAAATTTGGTGACATAATTAGTGAAGGGATCTGTTTATATTCTGCTTGTCTGTCAGTGGAAGCTCATGAATATTCATGAGCACTGCTGCACTGACATGTGCAAGAGGGAGGGCAGGGCTGACAAAGGGGTGTGCCAGAGCTTGTGACAGGACATGAAGGGGCAGTGCCTTAGCAAATGGCTGTTAAAATAGAATACAAGAAAATTGGTCTTTCAAAGTTGTTTTTTTAAAAACAGAAAATGCTAAAAGTATTTTTTCTTACTATAGAACTGATTTATTAAAAAAAACACACATGCAGGATATTGACTGAACTGCAGCTTTAAGCACTATAACATGTTTGTCTGCCCAATATCATATCCCACACCCTTTCACTGTTGATCCTCCTTCTCTAATCGATCACCATACAGTCTGTTCCCACTCATTCTGTAACCCTGTCATGCCAAGTGTTATACGCACAACTCCTTACCACTATGCACTCTAGATTTCCACTATAATCCTACAGTGTATTGTCACCAACACTCTAAAGGTTGCTCTAGCAAACGATTTGGGGATGGGCTCAGCATGTTCATGTCAATAGCCTACGTCAGAAGTGGCCAACTCCAGTCCTCAATGGCCACCAACAGGTCAGGTTTTAAGGATATCCCTGCTTCAGCACAGGTAGCTCAACCAGTGGCTCAGTCAAAGTCTTTCACAGAGCCACCTGTGCTGAAGCAGGGCTATCCTTAAAACCTGACCTGCTGGTGGCCCCTGAGGACTGGAGTTGACCAATCCTGGCATAAGCCAATCAAAGTGTTCAATTTCTACAATGTCCATGCATAAAACATCTGCTGGGCAGATGATGTGATCATTAAGCATTGTTGGAGCATCCTGACATGTTTATGTCACAGCTCTGACTTATACTTTGTATAGGTCCTACAATTTTGTGGGCACATAGTAGGTGGTCATATGTGTTTAGAATGTATTTTTTTTTGTATTTTTCTATCCACACTCATAGCTGGAATGATGGGGCTGTACAATGTTGGAACTTGTGGCAAGATTCCTACAACTTCACTGGCTGGAAGTGTAAAGAAATACTTCATTGCTGCTGAAACAGTGCTATGGAATTATGCACCTATGGGCTATGACAGATTCACTGGTCAGGCTTTAAATGTAACAGACAGGTAAGGCAAAACTGTTCATTTTTTATCTTAACTAAATATTTTCTAATTATATTGCTAATAAAAAGTGTATAGATAGAAGTAATAAAAGTCACTCTCAAAGACCCCAAGAAATATGTTTACTAACATCAGACTAAATCCAGATTATCATGAGATTGTAGTCTAGTTCTGTTTTTCTAAATCTCCTTATTCCTAAAAACACAGGACATTTCATTACCAGAGTGCAGGATTTGCACTAAATTAATAAGCACTGGGTTTAAAGGGGCAAACCTACATATTTGTCACGAAACTTGTAATCTATCAATGCAATTGGCTTCCTTGGAAAGATGCATATATCAATAAAGTACTGTAACATGTATACATGTTTCCTCTAAAAAATAAATATCTTTCTACATTCTTGTGTAATTGTAATATAATAATAATAATAATAATAATAATAATAATAACTTGTTCTTGTATAGCGCTGCTAGTTTTTGTGTAGCGCTTTACAGAGACATTTTGCAGACACAGTCCCTGCCGCGGGGAGCTTACAATCTATTACATATTATCAACATAATTAGTTTAAATAAAGCAATAAAAGGAAAAAAAGGGTGGATTCACAATTTCCTGACATACAGAAGGTTGACAGCTTTTTCATGAAAGAGATTAGGAAAAGTTCATAAAAACAGTCTGCAGCATTTGGTTCCTATGGTTATAGTTAAAGTTTAACCTTTAGATTTCCCCTGTGAAGCCCTAGGGCCCTTATGACGTCCACATTTTATCTGCCCCAATGTGGAGACGTCACTTTTTAGACTTTTCTCTCTCTAACAAAACAGAGGGGAGAGGAAGCAGAGTATGCCTACCTGCTGCCTTGAAAATTTGAGGGGGCCCGCAGAGGTGCCTGTCAGAGGGGGCCTGCTGCAGATTACCCATGGAAGATGCCTGTCAGAGGGGCCTCCCTTCCACCGGCCTGCCGCAGGTCCCCTCTGACAGGCACCTCTGTAGACACCCCCCAGCAGGCCCCCTCTGCTCTCACTGGCACCACTGTTTATCTGGCACTACATGTTAGAGTTGACGGCAAGGGGCCCGAGCCCCTTCACTCACCCGACCCGGGACAGGAGTCCTGGCTGTTCCCCCCTGTCAGTGGCCCTGACTCCAGGGATTAAGAGAGTAAATCCCCCCCTTTAGCTGAGTGTTGTATGCATTGTGTGCTGTTATATTTTGTAAATGACTCTCCACAAATCCAGAAGGAGCAGGATCACCCAAAAAAGAAGAGAAAATATACTGTACACTGTTTCAGAAAAATTATAGGGGGTATCTTGATTAAATCCTGGCTCATACATGTCAGCCCACTTACAGTGTGTAGATAAATAAACAGCCTTCTCCAACTGTGGCATAAACCTATCTTCTTATATAGAAGAGTGTAGATGTCCCCTCAGAATCAGAAAGATAAAGGTGACAGTGCAATTCAAACAAAACACACTTTAGTAGAATATCATGTACTTCAGGTACTCACACTCTGTACATGTATTATAAGCAGTTAAATGGAGGGGGACGATGTGCTAAAGTCACCGATGCGCAGTTTCAGGGCTCAGGACGCTTGTCCGGCAGCAGTCCTGCAGTCCTCTGTTGGTAGAGGATGTTCCAATCTGCCGCTCTCCTCGCGGATTTCCCTGGCGTCTGACATACTAACACAGTGAATTAAACTAAATATGGTGCATATTAAAATACATAAAATTCCCCGGAGTGGAGAGTAGATGGGATGCTGGGGTACAGGATATCTATCTATCGTAGCATAGAAGTACAAATGAATATTCATATCGTATGATAGTCCCCAGGGAGTCTACTCTGATATCTAGATTTAGATTGGACTAAATCACTGTAATGTCCCTCTAGGAATAGAATGCTACATCAAATAAAAGCTGGCTCTGTCGCAACATAAGTACAAGAGCATTGGGTACAATACCCCAAATTATCAACTCATAAGTATGTCGTAGCTATGTCAGGACATTAATGTTATAGCTAGATCAGCAGAGAGTAGATAGCACAGAACATATTGTCAGGGTTCCCAGCTTGGGAATAGATATATGGCAATCATATTATTAGAGATGGATACTATAGGTAGACACAAAAGTATACAAAATAACTAATGTGAAAGCGTTCCAAACCAGGAAGTAACTATCATGCTTGTCAGCATGTAGAAGCAGAAATTCAACCAGTATAGGCAGCTACAGCACAATGAAGGTTGCGGCGGACCTTATAGAAGAGGAGGGAGAGACACTCCAGTATACAAGCCGTAAGTATGCAGGGGGATGTCGCCACTCCGATGACGTCACCTCAGTGACGCCCTACTCGTCGACGCACGTTTTGCGTGTATGCCACTCTTCTTCACCATATTTAGTTTAATTCACTGTGTTAACATATACTTTTGGTTGTATTAAAATTGTATTATTTTTTGGTTTTAAATATTCTGATCCTATTGGTTACTAGATTGATTTACAGATAAACTATCTGATGGACCACTGCAGTCCTATATAATCCCTCCTAGCATTGAGTGCAACCAATTGGAGAATCTTTGACCCTCCTTGGATTTATTCTGTATAGCCATTACTATCCTCTTTGCACCTGCTTCATATTGACTACTAGGACTATATTAAAGGCGAGCGGCCTGATTTAATCTGTATTTTTGCTACATGCAAAAGACAACCTGTTTGTTTTCCAGTTATTCAGAGCCATTTTTTACAAAGAGCAACGACAGAATAGGAGGAACATACTGGAAAGTTCGTTACACTGAGTTTACTGATGAATCATTTAGTGAAAGGAAGAACCGCTCTGAAGCTGAACAACATCTTGGAATACTTGGTATGAAACACGGTATAATTATGACTCTTGTGTATTCTTTAAGTGATCTGCTTTACTTGATTGCCTTTCTTTATGTTTTCAGGCCCTGTTATCAAAACCCAAGTAGGAGATACAATTGTGGTTATTTTTTACAACAAAGCAGACGGGAACTATAGCATTATGCCTCATGGCGTGTCCTTTACCAAAGACTCAGAAGGTGCAGAATATGCAGATGGTAAGTCACTGCAAGCTTCTCATTATGTCATTATGGATTTGTGAATGCAGAAGTCAACCTCAGCTATGCAAAATAAAACACATCCTTATTTCTGAGAGGTCAAAGGGATGTTTGGGATACTTCCAGAGTATCCACCCAAAAAGTAATAGGGGCATTAGTATCAAGCAAATTGGAGATTGCTACAAAAGCAGGTGCACATTGCATTATTTTGATTCTCCATCACTGCATGAATATTTTAAGGTGCTTTATTCAAATATCGCTCTGTTTCAATATTTTGGGGAGGGGTATAGGAGAAGTTATATGAAAAGATAGTCAGTGCAACGTTATAATTAGATGTATCAACATTTCCACTCATAATAGGTTCTTTACTTCAAATAAATCCACCAGGTGAAGTTAACCTCTACCCTTGAGAGACCTGCACCAAATGTACAAAGCAAGATTAACAAGCGTCATACTAATGCGCACATTAAAAAAATGTATAGGCTTTTTGGAACAAGTTGTACCATCTTAATACATCTCCCCTATAATCTTCACTGAGATCATATCCACGTGTAGTACTTCTACATTAGTCGAGCAAACACTACGTGCAGAATGGAAATCAAAATTAAGTTCTTGGTGCTCTCCAAAAATGACCCTGGCTGACACCCCTCGGTATACACCGAATGCCTTCTACACATTGTGAGACCCCAGCAGATAGGAAGAGTCTCCTGTTTGGATCATGCGCAGGTGGCAAGATCTTGATATTATATGACTTAAACTTTTATAGGCTTCTGAGGGGGATGCTGCTTTAACATTGGTTTACAACCTTTGAAATTATATTTTATGATTAAACAGTGAGAGATCCCAGTAAATCATGTTGGCACATTTCAGGCCTGCAAAGCCATTCCCTATATGAAAGGTACATACTGTACAGGAGGAGTGGCTCAGTGAGTAAAGACAGTAAAGGGAGTCTGATTCAATTCCCGGTGTTGGCTCCTTGTGACCTTGGGCAAATCACTTTATCTACCTGTGCCTCAGGCACAAAAAACATTGATTGTAAGCTCCACAGGGCAGGGACCTGTGCCTGCAAAATGTCACTGTAAAGCGCTGCGTACAACTAGCAGCACAATACAAGGACATGCTATTATTATTATTATATATACAGCCACAATGATCACGACATTTGTTTCTAGACTTGCAGTAGCATAAATGTATCAGGTAGTAGAGCACTCATAGTACTGAAGAAACTACTGACATGCGTGCACGTCCTGCCAGCAAATGGTGGAATCTTATTGTAGAACACGAGAATAGGCAGCACTCCCGCAGCCTCACACTGAGGTTGAAACTGTAATTTGTTAGGAGGTTTAGTGGCTATGCACTTTAACCCAGCTGTGTAATGCGGCAGGCATAAACTTATAGGGGTCCATGTTAAAATCGATTTGAAACAAAAGGTGACACTGT
Organism: Ascaphus truei; assembly: GCA_036426205.1. NCBI lineage: Eukaryota > Metazoa > Chordata > Amphibia > Anura > Ascaphidae > Ascaphus > Ascaphus truei. The sequence continues at coordinate 260,639,091 of CM071569.1, read as the reverse complement.
GTGCTCATTTGCATGTCATTTCCCAGAATCCCTTGCTGCAGTGGCAGCACTGTATGCTAAGAGATAATGGGGGAAAGCAGGGTTGCAGACCTGTCTGAGATGTGAATGTACTCACAAGTGATATTTTCATTTGCAGCAGTCTTGTGAAAATGGGGCACAATTTATTTTGTCCTAATTTTGACCCTAAGCAAGATAAAGCTACAAATTAGGATGGAAACGTCGATCTGGCTTGAATACATTTTGCATCATTTTCACAAGACCGCTGGAGTGGTGTTCTACATAAATGTAACGTGCCAGGGACAGCACTTGCATTGGTCAAAATGAACATATTACAGTGAAGCTCTTATAGGACAAAGTATTGTATATCATATTAATGATGAGACTGGGATATACAGTGGTCAGATCTGGCCAGAATGCGATGTGATCAACCCGATTACCACTCTAGAAACCTTACATGTAAAAAAGCAGCAAAGGCAACAAGGTACAATGCTGAAACTATTTAGCCAGGCCTAGCATGTCGCTGTGTAATGTGGGTATAATTATGCTGTCATTGAAATAAGATGTACTGCTGTAGTACTGTAGTAAAAAGTAGAGAATTTATAAACATTCAGTCTGAGATACAAATGTTTATACACTACTGAATTGCCTATTCATTCCAATTTGAAGTATTCCGTAAATGAACGGACAGAAGAATTCATTACAAATGCATGTTACAATTTTCAGATGCCTGTTGCTTTTGGATAAGTATTTGACTACATTGTCCTTGTTAGGAAGTTGTGGTTAGATGTTTATTGGCAGATTTAACACGTGACTTATTTATTTATTAAAGAGGCTAATTTATCACTGAATGCCTAAGGATCATGCCAATGTCTGATTCATTATCTTTACAGTGGGAGCATGCAAACAATTAGTAATATAGGAATCCTCATATACAACACAGGGATTAGAGCAGGGGTGGACAACTCCAGTCCTCAAGGGCCACAAACAGGTCACGTTTTAAGAAGACCCTGCTTCAGCACAGGTCGCTCAATCACTTGGTCAGTCAACGACGGAGCTACTGATTGAGCCACCTGTACCGAAGCAGGGATATCCTCAAATCCTGATCTGTTGGTGGCCTCTTGAGGACTGGAGTTGCTCACCCCTGGGTTAGAGCATCAGACACGAAAGTAAAAACATAGGGCAAAAGGAATCCCAGCCTGGAAAGTTAGATTTAAGAGCCATTGAGGAAATTGGGGCTAAGGTTTATGCCTTCGATCTATATAAACTGAGGAATGCTTTTCCATAAGGGTCAATAAAAATGAAATGACCAAGTAAATAATATATCATTAAATTGTAAGCTAAAATCTTTGGTGCCATATAGACATGCCACACGGAGAACAATACGTGATCTAGAGATCATGTTAATCCCTATTATGAAGTTCCTAGCCGCTTAATGCAAAGATTGAACACATGTAAATCACCACCATTAGATGATAGAAAGTACGTGCTCGACTCCAAAAGAACCAGCTGTTCTGGCATCAACTCTTCATCTCATGCATTATTTCCTGAATGCCTCTGCATTCCATTCCTATCCTTTATTGGCTCAACAGCAAGGAAGATGCTGGTTTCCATTTGGGGTTTCGTGACAGGGGGAAGGGAGTGGGTCACAGTAAAAAAATGTTTGAAATATATCTGAAACTGTGAATGTATCCAGGTGTATAACAATTCAGTTTATTTCTGATTGCCAGGGGTCAATTGGGATTAAAAAATATATATGGTTAGAGTATCAAAATTCTGCATTAATTATGACAAAACTGATAAAGCATGTTTAATGTTACGCTCATTTGTTGTTGTAATTGTTACGCTCATTTGTTATTGTAATTGATGTGTAGGTTTTGTGAAAGGTGGCTCTCGTGTGGGGCCTGGTGACACCTTCACGTACACTTGGATAGTCCCTGAAAATGATGGACCTACAGCCAGCGATTCGAATTGTCTCACTTACCTGTACTATTCAGCGGTTGATCCTGTCATGGACACTAATTCTGGCCTAGTGGGACCTTTACTTGTCTGCAAAAAAGGCACTCTCTATTTTGACACACAGGTACTGGTACCTTAATACAGTATTGTGAAGCTGCATATACAGTAAATGAAAAACAAATCTCCTTTCTTTGACAGTTTCTTATCATCACAACTTGTGTTAAGTGTATCTAGATTTCCTGTTTGGTAGCATTACAACAACTGTTGGGTGTAATAATGAGCACTCAGTCCCCCATCCCATGCAGTGTGATACCGGCTTCTTTGTCTGCAACAGTCTTCATGACAGCAACCTTGCTGTGGTTAATTGGACTAAATGCATCAGAAACATATACCATTCAGCTCCAAGTTGAGTTGTCAAGTCTGTCGTTTTCAAATAAAATTACCCAAATGTCTGTGTGCACAATCCTTCAAATTATCTTAAAAATACAGATATTGGGGTGAGAGAGCGGACACAACAAATCCTGCGTGCAGAAATACCGACAGCCCGCATGGCTATTCATTTTAAGTAGAATTCGACAAGAACTGACCAGGGCTGAGAATAAATTAATATCCCACATCGCAATCGCAACTAGATGCGAGCTAGCAGCTCTCTGGATACAGAATAAGATTCCAAACCTGGCCAAAATTAGGAGTAAAATCTTGTGTTTCTGCCAGATGGAGAAAATGACCCGCCCCCTAAGGGATACTAGGCATCAATTCCAAAAAGTCTGTCAACCCTGGATATCCCATACAGGCATACCAGGCCCTAACCCTCTTTCAATACTAATCTACACCAGTTAGGGAATAAACTCTAACCAGGGAGACCCCGGCGGATGCTCCCCCCCCCCCTTTTTTTGTTGTTTCCCCCCCTACTAACAAAGCCCAGGGTAATGGGCCTCCCGCCACATGTTAAGAAGGTTTCAAGATCAATCCTAAAGATTAGAAGTAACCTTAGCCTCCCCACATGCACATCAAAGACAGCCAAATAATCACAGAAATGTATATATGGGAATCTGTAAATTATTGGACTGAAACAGGACTAAAAAAATATAAGATTGTCAATGTAATCAAATGTGCCCACAATTCCCCCCCCCCATTAACTTTCTGTAACCCTACCCCCTTCCTTCCCAAACTCATTCATATGTATGTATATCTGTAATGTAAAAATCTGTAATGCAAAATTAGTATTAAAATAAAAAAATACAGATATATTTCACTAGCTTGCCAGCTTATGCACTAGCCAGACATCATTTCCCATCCTCACCAAAATGTCCCTCTATATCCATCCTTTCTCCATTATCATCATGTCTCCTACCACCCCCATCACCCCCCCCACACACCACCCACAACCAACTAACCCTCTCCACCCCCCACATGCATGGTGCCAGAAAATAGAAGGGATATCATGTGACACGAAATACATCATCTGTCAGGTAGAAACTATACTAACCTGGGGGAAGTAGTCAAGCATATTTTTGCAACCCTGTATATATTTTGAATGTTGTTGTACATGTGAAGATGAGGCTTTGATGAGACGTTTTGAAAGCTCATATACAGTACTAACTAAACCTAAGACAAAAATGGTTATCCATTTTTCATTGCCAGAGGCTCAGTCTCGTATTTATAATTCCTAGAAAACAAAGTTATGCTAATTGCATCTATTGATATTATCAGTAGTCCCACAACAACACTATGTGTAGAATGGCTTCCCTATTGTTATTCTTTTGCTAGAATTTGGTTAATAAGAAATGGAAATTAATGAGCAAATAAAAAGTCAAAGAGATGCCCTTTTAGTTGTCAAACTTTCATATGTTAAATTCTCACATACAATTAGTGATCATCAGTACACTCACCACAATGGAGACTGAACGTCCTTTAGCCGTAGTTGTGACATGGTCCAGTGTAGACTAGAGTCTGCAATCCAGTCAAAAGCAACCACATAAACCAGCACAGAGATAAATAATAATGTATAATAGTGCATGGTGTTTGTCCAACGTTTCTGTCCCATGGGGTCCTTACTCAGGAACATACAATTAGTAATATGATTTAAAGAAAATGAATGCTATGGCAGGTTCTGTGTGGGTAGTGGCTATAATGTAAATATACAAAGGTACTCTATTATGCTAATGCAGTCCCAGTCCTGGGTAGCAATAGGACAATACATATATAAGCAAATATATATAATTATATTACTTAACATGGCACATAGTTATAGCCTATCCCTATGGCTAGGGAAATTGCACATTAACTGGGAAATCCTCCTGTAGCGTCTAAAAGTCTTAAGTTTGCGCAAGTCTACACATGTAAGGTACAACTGCTGTATATTTACAACACTATTTTCTTTTTCAGATAGAAATAGACAAAGAGATGTATCTGTTATTCACAGTCTTTGATGAGAATTTGAGCTGGTATCTTCAGAAAAATATTCAAATGATTTCTGAAGAATCTCAATTTATTGACATAGAGGATGAAAACTTTCAGGAATCAAACAAAATGCACGGTATGAACATATATTAACATTTTGCTGTTGTATAACAGAAATACCCTACAGTACTTTCTAGGGCCATATGCCATATGTAGAGCTGTCAACAGCTAAGAAATAAAATGAGAGATTTGTGGGATATTTGATTTAAAACCTCCCAGAAAAGAACATGTAACCCTTTCACTACCATATGGGCCTACAATTCAAAGGTTGGGCTTCATTCTATATTGTCCAAAGTGGCCATTCTGGTCTGTTTCGGCTAAAAAAAACTATTGAAATCAGTGGGAATTTTCGGCTGAAAAGAGCCCCAGTTTGGACAATACAGAATTACCCCTTTTGTATTTTTCTGACATTGGGATCATTGGTTTTAATGATTTCTTGGTAGTTTTTTTGTCTTTCCTGAGTTCTCTTTCATCCAGTATTTATTCAAAACGTTTCTTATAGAAGAGTTCTCCTCAGAGATAATAGTGCGTACACGGCTTTAAAAACTCCAGTTCACGGTTCACTTTATCTCCATATAGTTTGACAATTCACCTGAAGAAGAGGTTTGTGAGATGTTGGGGCGGATCTACAGTTGGCTAGCACCAGTGGAGTTGTAGTGCAAACTTATTGCGCAGGTGCTCAATGTTTGCGTTTTGTAAAAATACGACCCCCAATTTAGAGTTGGCCAAAAAATAGCAAGCTTTACTAAACTATAGAACCCACCATTTCCAGCACTTTTTTTAGAAGCTATAGCTACAATTACTCCTTTTTTTTATACGCAAGCTACCTGACAATGCCTGCTCTTCGGGAAAATAGTCCTAGAATTTACAGTATAAAGATAGAGTTACTGTACCTGGAATACCTAATGAGGAGGTAATACAGAGGCACTGCCTAACGGTCTAGGACAAACGACCTTGGTCATATGACCGCTGGCGCTTTGCCGCGACTCACTCGTGTTAAAGATTAGCACTTACCATAAAACCACCTATCCTATGCACATACCCTTAAAACCCTTTATCCTACGCCCTTACCCTCACAACTAAAACCCCTTAAGTTAACCCCCTAACCGCTATAACCCCTAAAGTTAATCCACTAAAACCCCTAAAACTAACCCTCTAACCTAACAGCTAAAACGTACCTTCTCCTAGAATTGGCCAGCAGCGGAGGTTTCAGTGGCGGATCTGCTGCGGCGGAAGGTTCCTCTGCGGCCGAACACAGGCGGTCATTCGGTTGAAGCAAAATGGCTGCGACTAAATGTCCCATTCTGCTGCCTAACACCTCCCACCATTATGGGGATGTTGGAGCTTATTCAGGATGATCTTGAGCCTAAATGCATATTAGAACAGATGATCAAACTACTGGCTGTACTGTATTTCTGTGGTCATTTCAGGCAACAGGTGCTGCAGAATTATCTTAGCCTAATTTTATGCTACATCCGGAAGCAGGTATTGAGAGCATTGCTCTGTAGAATTAAAAAATGAATTAAGTTCCCTCTGGATCAACAAGCCAATATTGATAACAAACGAAAATCTGTTAGTTCACTTCCCAAATGTTGCTGGAGCAGTGGACTGCACCCACAGAGCACTTGTGCATCTACACGGTAGTGAAGCCATGTACAGAAACAGGAAACTCTACCACTCCAATAATGTCCAGATCATTTGTGATGCTTCACGTCTCATCACAAATCTGGCTGCACCTATGATTACTTCATATTGAGCTACTCTGCCTTTCTGACCTACTGAAGGCTAAACAACCACAATTGGTAAGTAGACTTTTCAAATATTATACCTGTTACTACTCATTTCAACTATTTGTCCCAAGATTAAGCTTCAGTTTTATCATTTCTTTTTCTATTCCCTTAGACCTTTACCCAATCCAGTCACACCTATGGAGATACACTACGCCCAGACCCATGCTTCCGCCAGATCCATCATAGAGTGCACTTTTGGCCTTCTGAGAATTCGCTTCATGTGTCATAATAGGTCTAGCGCAGGGGTGCGCAAACTGGGAGGCGCGAGATTGTCTGCGGGGGGCGCAGGGTTTGCAGAGGCCCAGCGCGCTCCCGAAGGCACTTAAATTAAGTGCCGGGGAAGCGGCGAAGGCTTCTGTAAACTGCACTTACCTTGGCTCAGACGGCTTCTGGAGACGCGTCGCCATGGCAACGTGATGTCATGACGCCCAGACTCCGGAACCGAGGTAAGAGGGGGGGGGTGCACAGAGAGGGGGACAGTCGGCAGGGGGGCGCATGGAGAACAGTTTGCGCTCCCCTGGTCTGGTGGGCACTTCTCTATGCTTCAGTGTGTGATATTGTAGCAATGTGCTTCACTTTCCACAACATACTGTAGCTGCACGTAGGGAATGTCAGCTGAGATAGAGAATTGTGAACCTGATGAAATGGAGGAGCTCGAGGCAGAAATCAGCGATACAATACAGAAAGGAAGAAGGACAAGAGATTGTCATTCAATTCTTTACTTCTAAGTGCAATCTTTTCACACTAGTTCTATATCTCCAAAAGAAATTCACTTAAATGCACACTACCTATATTTAAAATGTAACCTTTAATATCAAATACTTAAAACATATATTACCAAAAGAAAATGTGATAACTATTAAAAATAAATTAAATAAAGTAACTCGTGCAACCAGACAGTCTCTTATGTTTAAATGCTAAATTTTTATCAAGACATATGATATGATATCAATGGCCACTACTATATCCAATATTCTATTAGGCTAACTAGTGAAGTGTTGGGCTTGGTTGCTCACTCTGGCTGCGTGCACCTTAGCAGCCTCTCATTCTCCAGTTTTAATGATATATTGGAGCATTTAAACATAAGAGACTGTCTGGTTGCACGAGTTACTTTATTTAATTTATTTTTAATAGTTATCACATTTTCTTTTGGTAATATATGTTTTAAGTATTTGATATTAAAGGTTAAATTTTAAATATAGGTAGTGTGCATTTAAGTGAATTTCTTTTGGAGTACAGGTCACTTTTTCCTGATTCACTTCAGTTCACAGTTGCACAGTTGCACCTACTTCCATTATCAATTGAATTTATTATCTTTATTACACAATTAGTATGGTTTAGTCGACCACTCCCCAATCCCTCCTCTTCTGTTTAGTTCTATATCTCCAAGCTTGCTTTACTAAACTCAAATGATGCACGTTGCTGGTCTACACGCGCGCCGGTTGCTCTCGCCGCTCCAGTCTCCCCAGCCACAGGGCACCGTGCTCTGATGCCATTTGTAAGCATGCCCGTGTGCCCACCCACACGCCCAGCAGGGTACAAATGTGGCAGCCATTCCGACGCCGTTTATGCGTGCGCCAATACAGCAGGGCGCTCAGCTTGACATTCGGCAGCCAGGACACATTTTTGAATGTGTTGTGTTTTGTGGTGTGTCCTGGCTGCTGGTGGCCAGGCTGGGTGTGCACGTGGGAGGCGTCGGAGGTTCGGCGGCACCCTGCGGCTGGCGAGATCCAGAGGTGGGAGTTGTTGAGGACATGGCATCCCGTTTATGTTTGTGCCCAGGCAAGTGCCCGGCCGGCTCGCTCCTTAATCCAGCCCTGAGTTTACCAGACATTGAACAAACTTGTGTTTGCACAGGGAACAATTATTACTTACAATACAAATGTAAATATCAAATATCTTCAGAACCATAAGCCTGTTGCCCACCAACGAGTTAACGCAAGATATTGCTAATGTAACATGACGTTAAACTTATGCTAATGAGTTAAACAGCAGCCATAGTTTTTGCATATAATTAGCATTGTGGATATGCATTAACCCCGGGGGAAATAACAGCTGTTACTGATTTTATGCATGAAGGCTATATTCTATGCTGGCAGTGTGTGGGTTAAACCCTTTGCACTTAGGCTCCGCTCATGGTGCCTGCTACGCGACGTGCGCACGCAAGTTCGGCATTCTTTGTGTGATGGATTGGATAAAATGCCTATTTCTTCATCTGTAATGTGTACCTCGCTATGCCTATGATCCTTACTCAAAATGGCTACCGTAGCTCCCCCTCCCATCGAGTATGGAAGATGGCGCCCAACCCGGAACTACACCCAAAGCTGATGTGTCCACTAAACTACAATAACAAGACCATACAAGGACATGACCTAACAAGAACCAATGAGACACTGACATGTGCATTTGCACACAACCATTAGATAAGACAGCCCCTTCTTGCATACAATCTCTCTCCTGAGCCCCTATATAAGAAACAGTGGGCTGTAACAATAAAGGAAGCATTATCATTCTGAACTTGGTGTCAGTGTGATTTTTGTCTTGCATGCACTACCTACATAGGAAACCAATTTGGACGGGGACAGATACTCTGCAAACGTTTGGTCTGATCCAACGCATTTGATGTTAGTGTATGGGAGTTTTCAATGTAGATACGACTCCTGGCGGCGAAGTACAGTGTTGGCGCTGCTGCACTTGAGGGAGACAACTCAAGTGGTAATTTCATGCTGCAGCAGCGTCACGTGTATTTCGCCAGCCAATGAAATTACAGTGAAATGTAAACACAAACATTGTTTCTTTTTTTCAATGGCATGGATGAAGGAGGATATGACGTCTTACAGGAAGTCTCGCCTCCAAGTCGCGTCATTCAGTCTGCTGGGGATGAGCACACATCGCCCAGCAGACAGATGCGCGCACACGCGGACGCGCACCCTCCACGTCATGAGCACGGACGTAGGCTGAGTTCAGGGTGGATGCTACGCGATGTGCGCACGTCCGTCACAATTTCGGGTTCGGTGGGAGTTTTCAAACTGGAACCAGCTCCGTGACACGTCCGCCAAGCCCCCAAACGCCGCGACCCAACTCTTGCAGCCAAGGCACAGATCGCTGGGCTGCAGGAGCGCGCGGCGGAGGCGCGCACGGACGCTCGCGGCCGTAGCATCCACCCTGAACTCGGCCTTACGCTGCGGTCCCAGTGCACGCGTGCCTGTCGGGGGGCGGCGCATGCACAGCCCTGCACCCGCACACGCGGTCCTGGGAGGGAGAGGTTGCGATGGGAGGGGGCGTGGTGGGAGGGTTTGCGGGGGCGTGGCCGTGACCTCACGCGGCTGGTTCGCCCAAATTGGCTGAACCGCCGGCGGGGGCGTGGCCACGGCTCCTTCGCAAGTTCCACACACAATTTTTTTGTGTGTGGAATCTTGCAGTACAGCGCGGCTGCTGAATGTGCGCCGACGCATGTACTCGGCCCTGAGTGACTGGGGGGCCGGTGCTTGCGCGCACAGCAGTCACTGGGACCGCAGCCTTAGGCTGAGTCCATGGTCAGGCGCTTAGGCGCTGACCCATGCTGAGGCGTGCTGACGCTTGTCAGTGAGCCCCTGCAGCCGCAACGTGAGCAGCTTTAGCAGGGGCTCGCGCACGCTTCCGCAGGCGTGCGGAGGCGTAGCACTTAATTTTTTTTTAGTTTTGGCGCTCACGGGAGCGCAGGGCCGGTCACGTGAGCGGTTCGCCCAATGAGGGCGAACCAGCTCCGTGACGTCACTGGCCCGCCCCCGGATGGTGCGCGAACTAAGGCCAGGGAAAGCACCCGCTTTCCCTCAGCCTCCGTGTGCCTCCGCACGGCTGTAGTCAGGGTGCCAGAGACAGGAGTTGGAGGGCGGGCGTTCGCATGTGCGAGCGTCAGTCTGCTGGGCGATGTGTGCACATCATCCCCAGCAGACCTTTTCAAGCTTTCAGGAGGCGGGGAGGGGGTGGGGCGACAGACTGCAGCTTAGGGATCGGTGTTGCTGTGTTGTAATCATTTTCAAAAATTATTTCATTGGCTGAAGAAGTACCAGTGACGCTGCTGCAGCTTCAAAAAACAACTTGGGTTGTTTATTGAAACTGTAGCAAGCGTCAACTCCGTACTTCGGCGACAGGGCAACTGCTACCCTGACAACTGCTATTCAGTTGAAACAATTTGTATCCAATGTCCGCCCGCACATAAGCACGCCCCCCCCCCCTCCGAAGCCGGCACCCTGAACGAGGCCTTACTGAGAGCTGGCTCAGAGCTAGGCTACCATGTTGCAGCTTCCTGGCACATGAGGCATGACTCAGAGCTAGGGAGATTCTAATCGCTCATGTGACCAGTGAGGTGATGCTGTGCAACACTTTGTTTTGCCCAGAGACTTGGAAAGGAAAGGTTTATAAATTGGGGGACTGCCCTTTAGGATGAGGTGTGTACTGGGGTCCTGAGTGAAGAGAGGCCTGAGAAGGTGAGCTGTGTTAAGTGGGGCCCAGTTGTGCCAGAGTATAGACCCCAGGGAAGGCAAGCAGAGCAGCAAGCCATATCATCAGGCAGGAGAATAAAGGGGAAGCCTTTCTCCTTGCACAGAGCATAGAGGAGGGAGATTCCTAACTGTGGGGTCCTGGAGCTAGGAGACCAAGAGCAGCTACCCTAACATGGAAGGGGGGTGAAGCCAGCCTACACGTAGAAGGGGTAGTGTGACGTGCTTGTTCTGATGACCTACAGGGAGCTAAAACCTGTCCTGATTGTTGTGGTTTGTTCATGCTGATCCTGCTGACAATAAACCTCACCCAGTTTGCAATGTTCCTGGCAGTCTGTGATAAGTTACTGATCTACACGTTCCTGCACGGGGTCACCCCTGCCTCTGACAGAGCCCTTGCAGAGTTGGCGCAGCACCCTATCCTGTGAAAGAGAATATCTACCCCCCAAGCTCCCTGCCCTGCGGAGGCGCAGGCTTCTGGGTACCTGCAGGTGAGCACCACGAACACCATATCCCCCTTCTATCTCCCTTAGGGCGGGAGGGGGGGGAGTGTTACAGTTACATTATTAGCACTTAGTTAACAGACCTCTGGGGATCTGGTCCTTAGAAACTTAAAGGGTTTCATAAACTGTAGTATCCTAAAAATATATATAAATGGGTTAGGGAAAATGTTAACACTTTCGTATTAAAAATAAAATAAAAAATTAATGTTACAATACTACGTTTTCTCCACCTAAAATGTTGGTGTATGTGTCGTTTAATACTGGGCTCACAACAACATCTGTGAATTACTGTAGGTCCTAATGTTTGTAAAGGGCCCTATAAGAATAAGTCAAATGACTAACAGATCACTACATGCACCATCATTACATCTATGAAGATCCATCTTCCTGCTCTATAAGTATCACAACTTACAATAAGTCTCAATTTTTCCAGGACTAATGCATCTACTGATGCAAATTGTTAATAATGCCAACATTAAATAGCTGTTATATAACGTCATCTTATCCATTGCAAAAACTGTGTTTTTTCGCATGTTCAACTTTTCGCTAATTCGTCTGAGTTCGAAAAAAGTCAGCGCTGAAAATTAATTATGCAAAAATTCGACTAAGCGACTGCGGCGGCCATTTTCCAGGAAATGGAAGAGGCGGAGTCCTCCTCATTTTCACTACTGGGCGGATGGCGTCCTGCGCTCCATGGGAACGCAGGATGCAATCTATGCAAGTAAAACAAACCACTTTGGGTATGACATAGTCGCAATTTCATGGGGTCCCCGGGGTGACAGTCTCTATGATGTAGTGACTAGATCCTGAGGCACCCTAAGGGTTAACGAACTTTAAAATGAAGTTAAAAAAGACTTGCAGGTGAAAAATAGTGAAATACTGTGGAGACTTAGGGTAGGTCGGGGTGCGATCACATTTCCTTAATGGCATTGATCGCTCCCATAGACCACGCGGGCGGCAGGAGGAGGGGGTGCGCGTTGCGCGTTGCGCGAGAAACCAGTTGAAACTGATTTCTCGGCGCGACAGCCAGGTCACTTGAGCAGTTCGCCCAATGAGGGCGAACCAGGTCCGTGACGCCCCTAGGCACGCCCCCCACGGTGAGTCTACCATGGACAGAAAACGCACCCGCTTCGTCACACGCGCCGGTGACGTCACAGCCTTCGCACACCTCGGGCGCGGGCGAAGGCTGAATTAGCACGCAATTCAAAAAATTCCTTGGGCGGAATTGCATGCTTTTACACGGCCTTTCATTAACAAAAGGTTGGAACAAACGTTTGCAGGTTTGCAAAGAAATAGAAATGTTTGTATGAAAGTTTGTGCGCTGAACTTTAACGCATTCACCCATCGCTACTTATTTCCATGTGTTAACCTAAAACTGTTTATTGTGTCTCAGATAAATATGATTTAGGCCCTAATTACATCCTTTTACCAGGAGTTTATAATAATGCTCATCATTTTGCAGGAGAAAAAATTGTTAACGCGACTTTATTGTTTTGGTGAATACCGTGTTATTGAATGTGCTATCATGTGTTAATACAACGAGAAAAAAAATGCTAGCAGCGCTGAGTGAATCTGGACCTAAATGAGTGATACCTGGACCGCCTGCATAATGAGTCTAGAGTTAGCATTGTCCTAAATTTGCAGGTTACAACTGGAGAAAAATCCTTTCTGCCAAATATAGGGGTTGCCACTTTTTGTTAATGATAATGAACACTACAATGATGTGTGTATAAAACATACTGCCATACTATACGTGGGATTACAGTTGCATAATAATAATATTTATTTGGAGGGATTCAGTTATTTTATTTATTAATGGTGATAATATTTTTTAAATGCTTAGTATTCCTTATTTCTCTAGTGCAGTGTATCTCAACCATGGTGCCGCAGAACCCAGGAGTGCCGTGACCCTCCGCCAACGGTGTCACGGCCCTGGGGTAAGATCTCTGCTGGCTCACACAGTGGGCATGTCCCATGCTGCCTTAAGACATAGAGGCTGCAATCCGCCTCTCCTCTCTCAGCCTGACACAGAGGAGGGAGAGAGGGGATTATGTCCAGACAGTGTGGGATGTGCCCGCTGAGCAGCTGATATATTTCAGTTGTGTGGGAGGGAAGGAGTGAGGGCTTTGTGCAGAGTATGATGGCTTTGTGTCGGGCTCCAGCGCTGCGCCCTGCTCGGCCTTACTTTTCCTGGCCGGCTAGGTGCGTGCGCGGCCACGACATCACGGAGCTGGCTCGCCCTCATTGGGCGAACCGCTCACGTGACGTGCTCGCGAGCAGCAAAATCAATTTTGCTTGCTCGGCAAGGGGCCGAGCACCGAGCAGGCACGCCCGCCCGCCCGCTCACGCAGGCCACATACATTGTCGCACCGTGTCCAGCGTGAGCGCGCCTGCTCGGCACCACCCTGGATAAGCCTCCCTTCCCCTATAACTGGTCAAATCAGACACCCCTGAAAATAGATAGCAAACATACAGTGTAGGCTAAATACAGCTAAACATCTAATAGCAGGGCAGCAAGAATCCACTAAAGTCAATGCCAGTAGTTCAAGTACCACAAGAAACTGTGGGCAATGGTACAGTAAAGGCTGAACACAGCTTGCAAGAAAGCAGCTTGCAAAGAAGCACCAGGAGTCCACAACAGTCAATGAAAGGTAAATGGGAATAGCAAATGAAGACAGTAATCAAACCCTCTGTGGCTCTGCTCCTTGTGCTCATGTGGAGTGCTCTTTGAGTCTGTTGTTTAAGGGTCAGTGGACCCTCCTTTGGTCCTATTAATTATACATTGTCCATCTACAACAGTATACATATTTAGATACTGTTACTTTTGAGTGCAATTCATAGGGCTTATAGTGACCCCTGGTGGTCACTTGTTCAAGTGTTCGCTATCTAATTTCACCCTGTGCACCAAGTATTTTAATACTCAGTACTACTAGGTGAGCGATTAGTCACTATGTTTATGTGAGCCCTCTACAGTACAAGCAGTAGAATTGATGTTTGTCAACCAGGATAATAAATACAGGAAACAGACATAGAGAAACCAGTGGTGTTTTGTTCACCTTTTGATACACATGCCTGCTGTTGCTAGTCTAATTCGGGTCATTTTGACAAATTTACCCTACTGTAAGCTTACTATAATGTTTCTTATGCAGTTGATTCCCGTGTATTTGTTACTGAAGATCATATACACCAGGCTTCTGACTGCCGTTGTGGCTCTTACTTTTATAGAATAGGACTACTTGATATAAGTGGGTTAGTGAGTAGAGTAAATTAAGTAGCAGGTAATAAAGATTACACCATTATTGTATGAACCCTGGTACATGGTGTTGGAAATAAATGGACAAAAAATTCAAGTCATAGGTCAACAAAACAGCAAATACTCCAGCTTGGTGCCTCCTCCTTCTGCCCTCATTACAAATGGAAACACTTTTGAATCATTTTTTTAAATTTAATTTATTTATAAAAAATGTTTTACCAGGAAGTAATACATTGAGAGATACCTCTTGTTTTCAAGTATGTCCTGGGCACAGAGTTATAAAAAATACATGATTACAATAAAAGAACAGGGTTATACAGTCACTTCACAGACATTTCGTGGACAGATAAAGTTGGAAAATTGGGTACAGTGGATAAAGGGCTTGTGAGTTTCGGATAGAAATAGAACAGCTTTAACATTTTAATCATCCCAACTGGTGTTAAAAAAACAGCACAATAAAAAAATATTACAATTTGTATAGCGATGTATGAATATTATATAAACATACATTGTGGACCCATAGCAATATCTGCAGTCTGTGTTTAACACTATAGTAATTAGTACTATTTATATTAGGATTGGCCTATATGATTACACTTAACCAATGTATCTTTGTGTTTAATATTCTTTGCTACAGTATTCCATATATATATTTTTCTTCAATAGAAGTGATTGTAAGTAAGCAAAGAAAAAGAAGACTGCACGTTATAAAAGATCGATTTATTACTGCAAAGTATACATACAGGACCCCTATAAGCTCATATTGAACCCCCAAAATAACCACAACATATATATATATATATATATATATATATATATATACAGTGGTTGACAAATCACCAAAAAATCTACTCGCCACACAAAAAAATCTACTCGCCACCTAGTACCAAACGTGTGCTTCTTGGGCCAATATTAACTCGCCCGGGGGTTAAATCCACTCGCCCGGGGCGAGCAAATGTATAGGTTTGTCGAACACTGTATATATATATATATATATATATATATATATATATGCGCATAAGTGTCAGAGGAGTGCTACTGAGCATGGCAATATATATTTAAAACCAGAGACAGAACATGAAACACAGACAGAGCCCAGTGCTACATCCAAAGACACAGATACACAGTACAGTGCCTAAATATATATATGTATAGATATTTTTTGACTAAAATGGTCTTTTAGTTTAACTCTTTGGCCAAAGTGCTGTAAGCCCTTGACGTGGTCTGCCTTGGAGGGGCTCAAGGGCTTACAACACTTTAACTCTTTGGCCAAACAAAAAGACCATTTTATTCAAAAGATATCTATCTATATATATATATATATATATATATATATATATATATAGGCACTGTACTGTGTCTTTGGATGTAGCACTGGGCTCTGTCTGTGTTTCATGTTCTGTCTCTGGTTTTAAATATTTACTGCAAAGTAGCCTGATAGAATTTTTGATGGGATTACCCACTTTAATCATGATAATAATATTATGTGCAATTATTCTTTACCTCTTTTTCTCTCTCTCTTCAGCTGTTAATGGCTACATGTATGGAAATCTACCGGGCTTGGACATGTGCAGAATGGATAATATATCCTGGCATCTACTTGGACTTGGCACAGAGATTGATATACACGGAATTTATTTTGAAGGGAATACACTTAATCTAGGAGGAATGACAAGAGACACCATTAGTCTGTTCCCTCATACGTCAATAACTGCATTTATGCAGCCGGATGAATTGGGTATGAAACTGAATCAAATCTAACAGTAATTGTTTTACATGGGAAATCCATAGTAACTGGAGCAAAGTGATCTTCATAGCACCCTCTTGCCACTTTACAGTGAAGTACTGTATATGCAGCAACTACTGTAGTGTTTGTTTACACCATCCATTGGGGCTTCTGGTATTTTCAGTAACTACTGTAAACACACAAAGCAAAAACTTAAATGAATGTGGAAGAATCCTGTTTTGGGCTGGTATCAGATCACCACCTTTCAAGTGCTTATCTGATACCATGCTCTAAACTTGAGTCCTGTCAAAACCAGCATACTGCAGAGTAGAGATATGCAACATTTTGAAAATCCCTTGAAATCGGCTCATTTGTTTCCCCACAAAAAATTTTGCAAGACTGAGAAATCCAGGCCCTGAAAGTGAGAGAGATAAGTCCGCCGCCACATATTCTAATAATAAACACAGGAGACCTGATGGGTTGAGCAGCATATATTCTTACATCATGTAATATTATTATGTTGATTGTGGTTCATCTAGTGCTGTAGTATTTCCATATAATATTTCAGACAATTTGTTAATTCTCCAAAGGGAGATGAGATGCACATAACTTGCCAAAAGTCCCAAGGGCAAATTCCGACACAAGTCGTTATTTTGTTGCAACTCACGCTGAAATATACTTGCACCAGGCAACGTCTATGTATCAATCTTAGTTGCCATGTCTTCGAAGAATAGGGGAGCGGGGGACGGCACCGTAGGAGAGAAAACAGAAATGGCACCATGAGTTGTAACGTTTCAGACTGAATGGTTAAAGATATACAACAAGAAACAAAGACATCCAGAGCAACATCCAATGTGATAAAAATACACAGTGAAATACCTATATATCTCTTGTAAAAGGGTTATTTAGTTAACCCTTTGGCCAAAGCGTATAAACCTGTGAGCCACATCAAAGCATGACCAAATTTGCCTAACACTAGCTGATTAAAATTCTTATTTACCTCTATAATTAGAGGAAGAATGGTCCTAGCATTGAACCTGTCACAACCAGCTCCATGAAAAGAAAACCCTTTTTCAAGAGATATATATATATATATATATATATATATATATATATATATATATATATATGTAGCACTCCTTTTGACACATATATATATATATATTTTGTGGCTCACGTACATGCAGGACACCCAGCGCTCATGCTTGGAGCACTCTCCAAGCATGAGCGTGCTGAGCGCCAGCGGGGACACAGACTAAGGATGGGAGCAGACTCCTCTACCTTTCAACTGCCTCCACTGTCCCTTTTTAGCACTTTCCCCGTGACGGGCTCTCCTTACCTGAACTCTATCCCATTAACAGGGATATTCACTTTCTTTATACTTGTGAATAAACACATGTAATATTATTAATAGTCTGGGAAAGTTGGACCCCATCCTATAGTGACAAGATTCACCTAGAGAAGTAAATGCAGATTCTAAAAACAATCTGTGCCTTTTGTCCTTTTAGGTACATTTGAAGTGGGCTGTCGAACAATGGATCATCATGTAGGCGGCATGAAACAGATGTACACCGTGTCTGCATGTAATAATCTTTCTACTCCTGAGCGCCAGTATGGTACTATTCGAATATACTTTATTGCAGCTGAAGAGGTGGAATGGGATTATTCTCCAGACAGGACATGGGAACTTGAAAAGCATAGTGTCACTGGAGATGCACACAATAGGTATGATATACAGAATATCATAATAATATTTGTACTTTACGCTGCAAGAGGGTCCTGCAATGCGCTGATTAGCAAAGAGGTGAAATGTACTGTACATTATTTGAGATTTATTTGGCCATATACTGATGTGAAATTTCAGTAAGAAACAGACATTGCTTAGAATGGCAATAGTTTTCAATATTTATGCCACAGTTCCACCTACTCGTCCATTTTTTGGGTAAATAGTCAAGATGGTAACATAAGGAGATGACGCCAGAATCATGGCACTCTGAGCCCCAGTATTTCCCATGGGTGAAAGACCCTGATTGGATTATTGGCTATCAGACTGAGAGTGTCTTACCCATGCTGAGGTGTATTATTGTCTGTAGGCTTTCTGAGCACTTTCTGACGGTACATGGACACGGTGAACACTATTTTCTGTTCCAATATATTATTCATAATTGAGAGCTAGGTTTTGCTGGCCCCTCCACCTCAGATGTACAGTAGAAAATGCACTGTAAAAGTTTAAATTCTCCTGAGTTATACGCCCCTCCGGCACTTAAGGGGCTATATTTGTGTCTACATATTTTTTATACAAACATAGTGTGACTACTGACCTTTTTTCAGAGAAAATAAAATGCACACAAAATATCCTACAGCATTTGAATAATTTGCTTACGCAAGACTGTATACAAATAAACCTATGGAAAGCAAGGAATGTTGCTACAGCGTATATGGTTATATATATATAATATATATATGTATACATATATATGTATGTACATATATATGTATGTACTGTATAGATGCAATTATGATATTATCCCGTTGTCGGCTCCTTGTGACCTTGGACAAGTCACTTTATCTCCCTGTGCCCTGGGCACCAAAATCATAGATTGTAAGCTCTACGGGGCAGGGATTGTGTCAGGAATTGTTAGTGTGCGGCGTACCGCACACTATACTGTAATTGGGAAGCACTTTGAGTCCCAATGGGAGAAAAGTGCTATATTAAATAAAGTTATTATAATAAAAATAATATTATTATGATTATATTAGGCTTGTTCTTATTTCAATTTCATAGGAACTGAGCGATTAAAAAACATTAATGGTGTGAAAAAGCCCTCATAGGGGCAAGTGGTCCGATAATCCTTCAGATCACCTTATGTTTTCTTACAGTACATTTTTCTTAACGAAACCTGAAGTTGACAATTATTTTTTTTTTTGCTTTCTAGTCCCGGACATATTTTTGTGAGTACAGATGGAGACCTTATTGGGTCTAAATACAAGAAGGTGGTTTACCGAGAATATACAAATGGACAATTTTCCGAGATAAAAAAAAGAACAGCAGAAGAAGAGCACCTAGAGATTTTGGGTAAATTTGCTTCTATCAGTCTGATCAAACATTACATTTTTAATTAAGAAAATCCTAAAATGACCTAATAGAATAGAAATATGACTGCTACCCCTTATATATTTTATAGGATTGACTCACTCCCTCAAAAGGGGATGTTATAGTTAAGTTAATTATTACATCTCAAAGACTGCAGCAGGGGTGCGCAAACTTTCTGCGCTGCGACCCCTGCCTGCTCAGCCCCAGTGCTCGCGCCCCCCTTACCCAGGAACCGCGTTCATATGATGTCACGTGACTCCGCTGCGTCATTTGACGTCACCCGAAGCCAAGGTAATTAAGTTGCAGAGGCTTTGCATGCTCCACGGCATTTCATTTAAATGCTTTGGGGAAAAGCGCAGGGCCTCTGTAACCACCACACCCCCCCAAAAAAAATCTCGCGACCCCCAGTTTGCGCACCCCTGTACTACAGTACCATTCTTAGATGAATAAAGGTGGATAATTCATAGCAGATAATTGAATGTTCTTTCTTTTGGATTCAGATTAGACCGTTCATCAATTTAGAGTAGCTAGTGTACTGATAACACATTTGCTATATGTACAGCTGTAGCAGGCGTTATTGCATCCGCAAGCATGTGCCAGTGCATGCAAGTGTGCTAGCCACGCCCCTTTTTTTGTACACGTCTAATGCACACACAATAGCAGCTGCTCCCACCAGTGCGTGTTGGGTGTCTCGCTGCAACGCACAACCAGGACTAATAACGGCTGCTACATCTGTATAGAATCTGATAACATTACCCATTGTATGTAAACATTTAACTTCTGACTACCATAGGTCGGTAAACATTCTACCATTGCTGTTGCACATACAGTGTAACGTCATTTTTTGCCAGAAACTGCTATTCGCAAAGCCTCGAGATGCATATCGTACTACAAAAACTGGCATTCTTTTCTTGCAATCTAAAGGGTGGTGAGATCGGAATCGTGATTTGCATATCATTGAGTTTATTTTTGTTTTACTACATACGATTGAATCCGTGGCTCTTTGGGGGTCTCCGGAGCTGATTTGCATTCATTTCAGCTCCAGAGACCCCCAGATTCAATCCTAGGTAATAAAAATAAAATTACAGCCAGCTTCATTACCTTAGCGGCTAATCGCTAAAGGTAATAAAAGGGTTAAATGTCAAGAACTGCTTTGTTGTTGGTAGAGGGGGTGGGTGAATGTGGTAGTTGCCCCAGAGTGGGTGTTTAGCCCTTTCAGGATGGTTGCATTAGGAGTAAAGCCCCTTCCTTACCTTAGTGGTTACAACCGATAAGTTAAGGAAGGGGTTAACCCTGCACGCTACCCTCCCGCAAAGGCCTAAACACCCACCCCGGGCCAACAACCCCCTTCACCCCACCCCCTGTACCAACAACACCAACAACAAAGCATTAGGCAAAAGTGCTATTAGCCAGAGATGGCTAATAGCGCTTTTCCCCATACAAAAAACCATTACAGTGATATACAATTTTAAAAAAATACAACCCCACCCCCAACTCCAACACACATTGTAATGGGCAAAATTCCTATTATCCAGATATGGATAATAGCGCATTTTCTCATTAAAAATTAAATGAAAGTTGTACTTACCCTTGCCAGGATGAAGGTCGTCCTCGTCGTCATCACCGTCCTCTGCATTTTCTGTGGGCAGCAATATTAAATTAAAAAAACGAACTACTGCCCACAAACCCCTTAATCACCTTACCGTAAGTAACCGCAATGGTAATTAAGGGATTACCCCCTACCCACCCGGGAGGCCTAACCCCGCTCCTTGGGGCAACTACCCCTACCCCCTCTACCCATTGATTGTAACAGTGGTAAACCATGCCCACAATATGGACATGGCTTGCCACTATGACAATGAATAGGCAACCTTAAAAAAAAAAAACAAGCACCAAATTCAATACATTAGAATTAAATAAAAACAAGCATTTGGTAATAAAGCCATTGATTGTGACTGTGGTAAACCATGCCCACAATATGGGCATGGCTTGTCACAATGAAAGGGGCATAGATAAGCACAATGACCAACCTTAAAAAAAATACACAATTAAATAACATTTAATGTGTTTCTTACCTTTGCCGGGATTCACCCTCGTCATCCTACTGCGGCCCCAACTCTTGACCCAGCCTGATGCACAGAAGCCCATGATCCTCTGTTGGTTGAAGAGGAGTCTGCATAGTAGTTCATTAACTCTTTGAACTATGGTTAACAAACAGACCAGGAGTGTTTAACTAATGAATCTCTGGTCACGATCCAAGAGTCTATTTATTTTAATAGATCTGTCCGCATACAACCAGTGCTCACAATCAACAAGTCTCTCTTTAAAAACAATTGTTCACATTATATTTTTTGGCGGAGACCCGGCGCTCCAATATAATGTTTATATTATCATTCCAAGTACACCTCCCCCCCACACACACTTTTAATTGTTTTTACTAATTTGTTTACTATTACACCCAATTAATTTTACATGATTTTGAATGCAAGTAATGTTACGTCTCTGCATTAACCATGCAATGACCTGGGGCATTCTACGTGTGCAGCAACAAGGTTCTGTCTGTTTTCTTCACTTCAGTTCTGCCAGTGATGTAACAAAAACAAGGAAGGGTTTCTGAACAGGTGACCAGGTTATTTACAGAAGGGATTTACAGCTGTAGCAGATGTTATTGCTCCCGTTAATGCACTAATTGGCGTGTTGCTGTTGGCAAATCGTAGCTTCATTGAATTGTATTGCAAATCACCCGGTAAAACTCGCAACTGCGGTAATGAGAAGTTATAATAATAATTGTTTGTTCTTGTATAACGCTGCAAGTTGTACGCAGCGCTTTACAGAGACATTTTGCAGGCAAAGTCCCTGCCCCGTAGAGCTTACAATCTATGTTTTGGGTGCCTGAGGCCGCGCTTAAAGTGCCGGCGACAGCGACGCGACAGATGACGTCACCATTGCGATAGTTGAATTTAAATTTTAGGCGACGTCGCTGGCTACAAGGCCAGTGACGTCAGAAAAGGGGGAGGGCAGAGGGACGGAGAAGCTCCTGATTGGCCGCAAGGGGAGACCGTCATCGAAAAAATCAAATATCGGTGACTACCAGATTTTTGGTAACACTGTCGCTCCGTCGCCGTCGCGAGTACTATAAGTAGCTTATAGACAACGGCAACAATGCATTAGTTTTGACGCGACGGTCGCGTCGCAAGCAATATATGCGCAGCCTGAGGCACAGGGAGATCAAGTGACTTGCCCGAGGTCACAAGGAGCTGACGCGGGAATAGAACCAGGTTTACCTGCTTCAAACTCAGTGCCAGTCAGTGTCATTACTCACTGAGCCACTCCAGGGTGCAATAACATCTCCTACATCTGTAGGTGATCAAGAACGTAACAACTTCAGCTGTTTCATAACATGCAAATACAATGGGGCTACATTACAAGTAGGGATCCCTTTCCCTCCGATTTCTATGCTGCGGGAATGTTCACCTTTTATAAATTAGTGTTAACAGCTACTGTGAAGGGGTTTTCAAATAAATCCCAATGATTGCTACAGGGTGAGATTCATGTTATTCACAATGAGGCACATTGTTCTTTGAATATAGTGTAAAAATAATGGAGAACTGCATTCATGTGTTGTACAATCGGACTCTGTGCTTACAAATAATAGCAAAATGGGTCTGTTAATATTTATCAAAGCCATCTGGTCATTTTGTAAAGAAAATCCTGAAGTCAATAACATTATCACATTGTGTATGTCTTACTGTACTGTAGGTCCATTAATTCGAGCAGAGGTTGGAGACAGCATTCTCGTTGTGTTTAAGAATAAAGCCACCAAGCCCTATTCCATACACGCTCATGGGGTTGTGGCAGTGAATGTGGCTGAGGCAACACAGCCTGGTAAGTCATTTATGAACAAGTCCCAAGGGGGTAAGTCTATATTGTCCGGAGGGGCAGGTCGTCCACAAGCCCCATTCAAGTCAATGGAGGTTTTCAGACAATCGTCGTCTCGGGTTACTTGTGGGTTATTTAGTAAAGTCTACCCGTTAAAAACTGGGGCAACATGAATGCAAAAGAATTGTACCGGATTTATAATAGGAATAAGTCCAATGGTTTTTAATGGGATTCCCTTTCATTGATAAATGTGGTGCTCTTGTTTTGCACTGGTTTAGCTCCAGTTTTGCAACCAGAAGACTTTAGTAAATAGACTGCATTTATTTTTATTGCAACCATTTAATTAAGAGTTATTTAAAGGAGAAATTCCTAATATTCAAATCAAAAAAAGATGTAATGCTATATACAATGATTATTCTTGTTACAGTATGCTGGAGCACTCTGCTGATAACTGCATGTAATAGGTGTTTGGGCAATCCAAAAATGCCTGTCACCGTCTAGCATAATGCTGTGCTTCCTAATAATTAAACATGTATAACACGATTTCCATAAATAAAGCCAGTACTGTATATTTTATGATATTTATATTTTATTCATACCGTGTTTTCTGGATTGGAAAGATTACCCCTCTAACAGGTTGTCCTGTGCGGCATTTATGTTCCCTAATGTATTTTTAAGGTTCAACCTCTAGTATCTTCCTTGCTCAGACTGCCATGAATACCTACTGTAAATTGCTTTCTATAATAACACTATAGGAATAGGGTCCACACATGGGTTAAACCAGGGGTGCTCAACACCAGTCCTCAAGCGCCCCCAACAGGTCAGGTTTTCAGGATATCCCAGCTTCAGCACAAGTGGCTCAATTAGAGGCTCAGTCAAAGACTGAGCCACTTGTGCCGAAATAGGGACTGATTGAGCCACCTGTGCTTAAGCAGGAATATCCTAAAAACCTGATCTGTTGGGGGGGTGGGGGGTCTTGAGGACTGGAGTTGAGCACCCCTGCATTAAACCATACACTTCCTATTAGTTACTGCACGTAGGAACATCGCTGATCTTACTGACATGTCCGTGTACTAGAGATGTGTGAATGTTTCAAATTGGATTGTTGAAATTGGCAACATTGTTGAAAGTCTGCACAAACACAAGACGTTCACATCCATTTACTGTAAATGGCAGTGTATAAAGGGCCACGGGAGCCTGCATTTTAACTTTTAATGCTTGACGAATTTTATTTGAAGGAAAATAGGCGCATGTCACTGGTTTCACCAAATTGTGTACATCTTTAGCATGTACACATTGTAAAGCAAACACTCATACCAGAGACTACATTTGTAAAAATAAGTAAAAATAATAGGCAAACTTTTAAACGCAATCCTTCTAGGGTAACGTTTTTTTAACCGTCTCCTCGGAACACCACGACGGCGCTGATTTTACAAGCGTACACTGAATTACAAAGCACACGTTAGCCTAAAATATTGCCTGGCGGGGGACTCCCAAGAAGGGATGAAAACCACTGTTCTGATGGCACTACATGCATCTCGTCCACTTCTTGTTATACATTATTTATTTGAATTGCTGAAATTGTGTTCTGCCTGCTATTGAGTGAAAAAGACAAAGAAATGTGTTGAATTTGCATGTGTAAATTCAACAACACACGTGCTTGTGCTCTCACATAAATAAAGTCTTGTGATATGATTTATGTTCTGGAAGGGCGTTATATACCCTGCTCATTTCATAGACACATATTTTTTTCAGGAGGAACAAACACTTATCGATGGAATGTCCCAGAGAGGTCAGGACCAGGAAGTGATGACCCAAACTGTTTAACCTGGGTTTATTATTCCACAGAAAATTTTGTCAAGGTACAATATTATTTCCAAGCAACCATATATTGTGGACTTTTTTGCATGATCAAATACAGATAATTATGATAAGTGCACCAGACATAAATGTTAAATAATTAAAGCGAATCCCAGATGAGTTTATACTTTAGAATTTTGAATATTCCTGCTAATTGTTATCTGTCCTTTTTACTTTTAGGACATGTACAGCGGCCTGGTGGGACCATTAATAACTTGTAGAAAAGGTGTGCTAGACAGAGAAGGACGGAGAAAAGATGTCACCCGGGAATTTACGTTGCTATTTCTGGTGTTTGATGAAAACGAGTCCTGGTATTTGGATGAAAACATTGAAAAATATGTTCACAAAGATGATGTGAATAAAACAGACGAATTTGAGGAAAGCAACAAACTCCATGGCAAGTTCTTTTAAAAAGGAAATGCACAAACATCAACTTAATGTGTCAGTGTAAAATAACACGAGACACTATAGCTGGGTAACATCACACATTTAAACCACATGTAAAACGTTGTAGTGTTTACAGGAGAGCTGTTGGGATGTGGCCAGTAATGCAAAATCAGCAACACTAAAGCACAGAGCATCCTGACTCTCAATGTTGCATTGAGATCTGCAATCCATTGACCTTAATTAAGCATTCCATTTTTTTTTTAAATGATGATTTGTCCATAAATACGTCTTTAACCCAAGCTGTGCTGAAAAGCTGTGTAATGCGGCAGGCATAAGCTTATAGGGGCCCATGTAAAAATGGTCAAGAACCAAAATATGACACGGTGTGCTCATTTGCATGTCATTACCCAGAATCCCTGGCTGCAGTGGAAGCACTGTATGCTAGGAGATAATAGTGAGAAGCAGGGCTGCAGGCCTGGCTGAGACATGTGAGTGTGCTCACAAGTGATATTCTTTTTTGCTGTCCATAAAATAAGAGTCTAATTTTGTGCATGCACACTTTGGTAACATGGTCATACACTATTTTTTTAAATCCATGTCTGAGATCCATTTCTTTCGCTACCTCTTTCTTGTGTAGAATAACACTGTTGGTGTCAGGAGCCCATTCGCCATGAAGCCAAAAAGCTTAGAGGAGGATTGGGAACGTGCACCACTTAGCAAGTTCATACACAGTATATCACATATGCTGGCCCATGTGTGACACTAATTACACTATGCATATTTAATAGTGGGGTATATCTTCTCTGCAGGGATTTTACAGGGTCCGATATTGAGCACTCACTATAGGCAGCTTTCTTCAGCTTCAGATATTGTCTGTCTCCATCCATTTACAGAGTAGCCTCTCCATCCTGTAGAACAGGGATGGGCAAACTTTTTCATCTGCACCCTCCTGCCTGCTCTCCCCATTCTTGCTCCCTCCCTCTCTCCCCTACCTTTTCAACTGCGTTTTCTGACGTCATGATGTCATGTGACCCGGCGGCGTCATTTGGCAATGCGTCGCCAGAAGCCACCATAGACAAGGTCCGGGACCTACAGAGTCCTTGCGTGCTCCCCTGGCATTTAATTTAAAGTTTGTGGGGAAGGGCGCAGGGCCTCCCAGT
Source organism: Ascaphus truei (assembly GCA_036426205.1). Lineage (NCBI taxonomy): Eukaryota > Metazoa > Chordata > Amphibia > Anura > Ascaphidae > Ascaphus > Ascaphus truei. The sequence goes on along the minus strand of CM071569.1, from coordinate 260,612,539 downwards.
TTGCGCACCCCCTACTGTAGAATATACAGTGGTACCAGCTATCTCTGGTACTATATATTACCTATTAGTAGAATATATATTACCTGAGTATAGGCTGCCTCTATACAGACTGCTTCAGATATCAGAAAATTTTCTATGAAGCTAAAATATGGGAATTCCCTATCAGCATCCTGGCAGCTATATTTGCTAACTAGAAACAGTACAGTATGTATCAAGCAGAGATTCCTAGAGACATTGTAGCTACAGATTGTGTTACTTGAACCAGCTACAGCCTCATTAGTCCCCCACACGGGGGCCAAGGCGAAGCTCTAGTCCTGGGCCCCAGGATATCTGTGCTACCGTGACATATATATATATATATATGTTTATATATATATATCAAACAGATAAGTCATCTATTTCCACCTACACATGTATACTTGCTATTAAGCATTTTTTTGGATATTTGCTACATTTTCTAAATTCTGATTTGATTCTGAGATTCTAACTTGGTAGGACTGCTATAATGTCAGTTGTACCAATTGGTCAATATCAGGAATCATAACCACCTTATTATTAGCGTTTATTTGTGAAGTGCCAACATATTCCGCAGCGCGGTACAATGGGGTACAGATTTATGTATTGTAAAAAAACATAACATCTTTACTATTGGGCAGGGGTCGAACAGTGGGAAACATGGGTCAGTTTCTACTAATCTGGGTCCGTTAGGTCAGTCTAGCTTTAAGTACTGCTGTTGATCTTAAAGCTGCAGTTCAAGTGCCGTTTAAAAAAAAATTGAATTCAATATGTGCATCAATACAATCTGCACACTGGCAAGTGATTAGCTAAGATGCCGATCGATCTGTTCTCCTGTGATTGATTGGCAAAGATTCGGCTCAGGGGTTCACTAAATCACTGTTAGTGCTTCAGAAGAGTACCCAAGATGCAAAGTTCTGTGTGGAAGATCATGTGACCAAGCATTCACTAGATACAATTGGTGCACTGCTAGAGAGAGGGCAAATAGGGCAAATAGGGTGTGACAGAGCCTGTCTCAGAAGAGGAAGGGGATGTGACGTTGTAAATGGTTGCCATAGAAAAAAAAATTCTTGTTACATTATAATACATTAAAAATGTCTAACTTTTTTTATGCTACAATTATTTTCTCATAATAAAGAACTGATTTATAAAAAAAAAAACACATTTAGGATATTGCTTGAACTGCAGCTTTAAGAACAGACTTTATTTATTAATGATGTAATTTTACTTGCATTAGTAAATACTGTACATGGGTAATTGATATTGCTTGGTGCGAACTATCCTGACAACAAAGCAAGGGCTTTTCATCGAATTGTGTGTGCTTGTAGGGAAATGCTATCTGCCTCTTTGCTATGAAGGGAATCTGAAGTAAGCCATTAAAATTATACTAAGGGGTTAATTCTGTATGCTCCGAAGCCTATGTTTGGATGCCACTTTGGAGTATATAGAATTTACCCCTTAATATATTCTGTCATATAAATGTGTATGTAGCGCCAGTGACAATGTGGAAGTTGTTTGTGGAAATGACAGGTATCACAGAATTGGCAAATCATCTTATTTTAATTCTTTCCCCCAGCAATCAATGGGAAGATCTATGGAAATCTGCATGGGCTGACAATGACTGAAGGGGATAAGACCAACTGGTATCTGCTTGGTCTGGGAAATGAAGTTGATATGCACACGGTGCATTTTCATGCTCAGAGCTTTCTGTATAAGGTTAGTTCCAAGGAAAAAAAATATTCAAGAAGGGACTATTTAATGCATATCCGACTGGTTCCAAAGTTATTTTATTAATGCATTTAGATGTTCTAACATGCTTGGTTTTAAATCACAACTACTAAATCTGCACATATACTGCAGCATTTGTAGGAAGAATGACACACTGTGTGCTCATTTGCATGTCATTACCCAGAACCCCTGGCTGCAGTGGAAGCACTGTAAGCTAGGAGATAGTGGGGAAAAGCAGGGCTGCTGAACTGTCAGACTTGAATGTGCTCGCAAGTGATATTTTTGTTTGCTGTAGGAACAGAGGTAAAACTTCTGTCATTTAGCGGTTGAGCCAGTTGTACCAGTTTGTGAAAGTTGCATTTTGTGGAGGATCATGCAAAGAATTTCTGCGTAACATTACACCCTACGGCAATGTATTGCTTAAAAACAGTGTCCTTCAAAGGCTTCCCTTCATCATTATATCTATGCTCTCCTCCTTTTCAATTATTATTATACTCCAGAAGGTTTTCCCTTATGTGTGGAAGAAAGCTCATACAGTACATCTACAATTTAAACATTTATAATATCAAATACCACATAAAACTATTTTTTTTTTGTATGAAGCAGTGATTGCTTGAATTTTGTCAAGCAGTACCACCCCATTCCGCTCCCCTCTCCTCCAACCACCCTCCCCCCGATGTGCAGTGCATAGAAATCCCTGCGGCATCAAAGTCAACTATTTTTTGTTTAAAGATCATCTGCCCTAGTTTAATTTAACTCAGGAGTTCTCAACTCGAGTCCCCTCCCCCCCTCCCGTCCCCGACAGGTCAGGTTTTCAGGATATCCCTGCTTCAGCACTGTGTATGTGTGTGATCATCACCTTTTCTCATTGGAGAGACTTCCTAATCCACAATTAAATATGTGTAATTAATGTTTCACTGCCTTTTGTTGTGCATTACAGAAAGACAAGGAGCACAGGGCCGATGTGTATGATCTCTTTCCTGGGACCTTTCAGACAATAGAACTGGTAGCAGATAACCCAGGAACATGGTTATTGCATTGTCATGTGACAGATCACATTCATGCTGGCATGGAAACGACTTTTACAGTGCAGAAGAGAGCAGGTGTGTTATTTAATACAGGCATGGATGCTTCTCGTTGTAATGTCTAAATAGTTCATGTTTTGATCTTGGTATGCAAGGAGTGGTACTCAGCACACCCTAGAGTAGGGGTAGCCAACTCCAGTCATTATGAGGTCCCATCAATTCAGGTTTTCAGGATATCCCTGCTTTAGAACAGTTGGCTCAGTTGAAGACTGAGCCACTGATTGAGCCACTTGTGCTGAAGCAGGGATATCCTGAGAACCTGACTTGTTGGTAGCTCTTAAAGCAACTGGAGTTGGCTACCCCTGCCCTCGTGCCTTTGAGCACAGAGTTTACGTAAAACACAGCGCAAAACACTGGTTAGAATTATGACAACTACTGTGTGTGCATGGCCCTGGGAAATGAAATGGGTGGAGGGGTCTTCATTGATGTGGGTGTTATAAGAGAGCTGTTTTATCCATGTATTTAAAAGAATCTGTGCGGTTCTCATTTAGAAATACACAATCGCCACCTTCTCACAGATTCAGCAGTAACATATTCTTACAGAGCACCTTTGTGACAGCTCAGCGCATGCATTAATTTCACAGGCTGCGATCATTTTTCCGTGGCTTGATATGAAAAATAAACATTCTGTAGATATTATTGCAAGTGGGCTGGGCAAGTGACTTCTTTTGTGCATCAACCTTTAAATGTACATCAACCTTTAAATGTACACTCTGCTTATCCATTGAATGCAATCATTGTTATTTTATGTAAGTGTACGTGTGAAAATTACCAGTTTAAATAAGAAATGTAAACAAATTGAAAACTAATTGTTGTTTTTTTTATTCACTCACAGGGGAAAGTATCTCTCCAACAGGCAAGTATACTTCATCTGGTGTGAATTATATGCCAACGTGAATTTATTATCATCATGTTACATGATTTCTTGTTTCATTTTTTTTCGCAGGTGAAAACCCAACTGGAATACCATTCTTGGGCAAGAACCTATCTGTTAGAGACGCATACATAGCCCTGATCTCTCTCTTAGCTATTGGTCTCATTCTTCTGGGAATGCTGTTAGTACTATTGACTCTTCTCAGTTGCGCAAGAAAGAAGATGTATTATAGTACTATTCACAATGGGGTACTCCCAGTTCATAATTTATGAGTACATAAATGTCTCATGGCCTACATCGTAAAATGCCCCGGACTTAATGATGTGCTATTACACTTTGCTACCATTATGTTTACAACCAGAACACAAATACACTGGGTATTGTACTGTGCCTACTGTATTTCACTTTAATGGGTGAATGGGAATTTAAAACGTATCACACAGGCAGTTTTAATTGTTAACATTGAATTACACTGGACACTTTAGACATTTTTTTAAGGAATTATGTACTGTTGACATTTGGACCTCAAACTGTACTGTACCTCGGAGTAATCTGGCAGTACATTGATAAAATCCCTAATCAATTTATAACTGCTTTTTAGGGTCATTTAAAATGATTATGTTTTTATTAAGCTCAACCACATCCATTATATTCATGTGACAACATTGGCCTGATATTTCAGACTTTTAAGTAGTCGTGGTATTTTCAGAATCTGTAATCTGCATAGACATAACAGTAGTATTTTGAAATATCATTTCAGTCATTTTGCTTTAACCACTTTGCTGCGTAAGCCACTTTGGTGACAAATGGATTGCCAGGTTTTTATTTTATATCAGCAGTTTTGCATTTGTCTTGCTGTAGGTTTCATAACATAACCACTATTTCAAAACTAGAATGATACAGACATACTCTGTGTTAGCACTTTTGCTTATCCTCAATGAGCCCTGAGATCTTTGTATTTTTTTTCCTGTTTAAATTAGGGGGCCACAGAATCTAGTAATTCCCTCAATAAATCTCTTCCATCAATGTGACAACTTTTGTAAACAGGTAATTTATTAAGCTATAGCAATGGATGCTTTGTGTTTCCAGTACTGAGGAAAAATCAACAGAGGAGTCTAGAACTTTAGAAGGGGCAGCCTTCAGAAATTGTACACTACAAAGAAAACGTACTATATTTTGTTTTTATTGTGGTTTCTGTAAAAGTTTCATCATCTTTTTTGGCAGCATCCAGAATAGTCATCCATGTTGGTAGCCTGTCTATGTGGTTAACTGTGCAACATGCTATCATATGTTAATAACTCATTTTGTCCTCATTTGACACAGTCTCACAGTGTTATATTTTTGCACTCTAGATATACCTCTGTTTTTAGATTTTTGGGAATTCTCCATAGTAGCTGCTGTTTTCTCACATTACAAATAATGGCTTTGGTGCGTAGATGCTAAATGTGTATTGTATGCTTTGTAAAACAAATAAAAACCCATTGAAAATGTGCTGAATAGAAATTTAAGAACAGTTTGATTTCTTATTTCTTCCCCAAAATAATACATTTCAGGGGCTGCAGCTTTTAAGTGCTGCTACAATGTAAATACAACATGTAAATGAGTACAGAATATCTATATGATGCCTGTAAAATGAAAAGCATTGTTGTAAGTCATTTTTTATATATTAAAAAGAAGTTATTTACTGGTGAAGTTAACACAGAAAGTTGATTTTTACCTTGTAGTCAAAAACTAAAGATTTCAATTTTACTTGACATTTCAGCCCATACACTTTTTTTTTATTACATTATATTTGTTTTGGTATCGTCATAATCAGAAATAAACACATTTGTTTTCATTTATAATGTCTTTCATTGTGTCATATTTCAAGAACAGTTTTTTTTATTGTATTTTTTTATTGAAAGACTTGCATTATATATACTGTATTTGTGAAGATCATAAATGGTCAATATTTATTTGGTCATAACAGGTTATTTTCCATTTTACAGGTCTGTATGACGTTCGTCTTTTTATTTTTATATAAAGCTAAACTATTAAACGTTGGTCAAAGCATTGTTTCAATTTCACATTTCTTTATCTGCAATACATTCCTTTCCTACAACTTGTACAACAAATACAAAGTAAGTTCAATGAATAGTTAGTAATTAACAGCAACCCCTGCGATCAAGAACAGTTTTACTGGTTAAAAGTTTGTAATTTCTTAAATCTCTCTCGTTTGTTGACTTTCAGACAGGGGAAAATAGGTCATTACTAATGGTCAGCAGCAGTTGGTTTTCCGCCAATAGAGTCTTACTCTTTAAAATAAAATGTATTAATTTTAAAAAAATCTTTTGTCCACAACTCCTACGTTGTGCTAATCTTGGTGCTTGAACAGGATTTGTAGTTACACTCTGATAATCCCAAATAATTATATGCATTAACTTTACTTTGAGGTGAGCTGGTTCATTTAGCATATTGAATATCAAAGCAACTGAGGACGGTTTTTTAAATTGTGTCCATAGATTCTGTTATTTAGCAATGTGTCCCCACCCATAACTGATACCATAGACCCTACAGCCAAAATAAGGGAGTTCCTACCTACAACTGTAGGATTCCTGTCTTATATGGTACCTTATTATTAACATTAGGATGTAAGAAAAAAGGTGGCGTCACACTGCCGAAAGGACTCACCATGGGTAGGTAAATAGCATAAACAAATGTAAATTTATGGGCACATAAACAGGATTAAAAAAACACTCTAACGCGTTTCGCGCCGGATTGTCCTTTTTTCTTTCATTCATCGTTTGATCCGGACTGGAGAACGCCAACTGCAGTTCACTCTGCAAGGGATAACTCAGTGAGTATTTCAAAGCTTCATTCTATTCATTATTATTGCTCATGATCACTGTAGACCTTATAGAGACTGTACTGTATTTCACATTGTCACTGTGATGAAGAGGATTTACATTGACCAGGTTCAGTCACAGTGCATCTATATTTACACAATGAACATATCAACCATTCATTAAGTTTGTAAAGGTTAATACCTACTGAGAAAGATTTAAATCTCTGCAATTGAACTGCTCTCAATGTATTTGCATGTCAGGCTACACTTCATCCAATTGCTTGGACTCAGTCTTTGCCATAAAAGTACACTGGTCTAACTACACCAAAATTAAAGCTTCTCTGTCTCAACTTCAAATGTCAACTAACCCAAAGAGGACAACTCAGAGAACATACAGACTACGTAAGGTGCTGGACCCAAGAGACCTGCATATCATCATTACAGATAGTCTCTGCTTTAGAAACCAACAATGATATTAAAGATAACCCCTGAGAAAGTCCAGGGTGGAGCGAAATGTGTGTTGGGTGGGTCAGTGTGTAGGCTGGTGCAGTTTGGGAAATTGTGTAATGTACAACGTCACATAATGTAGTCAGAGCAGAGGGCGCTCCGCTTCATTACGAACCTCAGACCGGCACTCTCCTCGTCCCTGTGACTGTGTTGGCATCTCCTTTCGAGATCTCTAAGGTATCTACTGCCCCACATTAAACAGTTGCTACTTAATATAGTTACATAGTTACATAGTAGATGAGGTTGAAAAAAGACGTACGTCCATCAAGTTCAACCTATGCTAAATTTAGACAACAGATTTATCCTATATCTATACTTACTTATTGATCCAGAGGAAGGCAAACAAAAAACCCCATTGTTACTGTATATCATCCAATGATATCTAATAAGGGGGAAAATAAATTCCTTCCTGGCTCCAAGAATTGGCAATCGGATTAATCCCTGGATCAACATCCTTCCCGTGTTTACTTATTTGGTATATCCCTGCAGGGCCGCCAACAGAAATCGTGGGGCCCGGGACAAACATTTTGAGCAGGGCCCCCCCTGTCGGCGGTATTGCCCACCCCCCCCCCATTTCACACCTCACGAGCCCCCTCTTCCCCCCCATCCCATGTATTTCTCTCCCTTCCGCCTCACCCCATCTCACTCTCCCGCCTCACATGTATTTCTCGCCCCTGCTTCTCACTCTTACTCCCTCTTTTCCTCACCCACCCCCTCTGTCCTCTCCCTCCGTCAATTACCCCACGCTCACTCATTCCGCCCCCCCTACACACAATTCCCCCCACAAGATATATACCAAAAAATTTCCCACCCCAATGCAAAAAACTTCCAACCCCCAAATATATAAACCCCCCCCTCAAATGCATACAAAAAACTCACCTACCCAATACATACAAATACTGTACATATATATATAGTATATATATGAGAGGAGCGAGAGAGAGAGAGAGAGAGAGGAGAGAGAGAGAGAGAGAGGAGACAGACACAGGCAAGAAAGAGAGAGATGGCGGAAGGGAAATGGGGGGGGGGATGAGGAACGAGAAGAGAGAGAGAGGCCGGAAGACAGCGGAAAAAGGAAACTCCCAACCCCCCCAAGACAGAGAAGAAGACAAAAAAAAAAAATAAGACATAGTAAAAAAGGATAAAAAACCGAAAAAATAAATAAAAAGAGAAAAATGAAAAAAAAAAAACAAAAAAGAAAACGAGAAAGAAAAAAAAAAAAAACTAAGACAGAGAAAAAGGAAAAAAAAACACATTAAGAATATGTAATAAATTACCCCAACCCCCCCAATACATATAAAAAATACCCCCAATACATATATATAAAAATCAGACTTACCTGCAAGGGCGGGGGGCGCGGCGTGCCGGTGCCTGCGGGTGGTGGCGGCAGTGCTGGGGGGGAGGTCGATGCTGCGTGGGGCCGATGATGCGGGGGTGGGCTGTACAGAGGGGTAGCCCGTGGCTGCAGGGCGTGTATGGTGGCTGCGGAGGTTGGTGGGACGGCATGTCCTGCGAGGGGGGGGGATTTCTGTACAGGGGTGTCCGGCGGCTGCGGGGGGGGGGGGGGGGGCGGTAAGGCCCTGTCCTGCGGGGGGGGGCGGTGCAGCAGGGGGCCCGGCGGCTGGTCACAGCAGTTGCCGCCGGCCCCGCTGCAGGTACGCCACTGCTCCCGCGCGCACCGGTGCGCTGCAGGGGAGGGGCCGATGCTGGCCCGATGCGGGGGGGGATTGGCTGGTCGGCCCGGTGGCAATGGGTGGGGGGGGGCGGCGGTTTTGGCCCGATGCTGCCCGCCGCAGCAGAGGAGGGGGGGTATTGTGACGGCCCGGTGGCTGCGGGAGGGGAGGTGACAGTGCTGCGAGGGGCCCGGCAGCTTGCCACAGCAATTGCCGCCGGCCCCGCTGCACCTGTCTCACAATGCGGCTCCCGCGCGCGCTGGGCCTCCCTCATGCCGGCGCGCCAGAAGCTTAACCTACTTCCGGCGCTGCAAACAGGGAGCCCGGCGCCGGGGGCAGCAGGGTTTTTTTTTTGGTTTTTTTAATTAACTGGCGCCCGCCCGCACAGGGGGCCCGGGCGGCCGGGACCCACGGGGCCCGGGACGCCAGTACCCTTTCTCCCCCCTCTTGGCGGCCCTGTATCCCTGTATACTTTTCCTTTCTAAAAAAATGTCTAACCTTTTTTTGAACAAATCTATTGTATCTGCCATCACAGTCTCCATAGGTAATGAATTCCACATTTTAACTGCCCTTACTGTAAAGAACCCTTTCCTTTGTTGCTGGTGAAATCTCCTTTCCTCCAACTTAGAGGGATGGCCCCGAGTCCTTAGTACTGCCCGTGGGATGAATAGTTTAGTTGAAAGCTCCTTGAACTGTCCCCGGATATATTTGAATATAGTTATCATATCCCCTCTTAGACGCCTCTTTTCTAATGTATATATCTATATCTATGGCCATAACAGTGATTTGAGTCAGAAGATCTGCAGTGCATCTGATATAATTGCTGCTGCAATGTTAGACCAGCTTTAATAGATCACCTGATATCTATATACCCTATTTCCTCGATTATAAGGAGCACCATTGACTTAGCACTTACAATCATTGAAATACGGTAATAACAATTTTCGGGGAAAAACGGCAACCTCCTGCTCAGAAGCAAGGTAGGCGGCCAGAACGGGCCAATCACAGGCGGCAGCATGGCTACATCCCCAGATGGTTGAGAAGGAGTGAGGTCAGTGTTGGTGGGAGGTTTGAATGGGACAATTTAGAGAGTGACAAGGAAGCATGGTCTCTGCTGCATCGAGCCATTTAGGGCTCCATGTGGCCAGCTGCTTTGGTGCCAGCATGTTGTGGCAAACAAAGGCTTCGCTTTTCTTCTATGTGCACTCCCAGCAGGCGTCCTTTGTTCCACAGCCTCTGCACACGGTCCGCTTTCAATCCATGCAGTCAACGTCCATAAAAATGGACTGGAAATATGGGGCTGTGTGCCCCTATAAGGACACCCCTATCCCAGGTATACACAGGAAGCAGCCGTAGGGATCATATCTCTGATATTGAATAAGTCCAGGATTAACCTCTCTCCATCAGCTGCGGGTAATCCAGCAGCCCTCCCCGCTGCGGCGGCTCCAGCTTCCCACCCGGCTGGTACTCCAACAGCACCTCCTTGCAACCTCGTTTTTTTTAAAAACATTGATTCTAAGACGCATCTCGATTTCAGACGTGAAAATGGGAAAAAAGGTGCGTCTTAGAACCGAGAAAATACAGTATATATAGATAAATATATTTGTAACCCTCCCTGCCCATCTATAAAGAGTTATGTGTGTATGTATGTATGTATATATTATATATATATATATATATATATATATATATATACAGATGTAGCCAGACTTACTGCCTTTGGGGCCGCAGAGGAAAATGCGGAAACCCGTGACCCCTCTACAGCTACAAGAACAGTGTCTTGCGGCACTGGGATTAATGCTGTAGGGTAGCATGCTTTTGAATGGGACCCTGCAGAGTAAATCATTCACTTGATGGGCCATCTTGCAGAGAGAGAATACCGCTCAGGTAAAAGAATACTCACCGCTCAGAATAGCTGTGCAGCCGTGTTCGGTCCCTGTCTGCAGCCGCCTCTGTCTGCCATTTGGATACCTGTCCCAGCTGAAGGTAAAAGATGAAGGCTGTATTTCCCTCCCCATGATGATGTAGATCCCTTATATGGGGCTATACATCATGAGGGGGAGGATATACGGCCATATTTGGTGATCTACATCATTGAGGGGGCTGGACAGGACAGAGGGACACATACATACAACTTCAGTGTTAGCATGCAATTTATACTAAAATCAAGCCAATGTACTGCACAGTGCTGCACATATAATTTAGCAGGAACAATGAGTCGCTGTTGAGAAAAGTGCTTAAATCTATAACTAATGCCTATGCCACAGGGATGTGGAGACTTGCCCAAGGTCACATGGGCACTGACATTGGGATTTTAACCAGGCACACCTTCTTAAAAATGTCTCCTTTGTCCCATTATTCCAATCAATCAAACTCCAAACACATGCAGACATACTTCATTAAGTCAAAATACAAAGAAATTCACCAACACTCAGTCAATCATACAGTACCTTCATATTGTCTGGCTTCCCAAATGGTTTTCTTTGCAATTACCCGGACAGTCATACTTTCAACAACAACTCCAACCTGTTAACAAGTCTTCATTTACACACATGAAGAAAAAGGTGCACTCACAATCCCTGTTGGGGTTTCTACTTTGGGTGCACGTCTATCCGAGGGTGTTTGGAGAAGTATGAAGAAGTTAAAGATAAGCGACACTCTATTAAACTTGTGCTAAATACAAAATATTATTTTAGGATCAACATTTCAGTGACAACATGGGCCTTTATGAATATAGGATCAACGTTTTGGTCCCTACATGGACCTTAATCAATATAAAGGTCTATATTGGTACTGAAACGCTGCTTCTATCTAAATAAATATTGTTTATTTAGATAGGAGCAGCGTTTCAGTATTAAATATTACAGTACATATTTCAGTACTAAATATTTTTTATTTAACTGCACTGGAGTTCTACTGATCTTTTACTTTTTCATTTACCCACTGCCAGATATATATCCTTGCATGGAAACCATTCCACTAAATTGATACTGTAGGTAAAGTTTACAAATGCTGTGGAAGAACAATGGAAGAAAAACGTGTTAATGTACAATTTCTAAATATATTAAGGTTTTTCTTTCTGGAGCAACTGAGCCAGAACATCCATCAGGTACATACAAATTAGACATTTGTGCCATTAGATACAGTTTGCTCCATGTAAGGCTAAAAAGTTCTCAACTGAACATGATATAATCATGCAACTCATGACCAAATAGGCTTAGAGGTGGAAGTATTCTATAAAGAACTTCCAGGTATACAAATTCTGGTTATTAAAAAAATCAACAATACCCTCCACCACTGTACTGAATGGATGTAATGATAAAGAACACTGATGAGCCCATTCACTTCTCAAACCATACTTGCCATAATTACACAATATACAGTGCTCCCACTGCAGCCAGGGATTCTGGGTACTGGGTAGACTTTGGTTTGGAAAAAGTCGGTTATTGAGAGAGAGATGCTTATTGGGATATGCAGTGTACTTAAATTAACATATATTTCTGGTATCTCAGGTGTGCTCCTTTTTGTGCAAAGGAATCTCTCCATGAAACAAGAGTCATTCTCTCCCTTGGTATTTTAAGCTAACGCAAGCCAGTGTTAATTTAACCTGACACTAAGTCTATACGAATGAGTTCAACATTGGCTGTTGTTTTGCACATAATTACCATAATTACTGTAAAGAAAGGGTTCTTTGCAGTAAGGGCAGTTAAAATGTGGAATTCATTACCTATGGAGACTGTGATGGCAGATACAATAGATTTGTTCAAAAAAAGGTTGGACATCTTTTTAGAAGGGAAAGGTACACAGGGATATACCAAATAAGTATACATGGGAAGAAGGTGGATCCAGGGATTAATCCGATTGCCAATTCTTGGAGTCAGGAAGGAATGTATTTTTCCCCTTATGAGATATCATTGGATGATATAACACTGGGGTTTTTTGTTTGCCTTCCTCTAGATCAATAAATAAGTATAAATATAGGATAAAGTATCTGTTGTCTAAATTTAGCATAGGTTGAACTCATCTGCTACGTAACTACGTAACTATGTAACCTTTGTGGATATGCGTTAAACTCAGGGAAAATGACATCCGTTACCTTTTTAGGTAACCTAACGTTGTTTGCCCTAGTTTAATGGAGCATAGTGCATCCTGGCCTACGAGTGCTCACTTGCATGTCATTATCCACAATTCTTAGCTGCAGTGGAAGATCTGTGTACTGTGTGATTATGGGGTAAGAATAGGGTTCGGGACTTGACTTAGACGTTAATGTGCTCAATAGTTTTCTTTATCATTTATAAAGAGCTTCAGAAGATTGTAAACAACTCATCCTGTTTTTAATGATAGACAGCAATACAACTATCCAACTACAGTAAATGATATACAAACTGTGACACTGCAGTAATAATGGCAAAGACCTCATTGAATGATGTGAGAGCAATAGGGTTTTGCAGCAAATGCCATATTCAATACTATTCTTTGCTACCTATTCAATTGATTTCACTAGATGCCAAATATTCCAATCAAGTTTATTACATCCTGATTTCCTTCAGATGATATCCCAAAAACTCCGGTCATATCCTAGCATGAACTGTGATGATGAACACAAACCTTGTGTTACTTGTATCTATGTTCTCTGTCATATATAGAGGTTTATAATTATTAAACCAATCAATTAAGAGTGTTCTGAAATCACAGCATAAACAATATTCATTTGAAATGCGAAACGGACGTGCAATATTCAAATGCTTGTCTGAGACAATGGAAGAGCCCGGCTATTAATACTATTAGTGACGCAAGTACTGGGAAGTAATAGTTACTTTGCTAGTTCCTTCTCATAATGCAATAGCTCCTTAGCTTTTAGGATTCTGTTATGTAATTGCTTTACGCTTTTCTAATAGATCTTGTTCTGCAAGTTATTCATATCATTGCTGTTCTCTGCTTCATTTTCTGTGCTCATTTTACATTCATCATCGTCTAATAAGGAATTCGTTTTCGTGCTTACATCAGTGTTTATAAGAACACCTGTTCCCGGAATTTGCACAAACACAAAAGCTAAGTCGTCATGCCTCTAAATGTTATGCACTCACATTGCCCTGCTCATTTCTTCACATTAATAACTTAGTATGTGAGTCAGCGGAATGTTCAATCTGTTCTTATCAGTCGGCAGTCATTTGTGAGAAGCTGGAACTGGTCAATTTACGTGTGATGCTCACATACTGTACCATGGTAATTCTCATCAAATGTTTACGTTTTTTCAGCATAAATACTTCCTTTTTTTTTTTTAAACTTATATTTGATTTAAGTTTTATGAAATCAAAAGCGGGTGAGGAAGGGGTACAAAATCAAAAGTGGACAGTTGCATAGTTACATACATACAGTAGTTACATGGTAGATGAGGTTGAAAAAAGACATATGTCCATCAAGACCAACCTATGCTAAATTTAGACGACAGATACTTTATCCGATATTTCTACTTACAGTATATTGATCCAGAAGAAGGCAAACAAAAAATTCAGTGAAATATCATCTAATGATATCAATAAGGGGAAAAATGAATTCCTTCCTGACTCATAATATTGGCAATGAGATTACTCCGTGGAACATTCTTCTCATGTTTACTTATTTGATATAACCCTGTAAACCTTTCCTTTCTAAAAAGATGTCCAACCTTTTTTTGAAGATATCTATTGTATCTGCCATCGCAATCTTAATGGGTAATGAATTACACATTTTAACTGCCGTTACTGTAAAGAACCCTTTTCTTTATTGCTGGTGATATCTCCCTATGTCCAATCATAAGGGATGACCTCGTGTCGTTTGTACTGCCCTTGGCATGAAAGCTCCTTTAATTGTCCCTGAATATATTTGTATAGTTATCATATCCCCTCTTATACGCCTCTTTTCTAATGTAAAGAAATCTAATTTAGCTAGCCTCTCCTCATAAATCAGATTACCCATCCACTTTATTAATTTGGTGGCTCTTCTCTGCACTCTCTCTAGTTCCATAATGTATTTTCTAAGGAGTGGTGCCTAAAACTGTACTCCATATTCAAGGTGTGGTCTTACTAATGCTTTATAAAGTGGCATAATTATGTTTACTTCCCTTCCATCAATTGCCTATTTAATGCAAGGTAAGATCTTGTTTGCCTTTGCAGCTACTACATGACTTTCGGCACTATTGCTAAGCCTGCTGTGTACAAGCACTCCTAAATCCTTCTCCATCAAGGATTCTCCTAATTTATTCCCATTTTATTTGTAAATTGCCTGCTTATTCTTGTTTCCCAAATGTATAACCTTAACCTCATCTGCCAAGTCCTTCTGGAGAGAAATTATATCCTACTCTGATTCTACTACCTTACACAATTTAGTGTCACCAGCAAAGATAAAGACTTTGCTCTCTATGCCAAACTCAAGGTCATTAATAAACAAGTTAAAAAGCAGGGGTCCCAGTACAAATCCCTGAGGTACTCCATTCACAACTTTAGCCCACCCTGAAAAAGTTCCATTTATGACAACTCTCTGTTGTCTATCCTTCAACCAGTTTTAAATACAGGTGCAAATATTTTTACAGGTGCTTAATTTTGTACACTAACCTCTTGTTTGGAACCGTATCAATAGCCTTTGCAAAATCTAAGTAGACCACATCAACTGCATTAACATGAATTCAGATATGAATTTTAGTGCTAAAAATTCAATGAATCTGAAACAGAAAAAGTATCATGCTAAGACAGGTTTAAAAATGGTCAGTAATGATAGGTTCAGCTTGGTGGACAAAGTTTTAAAATCTGTTACAATATATCAGCATTGGGTAATTTTTTCATTCATCCTTTCATCATTGTACTTTGTGTGGTTTTATTATGTATTATTTTCAATTGTTTTTAATATTTATTATGAAAAGAATGTATACACAGATAAAGGTAGAAATTACCCAAGGAGAGAAAATATTGGAAAAAAAGCGTTGAACAGGAGTTTACACAAAACATCAAATTTCTCCAGTGGGAATTCTTTACTTCAGAATAATACTGTATCTTAGCATTCTGTTTAAAAAAAAAAAAAAAAATTTATGTGATACGTATGGTGCATGAGTGATTGTAGGGATTTTATTACACGCTAATTTTAGGGGGGTTGAAAGATTTCCAGAAACACATTTATTACATTGTAAATTAGGTTGTAATCTGGTATATGAGAACAAGATGCCACACATCCTGTATAGAAATTATTCTGATTTGCAAAAGAATCTTCTCTATAGATAAAATTACCTCTCCTATGTAATAATAACTCAAGAAATAAAGGCTGGAATCTATGGGAGACAAGGATAACACCAGGACAGGAGGTTTCAAGGTCAGACAGAAGGGTTACCAAGGAAAGAATGATTAGGCAACCATCTGTGAAAATATGATAACTTATTTGATATCACCACTGTTTATCTATATGTTTCTGGATGTAAGTAATTATCCTCAGAATAAAACGTTTATTTAGTGTGCTAAAACCGGGGTGCTGAGTTTTGTAATGCCACAGTGATAATACAAGAGACTTAGGACATTTTACAGTACACAATCCCTGCAGGACAAAAATTCCCAATGCTATATCCAATATGACACAAAATATATAGTTAAATACTTAACTGTATGTCTTATCATAAGTAATTGTCAGTTAGTTAAACTCTTTGGCCAACGCGTTATAAGCCTGCAGCCACAATACGGCACGACAACTCTGCAGCCCCTCACACAGTTAGTAAGGGTCCATAATAAACGCATTACGTGTCACTCATATGGTCCCTTGCGCTACTTCTGGAGTACTATTGGTTGCAAACAAAGCTCCAAATCTTGAGTTACCTGAGACACTATGGGGGCAACTCATAAAGCAGTGATAAAATCAGTGCTGTTGTGTCCGATTTAGATTTTTGTAATGTGCTATAAGAAATGAAACCAAACGCGGGATTCACAAAGAAGTGAAGGGCACTGTCTATTGTGCTGTTTTATGATATATTTATGTCTCCTCCAAGTATTAATGTTCCTCTCATTATCCTCTCCAGGTCTGAAAAGAACGTCAACAACCCCTCATTCGAGTTGTTGGCGACTGAGATTCACCAGCGTGACTGGGCTACCACGAATCACTTCTACCAGGATTATGTACCTCCTGTTCCTATTGCATTTTTACTGTTCCAACGTGAAGGGGGTTGTGAAATGGATCGCTATTGCTACCCTATTCTTTTTGACACTGGAAGAGGCGAGAAAAACTTGCAGGAAGTGTCTTTCAATAAATTTGTGAAATGAATGGAGGCTAAAATGCGCTTACTGAATGATCACTACATCTGCATGCTTCCTCCTGCAGTCAGCAAAAGACTATGAGGTCTATGCACTAAGCAGCGAAAAAAAGCATTAACCAGTTTTTGAACTTGCCATGTTTTTGGCGTGTTAAACTCGCTGTATGCTGTAAGTGCTGAATCCCTGGCGAATGAATGCGCACACCACCATTTGATAAAATGGCCAGTAACCAGTGGCGAGACGGCTGCCTGGCGAGAAGCTGCCGAGAAGCCGTCCCCTGCCGAGATGTGTTTGCAGCAGAGAGAGATCCGTTGCTCTCTCGGCGCAAACATCGGCATATTAAAAATTATTTTATATACAATTTTATTCATAGTCTACATGTGCAGGGGGTCTCCGGAGCTGAACCGCATTGGTTTCAGGTCCGGGGACCCCCTGCTTCCCGAGATACAGGCCCCTTTATGAGGTGCCGGTATCCTTCTGCATTTAAAGGTCCCGATCACGTGACTGCGGAATGTAAACAAAGCAGAGGGATACCGGCACGCCCTAAAGGGGCCTGTATCTCAGGAAGCAGGGGTCCCCGGACTTAAAACCAAAGCAGTTCAGCTCCGGAGACCGCACATCTACACTATGAATAAAACACAAATATGAATAAACAATCATTCCTTACCTTTGCGGCTATCTGCTATGGTAACGAAGCAGCATGAATATATTTTTAATAATAGTGTACAGTGAGCAGGGCGTCCCCTGAGCTGAACCGCATTGCTTTGTGGACCAGGGACCCCCTGCTTCCTGAGTTACAGGCCCCGGAATGTGTAATCGGGTGGGCAGTGTCGCCGCCATCTTTATAGCGTCCCATACGCTACGTGCCCGCTATAAAGATGGCGTAGACACTGTAACCGATGCCCCAAACCGGGGCCTCTAACTCGGGAAGCAGGGGGTCCCTGAGCCACAAATCAATGCGGTTCAGCTCAGGGGACCCCCTGCTCCCGCACAATAATATTTAAATACATTAATGCTGCTTCATTACTATAGCGGATAGCCGCTAAGGCAATGAAGGGGTTAACGCATAATAGTATGTTTATTGGGGACAATTGCCCCCAATAAACATTGCAATACACAACATACAATACAGTAATGGGCAACATTACTATTATCCACAAATGGATAATAGTGCAGTTGTCCATTTAAAATATATAAACAACAATAAATACATTAAATACATATAGCACTCACCCATATCCGGCTGCCACGATGAAGGCCATCCTCATCTTCATCCTGCCCATGCCCCATCCGCTTCTGCAAAACAGAAACAAGAATAAAAACATCCAATGTAATGTCCCCTAACCCCTTAATCACCATAGCGGTTATTAACCGCTACAGTCATTAAGGGGTTAACCCAACCTCACCCACCACTCGGGAGTACTACATATCCTCCCACACTAACCCCCCACCCTGTGAGGCCTAACCACCCTCACCCACTACCCACAAGGGAGGCCTACCACATACCCTTGGGGCCAATAACCCCTCCCCCCACCCCAACACATACAGTATAATAATGTGCCAAATAACTATTATCCAGATAGGGATAATACATTATTTGGCCATTATTAAACACATTAACTAGCATAGTAAAATAAAGAAAATTCTACTGACCTCATCAATAAGAAGGCCCCGTCGCCAGCATCATCCTTGTCGTCCGTTGACAAAATAATACATAGCCAATACATTGCAATGACATTCACATATCAATGAACCCCTTAATCACCTTATCGGGTACTAACCGCAAAGGTAATTAAGGGGTTAAGCCATTATGGCCACAATACCACACATTCTTTGTACAGTGGCTTCATCATGAGAAAAAAAAAAAGAAACATATAATATATATATTATTATATATATATATATATATAATTATATATATATATATATATATATATATATATATTATATATTATATATATATAATAGATATAAATATTATATATACATGATGTGATCCAATATACAAATAAATGTCTCAGGGTTAACAAAAACATGCTTAAATAAAAATACCACTTCTCCATAACATCCACAATGAAATACAATGCTATTTCCTAAACATATCAAATGTAATCATCCAATCTAAAGCATCAAATGCCATCAAAAGCCTCAAATGCCACTCTAAACATTGCATTTACATTGTATACATGATTCATAATATTTAAGCAACATGTAGACGCTGCAAATCAATGTTAACAATATAATATTCCAAACAAAATAGCATAACATCAAAATAAGTATACTATGTAATCCAATAAAGTCACCATCAATCAATTTGCATACATTAATTACATCCCAAAACAATTAAAATAGCATCAATACCAATTACACAATTAACTATAGCAACCGTTAAAGAGTTACCATAATACAAAATAGGACACCAAAAAATACAATATACAAAAGCAAGCCTCACCATTACCTAAAGTACAGCATAAAAGCCCAAAAATTACATCTATCTAATTATAAAATACATTCAACACATATCTATGCATAGCAACATAGCCAAAATCATTTCAAATAATGCAAAGCAAGCTTTTAAAACACAATAATTTCTTACCCTGTATGTATATATCTCTCTAGACATACATACATAAATACATACAGTGGCAAGAAATGATGTACCCAAAAAAAACCAACACATGTAAAAAAAAAAAAAAAAAACAAGTTACATAAAATACATTTCTTTTGTTCACTTACCATTACGTGACCCACTCACCGACTCCCATTGAACAGCTTACTCGCGAACCAATCCACGAACAGGAACCCATAAAATAATAAACCAGAAAATAATAAACATTAAAATAATAAAACAAAACATTCCACGGGTCTTCTACTTGTAATCCATCTTATCTGTATTCTTCTTTTTTTTCAGCTGCGGCTCTGTTCCGGGGTCTTCTTCCCATCTGCTGCCACGCCCTTGTCTTCTTCTTCTTCGGGAGGTCCTTCCTCCTCGGTGTCTGGCTTCAAAATGAGGCGACATAGGCTTTTAAAGGCCTATGACGTCACATTTTCGTCATGGTTCCCACGGCCCTGATTGGGCCCTGAAAACCATGTGCTTTGGCCGATAAAAAAATAAATGATGACGTCACTTAAAGGCAATGAAAGCACAGCCAATCAGAATGGCTTTGCTTCAATTGCCTTTAAGATGACGTCATTAAAACAAACATGGCCGGCCTCACATGGTACGGCAGCCAATCAGAGCGTGGGAACTCCATCCCAACTCTGATTGGCTCTAGTAGACCATGTGACAGAGGCTTGGGGGAGAACGGATATGATGTCATTGAAAGCCTGTCACATGGTACTAGAGCCAATCAGAGTAGGGATAGACTTCCCACGCTGGCACGGCGGCTTAACCCCTTCATTGCCTTAGCGGTTAGCCGCTAAGGTAATGAAGTGGCCTTTAAATGCATGTTTCCTGCCTCGGATGCATGCCGGGGGGCTCCGGTGCTGGTATTAATGGTATCAGCTCAGGAGACCCCCGCCATCAATCCCAGCCAGGAAAAAGGGCAGAATATTTTCTAAGTGCCGATCCACCGCTCATCGGCAGCCTCTCACCATCAACTTGCCAACTTTTTTTGGCGTGGCTGATTCGGCATAAAAACGCCATTCTAGAGTGGCGAATAGCGGCGCAAAGCTACTCGCCACTACTAGAATACAGCGTGGCGGAAAACATGTCTATTTTAGGCGAAAAGTGCCTTCTCGCCTCGCCAATGGCGGGGGAAAAAAAACGCCAAAAAAATTGGCGTTTCTTTTGATTCTCACCACGTTTTCGCCCCGTACTGAATAAGGGTAGGCATTTTTGGCGGGAAACGGGCGAGAAGTGCCTTTCCGCCACTTACTGCATGAGGCCCTATGTTTCTTTTCCTGTGGCTAATAAGCCCCTTTACATTGTGTGAGATAACAGAGAACACGGTAATAAGATTCTTTTTTCATTTTAATTTTCAGACCTGTGAGATCTGAATTTCTTAATTACAGGAGGGCCCCGCTTCTCGGCGCTTTGCTTTTCGGGCGATCCGCCGATACGGCGGCACCGAGAAGGGGGCCGCCATCTTTGATTCTCAGTCGCGCATGCGCAGAACGGGCGGTTGCGCCTGGCGCGCATGCGCAGACCGTTGTCTGCGCGAGCATACCGTAGTTTGTGCGCGCAGACCATAGGCCACGCATTCGCAGAACGGCGAAAACACCGTTCTGTGCATGCACAGAACTGAAAATCGCCGGATCCGCTTTCCGGATCGCCGGATCCGGGTTAAATGACTGCATAGATGTAAGTACAGTCATCTGTACTTACATTCCTAAGGGACTACTAGTACTGTACTCAACCTGCGGCTCCAGGAGATATGAGCCTCCGCTAGCTGGGAGCCTGGGGTAAGGGTTCTAGCGCAGCGCCTCCACTTGCCCAGGATCCCCGTTATGTAAGATCGCTCTGGGCAAGAAACATACCAACAATGCGTGCAACCAAGTTTACTATGCATAGGCAACCATATCTTACTCTCTATATAACATCACACATAACTTCTATAATTATACTATAACGTTAGTGTCCTTATACTACCGTGGCTCAGCCACATTCCTAGCGAATTTGTCCCGTATAACAGTGGCTCTGCCACGCTCTTATAAAGTGTTGTCCTTGTAAGAGGTTAGCTAATATACTCAGTCCGCTAGCCACTTGCTAGTGTCACTACAAAGTTATTCCTAAGGCGGGATCAGCGCCTGATGACCGGTGTTGGTGCACTTGCTTTACAATTGTACCTTCCGGTCATGGCGGTGACCGGTGCCTCTTCGCAAAGGGTCCGTTGCCTCCGCTCTGGACCTCCGGATGTCGCGGTGTCCAGCCGTCTGATCCCAGATGACTGTCCACAACTCCGTGCGCTGTCCCTAACTAAGGTGACAAATCCTTCCACTATCGGGCGTCCCTGCCGTACAGCAGCCTACTGTGACTCAGGGAAACTTCCTATGGGCCTGGGGAGTAATAGCTGGCCTATGCAGGCGGGTCACGGACCCTCTGCACTCACACTACCTCCTCTCGCTCTGTCCCCATCTCCTCTGCCTAGCGTGGTCTCTCCCCCACGCTTCCTGTTCCTCCTTCCTTAATTCCCGCCCTCTCATTGGCTCCTAGCGTCAGGTGACTGTTCCAGAGCTCGCGGGAGTTGTGGTCCATTATCAGAGCCTTTCCCTTATTGGCCTGTCGTTCGTGCGCTCCCATTGCGCATGCGCGACCTCTTCACCCCGTCAGTGTCCTTTGCAATATTGCGCAACACATGGCGGCACCCTGTACTACCGTGCCGTCGCGGAACCTGCCGTACTCCCTACGCGCGCACACATATGGTATCTAACACACCCTTACATTCTCCCCCCCGCAGAACCCAACGTCCCCGCTTGGGCTACATCTACATAACTTTATACACAGATCAACGCAACACAGTACATATACTTAGGCTCTAGATTAAATTGCACAGTTCAGTGAACATTACCACTACCGCCGAGCCCACTGCTGAGCCTCATAATGGGGTGCCCCAAATTGATCGTAAGCCATCCTCATTGGAGGTTGACCTGTTCTTTGGCTTCGACGAGGTTGTTCTTCAGCTGCCTCCTTTGGAGGGTAGCAAGTCTCAGTTGGCATTTCCAATTCTGCCCTTGAGGGGTTCAATAGATCTACAAAGTCTTTGTGTGGCACAAAGCACGGGCTCTGCGGGTCTAACGGCTGGCTCACTGGAGTCAGCGTAATTGTCGTTGAACCAAGGGGCTCTTTACCCGTAGCTCCTTCGGGAGATGCCCCCGCGGTCGGAAGGCCCCTTTGAGAGGTTCCCTCCATCGGATTCTCAGAGTTTGCATTTATTACAGTCTTTGGGCCAGCCTCTGTATTCTCATCTTCTCCATCTATTGCAACCGTGGGCACTTCCAGTTCGTTGTCCCTTACTTGCGGTATGGGGAGCAGATGATTCCTATGCCATACCTTTACCCGGCGTTCTGAATCCTTGATACGGTACACCGGGAGGCCAGGCATCTGTGATTCCACCTCATACACCCCGTCTCTCCACCGATCAGCCAACTTGTGTTTCCCAGGAACGCCTAAATTACGTAGAAGGACAGCATCCCCCGGACGAATCTCTTTATGTCTCACCTTGTGGTCATAGCGCCTCTTGTTGCCTGCATTTACTTGCGCCGCCGTCTTTTCCGCTAATTTATACGCCTGCTGTAGACTGTCTTGCAGTCTCTGTACATATCGGAAATGCGTCCTGTTGATTACCCCATCGGTAGATATCCGTAGTCGCACATCCACAGGCAGTCTTGCTTCCCTTCCAAATATCAAAAAGTAGGGGGTGTACCCTGTAGACTCGTGGCGTGCACCAGTGTCTCCACATGCTTGCTCCACTCCGTCTTCTGAGAGCCATTTAGTGTCCCCAGCATGTCAAGTAGTGTGCGGTTGAACCGTTCCGGCATAGCATCCCCTTCCGGGTGGTACGGAGTCGTGCGTGACTTGGCTATATTTAACAATTTCAACAGTTCTCTAATGAGAGTGCTCTCGAAGTCTTGGCCTTGAACCGAATGTAGTCGATTCGGTAATCCATAGTGAATGAAGTATTTTTCCCATAATACTCTAGCCACAGTCACTGCCCGTTGATCCTTGGTGGGGAATGCTTGGGCGTATCTTGTGTAATGGTCCGTGATCACTAGTACATTACTGATGCCCCTGGAGTCTGGCTCGATGCATAAGAAGTCCATGCACACCAAATCCATGGGGCCAGAGCTTTTCAGATGCGCCATGGGGGCAGCTCGAGTGGGTAGAGTCTTCCTCTGTATGCAGCGGGTACACTGTCGGCAATGAACCTCCACGGATTCTCTCATCTTCGGCCAGTAGAACCGGTCCCGAATTAACCCGAATGTTTTGTCGACACCTAGATGGCCATGATCATCGTGTAGGGCCCTGAGGACCATATTCCGCAGAGTCTTGGGCAGGAATAGCTGTCGTCGGTCGGGATGATTATGGTAGGGTATGACCCGATACAGGAGGCAATTGTCCAGTTCGAATTTTCCGAACTCATTTAACAAGAGTTTCACTAACTCTCTGGGGGCTTGCTTAAGAATAGAAGGGTTTCCTTGCTGCAGGGCTTGGCGGGTTAATTCTATCACTGGGTCTTGAATTTGATACTGCACTAGCTTGTTCCAGGGGATAATCTTGTCTTCTGTAATATTCATTCCTTCCCCGCTTCGGTAAGCCAGAGGGACAGCACGGGATTGACACCCTAATGAGTCGGCTACTCTTAGTTCCGAAAATGCGATCTGATTGTCGACTACTGTGGCTGTGGAGCATAGAGCACGTATACCAGGCCCCGGAATCTCTTCCCACACCTCCTCATCCAGGACAGGGGGAAGCCCCGGTCTTCGTGACAAAGCATCGGCCCCCACGTTGGTGGGCCCTGGTTTATACTTGAGGTTGAAACGGTAGTTGGCCAGTGCCGCCAACGACCGGTGACCGGTCGCATCTAGTTTGGCGGACGTGTTAATGTATGTCATGGGATTATTGTCTGTCCGCACTTCAAACTGTACCCCATACAAGTAATCGTGTAATTTGTCCACTACTGCCCATTTGAGGGCTAGGAACTCCAGCTTGTGGACAGGGTAGTTCTGTTCGCTTGGGGTCAAGCTTCGACTCGCGTACGCCACGGGGCGGAGCCCGGTGTCGTGTTTCTGGTGCAACACTGCTCCTAGTCCGCTAAAACTGGCATCCACGTGTAGCACATACTCGCGATCAGGGTCGGCATAGTCCAGTACTGGGGCCTGCGTTAGACTGGCTTTCAGTTTCAGGAACGCTTGCTCACAAGCCGCTGTCCACTTTTCTCCAAAGGGTGTTTGTGCCGTGACACTTTTCCGACCCGTATCCTCAGGATAGATCTTTAACAGGTTATTCAGGAGTTTAGCTTTGCTTGAGTAGCCCTCCACGAAACGTCGGTAATAGCCACAGAACCCCAGGAAGGATCGCAGTTCCTGGATGTTACTGGGCCTGGGCCAATTCACTACGGCCTCTATCTTCCCTGGGTCGGTGGAAATCCCTTCAGCTGATATGATGTGGCCCACGTATGTCTCGGACGTGCGACAAAATTTGCATTTGTCCAGGGACAGTTTGAGTCCCTCCTTCTGAAGTCGATCCAATACCTTCAGTAACCGCTCCTCGTGCTCCTCCAAGGTTTTTCCGAACACTATAATGTCATCCAAGTACACTAGGCATTCTTGCGGGTTCATGTCTCCCAGGGTCTGTTCCATCAACCTGAAAGGTGGCAGGGGCCCCGCAGATCCCTTGTGGCATGCGTGTGAACTGATAGAACCCTAGCGGACAGATGGAGGCTGTCCTCTCCTGGTCTTCCAGATCCATTGGCACTTGATAGTATCCTGACCGCAAATCTAGTACACTGAACCATTTACTTCCCGTCAAGGCGTTCAGAAGGTCCTCAATGCGCGGTAGAGTATACTGGTCAGGTACTGTACTGTTGTTCAATGTTCTGTAATCTACGCATAGACGTATCGTCCCATTCTTCTTACGGACTACCACGATGGGAGAGGCGTATGGACTGTGTGATCCTTGAACAATACCAGCTTTCTCCATTTCGGCTATTAACCTCCGCACCTCTTCCACATCTCGGGGAGCGCTCGGGGCAGCGTCGTTCATCCGAATGGTATGGCGGGCGCTGCGACTGCATCCCACATCCATATCACTCGTGGAGAACACCCCTCGTCATTCTCCTAGCTTGGTCTGCAGTCTTTTCCTCCAGTCTTCCGTTAGCGGCGAGTCTCCGAAGTCAAAGGCCAACAGGGGGGTTACGGCATGAGTGGTGGCCGCCGGCCGTCCTTCCAAAGCCTTCTTTTCGGGTATCACCGGATATATTCTGCCCAGCGGCTGCCGACGATCAATGCACATGGGGTACGGGGAGATGTTCTGCACATACACCCAGGTTCTGTTTGGAATCTTTCCCGGCCATTCCCTTACGGAAGCTAATAGTTCGTAGCCAAGCCGCTGTTCATCCCGTGTCGTGCTTTTCAAGGAGGAGAGCTGATCTTCCGGACGTCTATCCGGGTAGTGGCAGGCCGCGATCATCATTCTCCCTTCCCCGGGAGGGATCTGGGTCAGTCCCCGCTCTTGACTGTACAACATTCCATGCTCCTCTTCAGTCGCGATTCTACCGCAAGCCTCTTGTAGTGCCGGACACGTAGCGAGGGCCAGCAGCGGGGCTTTGCCCGCTTCTTGTAAGTACATGCGGATCACCGATTGCACAATGTCGCTGTTGGTCCCCATGATTATCGGGACGCTGGGGTGGTCTTGCGGCTCGGGACACACTAAGGCTTCCACTTCCATGGGGTGGTGCTTACCGGTGTTCAGCTGGGGAATGTCCAGATGTACCTTCACCACTCCATCGATGGGATAATCTTCGTGGCTCAACCCCCTCAACCGTAAAGAGTCAGCGGATAACAGCGGCAGCCTGTGTAAGTGTTGGTCATAGAAGGGCCAATACACTATGGTCACCTGAGATCCCGTATCCATCAATGCCGAAGCATAAATACCTTCAATTACTACCCGAACGATGGCAGCGGGTCCGATCCGATTACTCGTTGAAGGCTGGGCCACGGCTCCACCGTCCTGGGGAGTACACGGCATAGACTGAGCAGGTCGAGACGCTGTTCTCCGTTGGGAGGGGCAGCGCGCCCGAAGGTGTCCCATCTTCCCGCAAGTATAACACTGGATTTGACTGAGGTAGGTATCATTTCGTGCGGGAGGTGAGTTTCGCCCCGACACAGGGCGGTGCCGGGCAGCTGTCGGCGCCTCCGAATCCTCTTTGTCGGGGTCCCCGCTCTCTGATGCCTCGGCTTTAGCTTCTGACTTTTTGGTGTCCTTGTTTCCACCCGACGCCTTCTTCCCTGGGGTTAAGTCACGCCCCAGCAGCACAGTCTCATGCGCTTGGACTCGGTCCATTAGGTCATTAAACGCCAAGGCTTGTCCGGGTACTAGGCAGCCGCTGACACGTACGGACACCGGATGCAGAGGCAGGAGCCCCCTCAGTAGCTGGGTAGTGCGCAATCCGTCGGCATCCAGATGCAGATGTCTAAGGAAGTCGGACACCATTTCTCCCTCTTTCTGGGCCAGAGCATGAAACTTGGCCATCAGGGCATAGACGTCCACAGGGGCTCCATAGGTCTTGGTAAGGCAGTAAATGAGTCCTGCCGCATCAGCGTCCAGGTGATCGTCCCGATAGCAGTGCACCATGTGGGACGCTGGGGGTCGGAGACATTCCACGATACGCTGTCTCTGGACGGCATCAGTGCAGGACCATTCAGGCAGTACCTGTTCCGTGTGATCCAGCCACTCTTCAAATCCAACTTCTCCCTGAGGCGTGGGTTTGTCACCTGAGAACGCCTTTAACTTCCGGTATTGGTGGGCCTGTGTGGAGTGGTGGATGGCTTCGGCAAGCACAGGGATAGAGGCATTATCCAGTAGGCTACCCCCTGCTGGGGAGTAGGCATCTAGTCGTGACATACTGATTCAGTACGGAAGGGGTGAACGAAGTGCCCAGGCCCATTGCAGCAGGCCATCGAGGGTGCAAACTGTTTTCAGGGGTGCGGTCAGAGCCGCTAGTGACGGCACCTAACGAGTTGGGATACCCCCTCTGTGGGGTGGAAGCGGCCAGTGGCTCGTTGGGGTCCACTTGCACTATTGGACAGCGTACGCCGGGGGCCTCAGGTAACAGTAGTACCAAGGGCAGAGCTTCGGGGCATATGTCCTGCTCAGTGACATATAATATTTTGCGCCACAACTGGTCCCGATCGTAGTAGTGATCTTGCACTCGGGCGGTGTCCATGAGCGGAAGTTTTCTGACACGGTCCGTCACAGTGCCGAGAGAGAGAACGGCGGGAACATGTCCCAGGCTAAAAGCACGTGTCAGGGGAATCTCATGCCGCTGGGCCCACTTGCGCACCTCGAGTGGCGAGGGCACAGACATGATGGAATAAACTTGTTGCACAATTGAGAAAAAAATATAGGGGCACCCCAGGTCTGATATATCTCAGCAGCGCCTCCAAATGTAGCCCTGTTTCTGATGCCTTCCTAAGGGACTACTAGTACTGTACTCAACCTGCGGCTCCAGGAGAGGACATGTCGCCTCCCCCCCGCAGAACCCAACGTCCCCGCTGGGCTACATCTACATAACTTTATACAACATATCAACGCACCAAGTACATATACTTAGGCTCTAGATTAACATTGCACAGTTCATGTGAAACCTTACCCCACTATACCATACCGAGCCACCTGGCTGAGCCTCATAACTGGGGTGCCCCCAAATTGACTATCGTAAGCCATCCCATTGGAGTTGACCTGTTCTTTGGCTTCGACGAGGTTGTTCTTCAGCTGCCCCTCCTTGGAGGTAGCAAGTCTCAGTTGGCATTTCCAATTCTGACCCTTTGAGGGGTTCAATGTCTACAAAAGTCTTTGGTGGGACAAAGCACGGGACTCTGGCTGGGTCTACGGCTGGCTCACTGAGCTTCAGCGTAATTGTCGTTGAACAAGGGGCTCTTTACCGTAGCTCCTTCTGGGATTGCCCCCCGCGCGGTCGGAAGGAGCCCCCCTTTGAGAGGTTCCCTCCATCGGATTCTCAGAGTTTTGCATTATTACAGTCTTTGGGGTGGGCCAGCCTCTGTATTCTCATCTTCTCCATCTATTGACACCGTGGGCACTTCTCCAGTTCGTTGTCCCTTACTTGCGGTATGGGGAGCAGATGATTCCTATGCCATATACCTTTAACCACCCCGCGTTCTGAATCCTTGATACGGTACACCGGAGTGCCAGGCATCTGTCATTCCACCTCATACTACAACCCCGTCTCTCCACTCCACCGATCAGCCAACTGTGTTTCCCAGGAACGCCTAATTACGTAGAAGGACAGATCCTCTCCCCCGGCCCGAATCTCTTTATTTCTCACCTTGTGGTCATAAGCGCCTCTTGTTGCCGCCTGCTTTTACTGCGTCCGCCGTCTTTTTCCGCTAATTTATATACGCCTGCTGTAAGCTGTCTTGCTCTCTGTACATATCGGAAATGCGTCCTGTTGATTACCCCTCGGTAGATATCCGTAGTCCACATCCACAGGCGTCTGTGCTTTCCTTCCAAATATCAAAAAGTAGGGTGTACCCTGAGACTCGTGGCGTGCACCAGGGTCTCCACATGCTTGCCTCCACTCCTCGTCTTCTAGAGCCCATTTAGTGTCCCCAGCATGTCAAGTAGTGTGCGGTTGAACCGTTTCCGGCATAGCATCCCCTTCCGTGGTACGGAGTCGTGCGTGACTTGGCTATTATTTACAATTTCAACAGTTCCTAATGAGAGTGCCTCGAAGTCTTGGCCTTGAACCGAATGTAGTCGATCGGTTCCATCAGTTCAATGGAAGTATTTTTCCTCCCATAATCCTCTATCAGCCACGTCACTGCGCCTTGACTTCCTTGGTGGGGAATGCTGGGCGTATCTTGTGTAATGGTCCGGATCACTAGTACTTACTGATGCCCCTGGAGTCTGGCTCGATGGCATAGAAGTCCATGCACACCAAATCCATGGGCCAGAGCTTTTCAAGATGCGCCCTGGGGGCAGCTCGAGTGGGTAGAGTCTTCCTCTGATGCAGCGGAGTACACTGTCGGCAATGACGAACCTCCACGGATTCTCTCTCATCTCTTCGCCAGTATAACCGGTCCCGATTAACCCCAATGTTTTGTGGACACCTATATGGCCATGATCACGTGTGTAGGTGCGCCCTGAGGACCATATTCCGCAGAGTCCTTGGGCAGGAATAGCTGTCGTCGGTCGGATGATTATGGTAGGGTATGACCCGATACAGGAGGCATTGTCCAGTTCGAATTTTTTCCTCCGACTTTAACAAGAGTTTCACTAACTCTCTGGGGGCTTGCTTAAGAAACAAGGGTTTCCTTGCTGCAGGGCTTTGGCGGGTTAATTCTATCAACTGGGTCTTGAATTTGATACTGCACTAGCTTGTTCCAGGGGATAATCTTGTCTTCTCTGTAATATTCATTCCTTCCCCGCTTCGGTAAGCCAGAGGGACAGCACGGGATTGACACCCAATGATTGGCTACTCTTAGTTCTCGAAAATGCGATCTGATGTCGACTACTCTGTTGCTGTGTAGCATATAGCACGTATACCAGGCCCCGGATCTCTCCCACACCTTCCTCATCCAGGACAGTGGGGAATACCCCGGTCTTCGTGACAAAGCATCGGCCCCCACGTTGGTGTGGCCCTGGTTTATACTTGAGGTTGAAACGGTAGTTGGCCAGTGCCGCCAACGACCTGAACCGATCGCATCTAGTTTGGCGGCTTGTGTTTAATGTATGTCATGGGATTATTGTCCTGTCCGCAACTTCAAAACTGTAACCCCTACAGTAATCTGAGTAGTTTGTCCACTACTACTACTGCCCACTTTGAGGGCTAGGAACTCCAGCTTGTGGACAAGGGTAGCTGTCTCATTGGGTCAAGCTTCGACTCGCGTACGCCACGGGCGGAGCCCGGTGTCGTGTTTCTGGTGCAACATGCTCCTAGTCCGCTAAAAACTGGCATCCACGTGTAGTACATACTCCGATCAGGTCGCATAGTCCAGTACTGGGGCCTTACGTTAGACTGGCTTTTCGTTTTCAGGAACGCTTGCCACAAGCCGCTGTCCACTTTTCTCCCAAAGGGTTGTTGTGCCGTGACACTTTTCTTTCCGACCCGTATCCTCAGATAGATCTTTAACATGTTATTCAGGAGTTTAGCTTTGCTTGATAGCCCCTCCACGAAACGTCGGTAATAGCCACAGAACCCCAGGAAGGATCGCAGTTCCTGGATGTTAGGGCCTGGGCACAATTCACTAACCAAGGCCTCTATCTTCCCTGGGTCGGTGGAAATCCCTTCAGCTGATATGATGTGGGCCCACGTATGTCTCCGGACGTGCGACAAAAATTTGTCATTTTGTCCGGGACAGTTTTTGAGTCCCCTCCTTCTGAAGTCGATCCAATACCTTCAGTAACCGCTCCTCGTGCTCCTCCAAGTTTTTCCGAACACTATAATGTCATCCAAGTACACATAGGCATTCTTGCGGGTTCATGTCTCCAGGGTCTGTTCCATCAACCTGAAAGGTGCAGGGGCCGCAGAATCCCCTTTGGCATGCGTGTGAACTGATAGAACCCTAGCGGACAGATGGAGGCTGTCCTCCTCCTGGTCTTCCGATCCATTGGCCCTTGATAGATCCTGACCGACAAATCTGTACACCTGAACCATTTACTTTCCGTCAAGGCTTCAGAAGTTCCTCAATGCGCGGTAGAGTAATACTGGTCAGGTACTGTACTGTGTTGTTCAATGTTCTGTAATCTAACGCATATACGTATCGTCCCATTCTTCTTACGGACACCACGATGGGAGAGGCTATGTGACTGTGTGATCCTTGAACAACCAGCTTTCTCTTTCTCATTTTCGGCTATTAACCTCCCACCTCTTCCTCACATCATCACAACATGGCGGCACCCTGTACTACCGTGCCGTCGCGGAACCTGCCTTACTCCCTCCGCGCGCACACATATGGTATCTAACAAACCCTTACATATATAAAGAAAAAAGAAAGATTGTGGCTGAAACGCGGCATAAATAAAGAATATTTGTTTTTACCGTTGCAGAATTTAGCGCATGCTGCGCTAGCATTCCATGTTAAAAACAGACTTATACCACGTTTAAGGTGACTGTGAAAATTGTCAAAAGTAACGTAAGCCTCATATTTCTTACGACATAAACCAGCGCCAATATGGAAATGTAACTCCACATTAACACCTCACACTTGCTCCATAAATCCTTTATATTGTTGCAAGCATATCCCTGAATAGTGCAACTAAGATTAATACATAAATGCCGCCGGGTGCAGGTCTATTTCAGCAAGAGCTGCAAACAAAAAAAACGACTTTACGCCTTAATTTTGCCTTTGATATGTAGCCCCGAGGTATATTTTCGCTCCCTGGCCCCTCTCCGCGAGTGCCGTGTGGTAGCGGGTGCCGCCGGAGGCTGCGACGGACCCGCCGGCACTTCGCGAGGGTGGGGGCCAGAGGCAGTACCAGTAGTCCCTTAGAGCAGGTGTGTTGCAGGGAAAGGGACTGGTTAGACCACGAGGGGCCAATGTGATATTGGGTGGGTCAGCCGGTTCACAAAAAGGGCTACATTTGGAGGCGCTGCTGAGATATCAGACCTGGGGTGCCCTGTACATGTTTTTCTAAATTTGTGTCCTATTTTTGTTCCGCCATGGGGAAGCCCTCAAGGCGGAGGAAGCCACGTGCTAAGTTCCCGGCCGCGCGGGAAAATGTTGCCAACAGTCATCCAGGACTGGCGGGAAAACCCGAGCCCCGCCCCCACACTGTGAGTGACTTAGTACAGAGCTCACAACACTCCCTGGAAGAGAGTACTGGACACAGAGAAAATTGCTCGCCGTCGTATGGATCCTGGCAGACCAAGGCTGGGAGCGTATCCTTTTTGTTGTGTCCATGTACAATACAAACATTGAGTGTCTGGGGTAGTATGGACCTTAATGTTTTGGCGTGCATGGTAAAAATGCGGTTGGAAGACACGAACGAGGAGGGGTACCTAGACTGTTTTTGTAACCAAGGTGACTGCTCGTCTTGTAAGTTGGCTTGGGGGCGTATATGTGGCTACTGCAGGGTACCAACCCTGCAACCCAAACTGCCGCAGCCTACCGAACGGCCAGTGGGAGGGGACACTGTTGTAGAAATGGAGTGTCCTTCCCCTGAGGAAGAAATAGACTGCCAGGGGTTACACCGCAATGTGTATGTGTTCTGGCGAGCGCCAGGAATAGATGAAGTTGTGCTAGCGTGTCCCTGCCTGCAAAAAGCCCTTGCCTCGGGAGCAGCCCTGTCGCAGTTACCGCTCGACTTCAAGTACATTGAGTTGGATGGAGAACTGAGTATCCAGTGTTTTATGACAAATTGTGACTGTCCTAGGGAGGCACTGGAGTGGGGGCCTCAATGTGAGTGTTGCGGGGCCTGGTTCCTACAGCCTATCCTGCCCCAGGCGGCGGAACCAGCCGATGAAGAAGAGGAGGAGCCGGACCTCTCTCCTGAAGTAAGTGATGAGTGTCCCCAGTCTGTTCTACTTCCAGAGGCCGCCGGGGACCCGTGTGTCCAGACCACTGTGGCAGACCCTCTCAAAGGGGTTGGAGATGCCTTTCTCAGGCAGCATGCTGTAGGCCGGTGGAAGGGAGGCTCCCCTGACAGGCACCTCCGTGGGCACCCTCCAGCAGGGAGCTCTGCAGGCCTCTAAGTGACCCCCTCAATTCTCCAGGGCAGCATGTAGGCAGTGGGTACACTCGGCTCCTGTCGTTCAGACCCTTCCCTCTTCAAGATTACAGCTCCGGGGGCCCCCTGCTTCCTGAGATACTTACCTCCGTAGGGAGTGCCGGTATCTCTGCAAAGTTTAAAGCTCCTGCATCACGTGGGCCAATAGGAAGCTTCACCGGATTACATCACTGCTTCCTATTTGCCCACAGGGCGCCAAAGCTTAGAAATCTGCCATTACATGAACCCAGCTGGCGAGCCGGATTGGCTACCTGCACCTCCTGCAGAGGTAAGTATCTTTGCAAGCAGGGGTTCCCCGGAACTGAAATTAATGGGGTTCAGCTCCGGAGGCCATCTGCTTCAATCAAACAGCCGCTTGGATTGCCGCTTTAAAAGGCAGGCAGCAAACTCTCTGCCAGAGTTCCCCAAGCAGGCAAGACTTCAGTTCCACAAGCCTGGAACGATGCAGGGCTTGCCTCGGACCTGGGACTCACACTCAGCACCAGCGTCGGGCTGAGACTGTACAGCATCCCGAGCAGGCTACAAATTTGTCGCACCTCCTCCTGCAGCATCGCCGCAACATCACATTGCCATCGCAATGTGCCACACAATGTCCCGTTGTCATGGAAATGCATCGCCACATGACGTCGGGACGCTGAAAGAAGAGGCGGCAGAAAGGCAAGTGCAACATTCTTGTGTTTCTACACTCCGACCCCGGCACCATCTTTTAAATGTCTGAGTCATGTGCAGCCTTGTCAATGTCGAAGGACATTTAAAGATGGCGCATCGGAGCGGCAGGCATGAGACCAGGAGCGGCGGCAGCAGCAGCGGACACTGAAGAGGGCGCTCGGCCACATGGGATATTGACAGAGCGGCGGCATGTGACAGATCCTGCAAAGGCTGAGCGCCCTCGCCAATGTCCCTTGCTGCTGTTGCTCTGTGTCCCGGGTGCGCTCGCAACTCCGACATGCTATTTTTAAATGTCCTTCGACATTGACGAGGCTGCGCAGGACATTTAAAGATGGCACCGGGGTCAGAGCGCGCAGCGTCCCTTTTCGATTGGTGCCCCGGGTAAGTACCCGGCAAGCCCGCCCATTATGCCCAGCACCAGAACATTAGAGCTCTTCATACTGTAAATGAAATGTGTAAAAAAATTTCAAAAACCTAATTGTGCATTTGAAGAAAGAAGAAACCTATGTACGCTATGTTTTCATCTATGAACAATGTGACCCATTCACTTGTTGTTCAATAACTCAATCAACTGTGATATGACCATCATAGCCCTACGGTTCACAACTATTTTTTTTACCTTGTTCATTGTAGTAAAATGGACCATTTGGCAGTATATAAAAAAGGCCATCATACAGAAAAACGAATCTGTACTAATGCCAGTCTGCAGTGAGAGAAAAAATGACATACACATAAATTTAACAATGTATTAACCCCTTAGTAAACAGTTGGGATGGAATTAACCACAGTGCTTTTACTACAATGACTACTAAGGGATTAATGGAAGTACCTCACATTTTCTTAACCACCATGCCATACAATGCCTTACCAACCGCTATGGCATACAAGTGGTTAGCAGCACAATAATAACGCTAATGGTGATTGATGCTAATTAATATATCAGTTATCGTTGATGGAGAAAGTAGACACTCCGGCCCCAAGTGATTAGCTTAGTTGCCGATTGATCCATTCTCCTGTGATTGATTGGCAAAGATTCGGCTCGGGGACTCACTAAATCACCGTCAGTGCAGCAGAAGAGTACCCCAGATGCAAAGTTCTGTGGGGAAGATCATGTGACCAAGCAGCCACACAATGTGTGCGCTGCTAGAGAGAGGGCAAAAGGGGTGTGTCAAAGCCTGTCTCAGAAGTGAAAGGGGATGTGACTTTGTAAATAGTTGCTATAGAAACAAAAATGCTTTTTACATTATAATATAATCAAAATGTCTAAAAAAATAAAATAATAAAATGCTACAAGAATTTTCTCATAGTACAGAACTGATTTATTAAAAAAAAATAACCCCAAAAAACCACATGTAGTATATCCCTTGAACTGCAGCTTTAATGCAAATGACCCCCACACAAGACAACTTTATCTGTGAGCAGGCAAGGCCCTCTTGCTTGGGGAGGGAGAGGAGAGGCGGACCCCAATTAAACCTAAGCAGCTGACAGACCCGCATGCGCGGCCGCCGCTACCTCCTCCCCCCTCTCTACACACCTTTGACCAGACTAGAGGGTGGAAGCGCGCTCTGCGCCACCACCAACAGCGCGAGATTAGTGTGCACGCGCCGGGGCCGGGAGGGTCTTCAAAAAAACCCACCGCGCGACACTAGCCTGTCCGCGCGCTTGCGTTCCTTTTTAACCCCTTCCCCACCCCCTCAATTCGGATTTGGCACGCAACCGCCAGTCTCAAGACCAGGTGGTGTGTCACGCGCTCGCGCCCGGCAGCGGCTTGCAGGAATGGAGCTGGCGGGAGCCGCGCGCTTCCACCTGTTCATGTGCGCGCGCGTGTTGGGGACAGAGACACGCGACAAGTACATTATCGCTAATTAATTAAAAGGGGAGCGGTGTGCGTGACGTAAGGATGTGTCCCGGTCACTGTGCGGTGACCTCTTTTCCTCGCACGCTCCTGCTGTGATAACGAGGCCGGCTGGCGCCCTGTGCGGGTGCTGTTCACTCGCCCGTGGGGAGGGAGGCAGGCAGAGCCATGGCGATCGCTCACATCGCCACGGAGTACGTGTTCTCGGACTTCCTGCTGAAGGAGCCGCCCGAATCCAAGTACAAGGGTCTGCGGCTGGACCTGGCAATGGATAAGATCGTGTCGTGCATCGCGGTGGGGCTGCCCCTGCTCCTCATCTCGCTGGCCTTCGCGCAAGAGATCACTATGGGTGAGTGATGCTACATTTACATAAACTGATACCAAAGGAGGTGTTCTTTAATAAAGGATAATAATAATGTATAGTTGCAGGGGAGCCACATTTGCTGCTGAAGTTGCCAAGCATCATTCTTTAAAACTGACTACAATGCATTTACTGTAGGGGTTGGGTTATAAGTCAAATCACTGAGGGCCATATGACACCTCCAGGTGATGTGACAATATGGCGACCCTCTCATGCCCCGCTCCTCAATATCCGACTAGCATCGTTTCTCTACACCTTTTTAAGGCCATCTTAAAACACACCTCTTTAACAAAGCACTTGGGTTGCTCTGTTGGGGAATACTATACATCTCGTGCATTCACCTCAGGACTTTGTTTACTATTTTAAGGAAATGGTGGATTCCATACATCAGAACAGGGGGGCGCAAACTTTTTTTCCATGCGCCCCCCTGCTGGTGGTCACCTTAACCCTGCGCCCCCCCCCCTCATCCCCACTTACCTCGGCTCTGGCGTCATGACCATAGCAACGTGACGTCACATGACTTTACAGCGTCATTTGAATCAGCGTTGCCTTGGCGACGCGTGTGGAGCCAAGGTAAGTAAACCGCGCGTCCCCCCAGTTTGTGCACCGCTGCGTCAGAACATCCCCTCTGTTTCCTCCTCCCATCCTACACCGCTTCCTAAGGCTGAGCTCACTTTGCCTATTACCTGACGTTGCATGTGCGCGTCCGCGGTTGCGCACCTGTCTGCTGGGCGATTGTGTGAACATCCCCAGCAGACTGTATGAACTGACAGTAGGCGGGACAGGGGAAGACGTCATCCTCTTTCGTTCATTGGCTGGTGAAGTACACGTGACGCTGCTGCCACATGAAATCACAAATTCAGTTGTCTCCCTGAGTTGCAGAAGTACGGTACTTCGCTGCTGGGAGTAGTTTAAAGTCTGAAAACTCCCTTTGCCAAACATGCAAGAGTAACGCGCACGTCGCGTAGCTAGCAGAGTTAACGGGACCTAACTCCTCCTGCCTTCCTTGACTCTTTTTCCGCTGTCTCGGAGGAGGATGTGTACTGTTGATCTCCTCTTCTCCCTCTACCACTTGCACTCTTGACCCCATTCCCTCCCATCTCCTAAAACCTCTTCCTCCTATAATCCCTACGCTCACACACATTTTTAACTTTTCCCTCTACTCTTGTACCTTTCCCTCCTCCTTCAAACATGTAACAGTCATACCATTACTCAAAAACAGCAAGCTTGACCCTACCTGTCTTTCTAAGTATCGATCTGCCTCCCTCCTGCCTTTTGCCTCCAAACTCCTTGAAAGTCTTGTGTTCTCTCACTTGCTCCACTTTCTCAACACCTATTCTCTCCTAGACTCTCTACAATCTGGCTTCCGCACTGCTCACTCGACTGAAACAGCCCTCACTAAAATAACGAATGACCTCCATGCTGCCAAAGACAGAGGTCATTACACTCTGCTCATATTACTCGACCTCTCTGCAGCATTTGACACGTGGACCACCCTCTTCTCCTTCACATTCTCCATACTCTTGGTATTCAGAACAAACCTCTATCCTGGATCTCCTCTTACCTCTCCCATCGTACTTTCAGTGTCTCTTCTGCTAACACCTCCTCTATCGATCTCTCTCTGTGGGGGTACCCCAGGGCTCTGTCCTGGGACCTCTTCTCTTTTTTTTCTCTGCACATACTTTCTCTAGGTGACCTAATCACATCTCTTGGGTTTAAATATCACCTCCTATGCTGATAACATTTACTTTTCAACCCCTGATCTTACACCTGCTGTACAGACCAAAGTTTCTGAATTTCTCACTGCGATATCATCCTGGATGGCCCTCCACCGACTGAAACTTAACATGGCAAAAACAGAGCTCCTCATACTTCCTCACAAACCTGGCCCTACTACCTCCTTCCACATTACTATTGGAAGTACTATCATTAATCCAGTAGCCCAAGCACGATGCCTAGGGGTCACACTCGACTCTTGTCTCTCATACTCCCCTCACATTCAAAACGTATCTAAAACCTATCGCTTTTTCCTCCAATATTACAAAGATAAAACCATGTTGCTCGACTGCTAAAACTCTGACTCAGGCTCTCATTCTCTCGTCTCTATTACTGTAACCTCCTGCTGTCCGGCCTTCCTGCCTCTCACCTGTCTCCCCTACAATCTATCCTAAACGCTGCTGCCAGAATCACTCTTCTCTTTCCTAAATCTGTCTCAGCGTCTCCCCTGCTGAAATCCCTCTCCTGGCTTCCTATCAAATCCCGCATCGCACATACAATTCTCCTCCTCACTTTCAAAGCTTTACACTCTTCTGCCCCTCCCAACATCTCAGCCCTAATTTCTCACTATGCACCATCCCGACTCTTGCGTTCTGCTCAAGGATGTCTTCTCTCTACCCCTTTGTATCTAAAGCCGTCTCCCGCCTTAAACCTTTCTCGCTGACTGCCTCACACCTCTGGAATGCCCTTCCCCTCAATACCAGATTAGCATCCTCTCTATCCACCTTTAAGACCCACCTTTAGACACTCTTGCTTAAAGAAGCATATGAGTAGCACTGTGGCTAATACTATACACGATACATAAAGCTTGGCCCACTGCAGACGCACTTACCAGAATGCCCTCCTACTCTCTCTGTACGTTCTCCCTACCTACCAATTAGATTGTGCAAGCTTCCCGGAGCAGGGACTCCTCTTCCGAAATGTTACTTTTATGTCTGAAGCACTTATTCCCATGATCTGTTATTTGTATTTGTTATTTATATGATTGTCACGTGTATTACAACTGTGAAGTGCTATGTACATTAATGTCGCTATATAAATAGACCTACATACATTTACTATAACCCCTTGCAGGCACACTTACCAGAACACCCTCCTACTGCCTCTTAAGTTCTCCCTGTTTAACACTTGGATTGTAAGCTCTGCGGGACAGGGCTCCTTTTCCTAATGTTACTTTTGTCCGAAGTGCTTATTCCCATTGTGTTATAATATGTCGTGTATTAATGCTGTGCAGTGCTATGTACATGAATGGTGCTGTATAAATAAAGATGTACATACCCTGATCTGAAACCGCTTTGTACAACTCATTATTAACGCTTGATGGCAATAGTTCTCCAGAGTTCTTAGAAAGGGATGATTGTGCGTTATTGCATTTTACGGTGATGTAAAGATTACTGCGTCTCCTTATTTGAACTTCAAGACTCTTAGGCCGTGCCTATAGTGCCGCCTATGGCGATACGATGGGTGATGTCACCCGTCGCCGTTGGCGAAAGTTTTTTATGTTTCGGCGGCATCGCGGGATTCCCGCAATTTGATTTGTTAAAGGGCCGTCAGGTGACGCGACGGGCCTTGAAAAATCAAATTTTGCCTCTGAGCGTGCTTGGTGCGCTCACTGCAATTAAAATCAATTGGTA
Source organism: Ascaphus truei (assembly GCA_036426205.1). Classification (NCBI taxonomy): domain Eukaryota; kingdom Metazoa; phylum Chordata; class Amphibia; order Anura; family Ascaphidae; genus Ascaphus; species Ascaphus truei. The sequence continues at coordinate 260,572,863 of CM071569.1, read as the reverse complement.
CGGCCACACTCCACGTGGCGCGCTTGTGGGGGTGTACACGTACGTTCTCCTAAGCTTGGCGCTTTGGGAAACAAACAAAATTGACTTTGAAGCGAGCTCAGCAGCAGTCCATACACACACACACACACACACACACACACACACACACACACACACACACACACACACACACACACACACACACACACACACACACACACACACACACACACCACACCACACACACAGTGTGTGTGTGGATATAGATATACACACACACACACTTATAGATATATATACACACACTATAGATATATACACACACACACACACATTATAGATATATCACACACACAACCACACAAAAACTTAACCATATACACACGCACACTTATACATATACACACACGCACACTATACAATACACACACGCACACTTATACATATACACAACGCACATTATACATACACACACGCACACTTATACATATACCACACACGCACACTTATACATATACACACCGCACACACTTATACCACACGCACACTATACATTACACGCACAACTTACAACACGACACACGCACACTTATGACATACACGCACACACGCACACTTATACATACCGCACACACGCACACTTATACATACACGCACACACGCACACACACACACTTATACATAAGCACACTTATACATACACACACACACACACACACACACACACACACACACACAACACACACACTTAACATACACACACACACTTATACATACACCCAACAACACCTTATACACACACACACACTTATACAACACAATACAACTACACACACTACATACACGCACACTAACATACACGCACACACGCACAACTATACATACACGCACACACGTCCACTTATACATACAACATACATAACACACACACACACACTTATACATACATACATACACACACACACACACTTATACATACACACAAACACTTATACTACACACACACGCACACAACACACACTTATACATACGCGCACACGAACACACACCACACTTATACATCACGCACACTTATACATACACACACACACACACACACACACTTATACATACACACACACACCCACTATAAATACACACACACACTTATACATACACACACACACTTATACATACACACACACACTTATACATACACACACACACTTAGGCCTGGGACATAGTTGTTGAATCAGTGCGGAGGCGCACTGAGGCTCTGGGAAAGCGTTTCCCTGGCCTTAAACAGCGCGCCGTCCGTGGGCGTGTCAGGGGGTGGGTCTGGGGGCGGGCCAGTGACGTCACGGAGCTGGTTCGCCCTCATTGGGCGAACCGCTCACGTGTCCGGCCCTGCGCTCCGGCGAGCGTCAAATTTCAAAACTCCGTCAGACACACGCTTCCCCAAGCGTGCGGACGCGTGCGTGAGCCCCTGCTAAAGCCGCTCTCATTGCGGCTGCAGGGGCTCAGTGCCGCGCGCATAAGCACTGACCATGCCCGAGGCCTTATACACATACACACACACACACATTATACACACACACATTATACACAGAAATAACCAAGATACACCCCCCCCACCACCCGCCGCCACTCGCGTTTGCAAAAATATGCAGGACACCCTGCGCTCATGCTTGGAGAGTTGGTGATGTCACCGCTCTCAAGCATGAGCACTCAGCGGCACAGTGGACACAGCCTTAGGCTGCGTCCATAGATGGGCAGACCGCGCGTCCGCACGCTGAGTGATCGGACTGCCTAAAGGCAGTAATCACGTCTATACGGCGCGCGGAAGCGGGAGGGGGCACGCAAAATCGGTTAAAACGGATTTTCTCGCATGATAGGGCGGTCACGTGTGTGTGGTTTGCCCAATGAGGGCGAACCAGCTCCGTAACGTCAGTGGCCCGCCCATAGATACGCCCCCGGATGGCGTGCGTACTAAGGCCAGGGAAAGCACCCGCTTTCCCTCAGCCTCCGCACGGCTGCAGTGTGAAGCGAACATCACGCTCGGCGTGATCAGAGTGATAACCCTGAATGTCCTTGTCGAGGGAGCCCGTGCGCTTGCTGCTTGGCGAGACGACCAAATTTGATTTGGCTGTTTGCTGATGCGTCACATGAGTGGTTCGCTTAATGAGGGCGACCCAGCTCTGTAACGTAACGTCATGTTAATAATATGGTGTACAAATACTATCCACCGGACCAAGGCTGACCCCAGCAGTCATATTGTTATAAATTTCTGCAGAGCTTACAATAGCTGGTACCCCTTCTGGATCCATTTTAGATAAGAGCAGAAATGTCCTGGTCTAGACCTTTTTTTGGTCGCGACCAAATCGCTCCACCGCCATAACTACTGACCTGCGGAAACTCGCCCCGCGATCAGTAGTTATGGTAGTGGAGCGTCGTCGGTGATATTGTCGTGGCCAAATACCCCATTCCGGAAATGTCCACATTGGAAATTGCTGCTTTTAAAGGTGTAGACCCTCCTCGGGCCAATTTATTTAAAGAAATTGTAATTTGTAACTTCCCGTTGGGTAGTGGTTGATTTTCTTCCAGCAACTGCCTTCTATATCTCCCTCAGAATATACTAAGGTTATAGTCACACTTGGCTTGTTGCCTTTAAAAACCTCTCATGGCTGTATTTGTACGTTAATACCAAGCAGTTAACATGATCTTGCATTTCTCTTCTCCGTTTTATTCATATGTGCAGAAAAGACCGCACACAGCTGCTGCAGAACCTCATCATAAGCAGAGTATCAATAACTGCTCTGCTTGACAAAGCCGTGCCCCGTAATGCCTGGCATAATAAATCAGGGATGGATAAAAATACATAAGGGCCAGCCAAAATGTTTAGGTGTCTGAGCTTAATAAAAAGGGTGTGTGTCACGGATACTCGCACTACCTGTGATGCAAGCGTGCTGACACACACTCTAACCCTCCCCATTTGCCACAAGTTAAGGTGCACTGGGAGCAGACATAATCACGGAGCGCTCCATCCACCCTACCCCCCCCCCCCCCCCCCACCACTCTCATCCTTTCTGGACCTAATGGCACAGTGCTGAATGACCTGCTAGTGAGCGCAACCTATACTACTTAAAGCAGGATAGGTTGCACTATTGCCGGACATGAGGTGACTGGCAAGTCAGTCAGCACTCAGCACTGCAACACAGGCGCCAGGATGGAATCTTTAGGCATTTTTTGGAGTGTGTGTGTGTGTGTGTGTGTGTGTGTCTTAGACAGGTCTGCAACCCTGATAGATCGATATAGAGATATCTAGGGTAATGCAAGTATACATCTCTGGGTGCCTACGTTTTCCCCTCTGGCACCTGTGCTCTAAAGTGATGACTGACGTGTCCAGCGTCAACAATGCTGGGATCTGCAGTGGCGGTGACTGAATGGTCAAGTAACCGTCCCTCAGTGAGGAGAGCGGGGGGATCGAAGAGCAGGAGGCAGAGGCATGCAAGGGCCGGGGGCAGAGCTAGTTGGAGGGGCCGAAGCTAGTGGGAGCCCTCCTGTACTTTGCCCACCCCTGCTCTCAATGAACACGAGGGAGGAGGGAGGAGTGTTTGTTTGTGTGTGTGTGTGTCAGACTTAATAAAATGCATGTATTCCTTTACAATATCAAATACATACAATTGCTAATGAAATGTCATACTGACAATTTTTATATTTAAATAGTGTATGTATGGATATGAAGTATTAGTAATGTGTAATGCTCAGTCAGGTACTGTAGCTAACATGCTTACATATCTATTTTCAGTAGAGCAGTCTCTTACAAGGATCTTGTAACATGCTTTAAGTGCAGTTGTAAAATGAGCCAATTTTATCAAGTAAACATTCAGTCAAGTAAACAACCCTGAAAGATTTGCAGCTGTTTCACTTTTGCTTTGTATCAGGCACCTTAGCCTTTTTTATGTAGGGTGATGTACTTGAATCTATTGTATTCATTATTTATCTATTTATTTCTTTTATCTTCATCCATTTTTATTTTCGTGCCTGAGAGTTGGGTTGTAGCGAGGCCTGGCCCTGACGTGGTGGTGATTTCCGCAATAACAAAACCATTGTATAAATGAATATGTATACATAGGGGAAAATATTTACAGTACATGATTTGTAAATGAGAAATTAAATGTGAATTAAAACAAAAAAATGGAGCATATAGATATGTATTAGTCACAGATTCTGTTGCATAGTGTACAGGTTTCATGTACATTCCTCCCCCCCCCTTCCCTGGGACATCCTTAATCTATGTTGTAATATAAACCATGTGTAGTGTGTTTTCAAATAGTTACAGTGGGTGGAACAAATAGTCGCACCCATATGTAAAGTGGTTACAACCCATACTGCTAATTTTAACTTATGTCTTTGGATCTATTATCCTTATATATCCAATAGATTTCATTGCTACTATTCAGTAAACAGCAGTTCTATGATTGTAACCATTGCCTGTTCTAGCTTAGTGTTTTTCAACATCGGACATTAATACATAATTGGTTCCCTGCAATTTTCAGGTGATCTGAAAATTGTACCAAATACAAAAGAAGTTACAATGCATCTGATATGAGACGCGCTATTAGAGAGGGTTGGGGTTCCTTGGGCTGGGGCCATGGTGCCTTTGAGCGTGTGGAGGCGGGAAAGTGACCCGCATGAAGCCTTAATGTGCCTTAAATGTATTCAGTGTAGCACGCTGACCCTCACTCTGGCCCCTTCAACAGTCGCAATCTCAAAAAAATAGCTATAAACGTCACAAAAGTATTCTTGTGAAGCAACAAACTGTCACACCTGTGTATAGGTAAGTAATAAAACATTGACATGACTGGGTATAGTGCTTAATAGGGACCAAAGTCACAAAATACAGTAAATAAAACCTTGTCTGTAAAAATAGCAATGAGGCAGTAATAGAAAAGTCCACTTATTCAATTTTGAAAGCAGGCGGTAGCTCCACAGTCCACCGCAGACCTTCAGTGATGGGGAGCCGGTAGCAGCAACCGCAGACTTCTAAGAGATCTGATCCATTGCAAAATTCACCAAGAAAGGTTGCTTTTTCCAAGGCCACTCCAGTGCTTTCTGCAAAAGTACGGTGATAACTGATAGCTTCATTATCATTTTCTTATACAAGGACAAAAACACTCTTAAAGCAAAGCCTAATAAAAAATAAAAAAAGATCAGCATGAGAGGGCTAAATAATAATTCTAAAGCTGTCCGCATCCCATATTGCATTGAAAGCCTGTTTAGTGTTTTGTAGATTCAGTCATATGACTTTTGGAACCTGTTGTTCCGTTGTGCATAATATTAGCCATTAATGGAGTATTGTTCTAATTCCAGATGGCTTTTCTGACCTTTTATAAACCAATGCATTTTGGTTTGTTCTGTTCTTTATTTTCATTCAGCTTTTCACATCTTGTGCACATTTTTATATATTGATATCTTGACTTCATTAACAGATTAATTGATTTGATAAATTGTAATCTCTGTCTTCCCCTTGTCTGGGTTCTACACACACAGACTTTTTTTTTTAATGGTACAATTACACACACATTGTAGGAGCAGACCATAAACCTAGTACTAGAATGAGTGTTCATCTTTCCTTCAACCTGAGTGTAAAATAATATTTCTTCACATCTACATAGATGCAAAACTCGCAATGCTAGTGGGTGCCTCTACCTGTTGGCATTTGTTAATGTATAGTGGTAAAGTGAAATAAGGCGCAAACAAATAAAAAGTGAACACTAATAATAAGTGACTAATCAAAATCTTAAATAGGTGATAATATTTAAATGAATACAGCTTCACCCCCTGCTCTGGAACCCACTGGAAGGGGTAGTCTTCACTCTTCCCCCACAGTAACAGCAAAACACACAAAATCCACAGGGAGCATGGGGAGGAAACAAAAATAAATTTAAGTGCAGCAAAAAAAGGCAACGTGGAAAAAAGCCTTCAAATGACTTGGCTCTAATGAATTAACTTTCAAAAGCAACTGCTTTCTTCCTCAGGAGTGTCACACTCCTGAGGAAGAAAGCAGTTGCTTTTGAAACGCGTAGAGTGGGAGTTTTCTTTCAGACCGGAGCATACAGCAGAGAAGTTGCAGGAAGATCCAGCACTCACCGCGCGACGAACCCAGAAGTGACGTCAGACGCCAGTCGGAGCAGTGTAACAGCTGACCGGGGGCTGAGGCGGAGGAGTGGGGGAACATTGCAGGACGGTGAGCCAGCTGGCTAAAATCTTCCTACACTAATGCAGTGTGATATGCCCGTATTTTATTGTTAGAATGTGAGTATAATATTTTATTGTTATAAAGCTATTTTATCTCGAGTGATCTGTGCTATGCCAGTTTTTCTCTCAACATTGGGGTACGTGATCCTGGGGACCCGATCCACTCTGATGACAACTGCATCATCCACTTACCTGTGACTGTTTGAGTCAACCCTGCCTATTTGACTCTTACATCTTGTAAGTAGTTAATTCATTAGAGCCAAGTCATTTGAAGGCTTTTTTCCACGTTGCCTTTTTTTGCTGCACTTAAATTTATTTTTGTTTCCTCCCCATGCTCCCCGTGGATTGGTTAATGTATTGCATAGTCATGTGCAGGTTGTAACACTCTTGTATGCACATTTTTATTTAAATAGGTTATCGTGTAAGTAGTGTTTAAAGCGGCAATAGACGCCACCCGACCAGGGCTCGCTCCCGCGGCCAATAGAAATCCGCAACATTGGGGGATGACATCACCACTTTCTGTTAGTAACCCAGGCGGCCATGTCAGTATTTGTTTTTGTTTGTGTTTTTTTTTATTTTTTATAGTTTGTACTTTTTGGTTAAAAAAAAAAAAGTATTAAGGCTCTTGTGCCCATGACCAGGAGCGTCCACGAATGAGCTTCCTGGTTTAGGTACTCTTTAAACTAGAATAGTGTACAGGCATACCCCGGTTTAAGGACACTCACTTTAAGTACACTCGCGAGTAAGTACATCTCGCTCAATAGGAAAACGGCAGCTCACGCATGCACCTGTCTGCACGTCCTGAACAGAAATACCGGCTCCCTACCTGTACCGAAGCTGTGCGCAAGCGGTGAGACTATAGAGCCTGTTACACATGCGTTATTTACATCAGTTCTGCACGTATATGATGATTGCAGTACAGTACATGCATCGATAAGTGGGAAAAAGGTAGTGCTTCACTTTAAGTACATTTTCGCTTTACATACATGCTGCGGTCCCATAGTGTACGTTAATGTGGGGTATGCCTGTATTTAGCAAATATAGGCATAAATGCATCAACAAAAATAAGCATTCGGATAGCAACGCGCATGCTGTCACGTGTGCAGCCGTGGCCACTGGGGACCCAGCCTTGGGCACGTATCTGGTGCCACGCTGCCACGGCGTGTTTTCACAGCAAAACATGGCGTTACGACATCTCGTTGCCATGGTAACATTCCATCTGTCGCGGTGTCACATTGCCGTGGCAACGCTGCACCATGTTATGTCCCAGCGTCATTTGACGTTGGAGAAGGAGGGTCGCGGCACGAAGGAGAAGGTAAGAATTTCAGAGGCCCCATGCTCTCCCCCGGCAATGATTGGGGAAGAGAGCGGGGCCTCTGTATATGGGGGATGGGAGGGGAGAGAGAGAGGGAAATTTGCCGCCCTATGCCTGGGCCTAAAGGGTAATCAGCCACTGGCTATTCTGCCACGTTAGTGATTATTTTTATGGTCCTAGAAGTTTATTTGCAATGTTTTCGTACATGACTGGAACATACAATATTTCGAAATTATCCAGTAGCATTAGTGCCTCGAACATTGTTGATGCATAATTGCTAAGGACACGTTCTTAAATGAAAAATGTTGCATTAAAATAACACTCTTGTGCATTAAGACAAGTGGCAAAGTTTTGATTCCCATTATGTTTTTTATTTATTTTATAGTATAGTTGGTTCTCAAACTTATCTGGCGACCGTTTGCTTAGGTGCCTAACCACTCTGTGTTGTAGATGGGGTGGACGGTATAGCTGTCAATCAACGCACGAGTTTCCAAGTCGCACCACACAATGCCCACGGCTTCTGCTACAAGGCATTGTTGGGCTTCTGGAAGATGCACAGGGGGGACGGGAGGTCATGACTATTGTAGTAATATCTTTTGAGGAGCAATATGAACTTCAGATGCAAGTGTGGCGGTTATAACGAGTTCAAACTGAATTTGGAACTACAAATGCTGGTGTGTGTATGTTGCAAGGAAGAACCATGTTCAGCTTTAAACACAATCGACTACTTTGCAACTGTGAAGACTTGCTCTCTGACCGTTCTAAGCAAAGAGAGCAGCATACTTTTAGTAAGCCTCTGGATACACTTAAGTGCTTCACTACCCTCTTAAGTCTGATCTACACACACCTCCTCTGCTCTTACTCAAGCTCCTCCAGTTTTACAAAGTTAATTGACGCCTCATATCTTTGTCTTTCCCTTAGCCCTGCTACCTGCACCCCACTATGCCCTCACTATTAAGATTTCTGTTTGCAGTTTCCTCACTCCTTTGCGCATTTTTGGTATTCTCTCCATTTTACCCACAGCTCATTCACTATTCCACGTGTTTCCATCTTTTCTCCTATAGGAGACAAGTGCAGAGGTACAATCAGGGAGACATTGATTTGGGGAAATACACAGTGGCATTTATTTCGCTCGTAGCTTCAAAACAATATATCTTCATCTCAGGAAAACAAATGTCCTGGAATAGAGGGTTTGGTTCTGTGGCATCCCTTTTTGTCGGCACACATGCAGGAGGCTTTTCTACCTAACTGAGCCCTGCTGGACCCATTTGTCCGATCCAGGCTTTCTATTTGGAGCCTTTTTTTTTTTTTTTAGACGGGGGTTAAGGCCCAGTCACATCTGCCTTCTGCCTGTGCCACACTCTCCATTCTCCATACCTCTACTCCAGTTACTTCTGCATCTTTCATTAAAAAACAACTTATCTTCCCACCTTCTTTTCTCTCTCGCTACTCCACCTCCTTGCTGCTGGGGATATCTCCCCTAATCCTGAACCTTGCATATACAGACCTGCTTTCACCCACACTTTCCCTGCCTAGGGCGTTAATCCTACAAACGTACTACCATTTCCTTGCCTCCCTTCTCTTGCTTTCTTCTGTGCTCTCTAGAATGTTAATTCTCTGGCTAACAAGGCACTGGCTGTACATGACCCCTTCTGGTCCTTCTCCCTTCATTGCTTTTGCTCTAACTGAAACATGACACTTACAACATAACTCTTCTGTGGAAGCTGGTGTCTCCTATGGTCGTCTCCCCACCCCCGTCACCCCAATGGCCAGGATGTTGGGGCAGGTCTCCTCTCTTCCTGCTGCCGATATATGCTCTTCTCTATGCCCAGAGGGCTTCAGTTGTCACGTTGTTGATCCCTCCGTCTCCTGGGCATCTTGCTTTCTCGCTCTAACATCTTCCTTTTGCCTCTGCTAAATGGACAGATTTCAGCACCCACAAGCATGGCCATTATTTCGACCTTTTCATTACAGAAAACTGTTCTCTTTCTGATTTCTCTATCTCCTCACTTCCGCTCTCTGACCATCACGTAATATCATTCACTACCATTAATTTCTCTCATGCTACTCCTGAAACCTTTGCTCTTTTGACCTCTCTGCTCTCGCATCAACCCTGAACTCTTCTTCCTCTGAACCTGAAAATCTTGTAAAATCTTACTTTGTCCTCTCCTCCTCACTAGATGTTTATGCGCCTTTTAGGCTCAGTCACAACGTCCATCTAATCCACTGCCTTGGCTTAATTCACAAACACTCTTCCTTCAAGCTTTTGCACCTTAATGCGGATTTTTCTACACCATAAATTTCTCCCCTCCTTTTTAACACTTCTCTCTGTACTGTCAAACACCACTACTTCCTAATGAACGCTCTCAAATACAATTCAAGTTGTGTTCTCTCTATTTCACTCCTTCCTATGATCTTCTATTCATGCTTCCCTTCATGCCTTCACTTTTCTCAAGCCTTTGCTGAGCACTTCAAAGGCAAGGCGAATACTATCCACAGAGAGCTTCTTTTTTCTGTTCTACCTCGACTACTCAGCTGAAACTGCCCACACTGAATTAGAAAATTATCTCCATGAAGTAAACTTCAAAGGTCCTTTCCCCCTGCTTATCCTACTTCATCTCTCTGCTGCTTTTGATACTGTTGACCTCTATCTTCTAATTCAGATTCTACATAAGCTTGCCATCAGGAATATTACTGTATCCTGGTTCTCCTCATACCTCTCCCACCTCTCCTTTTTTCTTTCTCTTTCGCATGTCCTCGTCCCTTATTGATCTCTGTTGGTGTACTTCAGGTCTCTGGGTACTGTCCTTTTCTCTTTCTATACACTATCACTTCGTGACCTCCAACTCCTTTTGGCTTCAAGCAACACCTCTATGCAGGTAACACACAAATATATCTATCCACCCCTAAACTCAAACCAGCAGCTCCAAATCTCAAATTGCCTCTCTGCCATATCCTTATGTGTAACGTTCCGTCTCACCAAACTTAATACGTCTAAAACTGAGCTCATGTTGCCTCTTAGACCGACCCAATATATCTATTTCTATCACAATAAACTGAACCCCCATCCATCCTGTTACCAAAGTACATTGCCTAGGTGTTACATTTTACCCCTTCTCCATTTACATGCATCGTCTGGCTCACATTTGTAAATTATTTTTCTATAACATTTCCAAAATCCACCCTTTTTTTTCCCCCTCTGTTGCTGTACTGCTAAAACTTTATGGATTCTCTTATCCTCTCCCATCCAGATTATTATAATTTAGTATTAACAGGTCTCCCTGCCTCACAAGTTTCTTCTTTGTAATTTATCCAAAATTCTGCAGCTTATTACACTTTCTCCCAGAACAGTGCACTCTGCTCATAATGTTCTCAATCCCTCAACCAGCCCCCCACCCCCCCTTTCACCTCCTCCTGTCCTCACTTGCCTTAAACATTTTTACTCACGGCTGCTTACCGGTGGAACTCCATCACACACTATATCCGACAAACACCTTCTCTCCCCACCATGACGTCAAACCTAAAAGCATACCGTTTGAATAAAGCATTTCAGTAGCCTAAACCTGTTGCTACTACACCCACAGACGCCCCTTGCCAACCGTTATAGTCGGGCCCTGCCATCTACTCTACTTAATCCTTCTGCTGATGTCTATGTGAGTCTTCTAACATATGACTTGGATTGTAAGCTCTCTGAAGTTTGATGCACTCATTCTTTTAGAATTCACTAATGGATTGTCTCTTGTAAAGCTATGTGTACCTTGATGGTACTATATAAATAAAAATATACATATTTGTATGTTAGACAGGACATTTTGAGAAGCATTATTGTGGTTTATTCAATGCTATTTTTGTTCACAGGTGCTCAGATAAGCTGCTTTGCTCCAAGTAATTTTTCATGGCGGCAAGCAGCATATGTGGACTCTTTCTGTTGGGCAGCTGTACAGCAGAAACACGTATCACACAGTGAATATGGTAACATCCCCCTGTGGCTTCATAAGGTAAGATCCAATCAGCTTGAGTAATTGATCTAAAGGTCTGTGGTCAAGGCCCTGTCCTATATGTGGAAAGGCACAGTTAAAAACTCAGAATAATTTGCATAGCAAGTAAAAGTGCATGTTCCATTCCACGTTTTAGAAATCCAGGGAAAAGGGAGACCAAAAAGAACACCAGCACAAACGGAGCAGGAAGAACCCAGGACAAAAAAATGATTAAAAGGGCACTTTAATGTGGCAAAAGACCCATCCAATGCATTTCGAACGTCGCAGCGTTCTTTTTCAAGGATAAAACACAATGTGATAACATCCATTATATACCCTCTTACCTGTGGGCCGTTTCGCGCCAAAACGGCCCACAGGTAAGAGGGTATATAATGGATGTTATCACATTGTGTTTATCCTTGAAAAAGAACGCTGCGACGTTCGAAATGCATTGGGGTCTTTTGCCACATTAAAGTGCCCTTTTAATCATTTTTTTTGTCCTGGGTTCTTCCTGCTCCGTTTGTGCTGGTGCGCTTTTTGGTCTCCCTTTTCCCTGTATTGCATTGAGTAGCTGCACAGCCTGCCTGCCTGCCCTACCAGGATGTGAGTACTTGTATATTTTTCAGGGGAACCTGCCAATGAGACTGATGGTGAGTGGGTTGCACCACACACCACCTGTCTTCAGGAGGATAGTACCCATTATATGACACAATAGGTACTATATCAATTGTTAGTACCCTGGTACAGTGGTCTGGCTTATTATCATTTTGAGATATACCTGCATTTGAGCGCTTCAGCTATTTTCCACGTTTTAGAAATCGTTGCAAGTATATGGACTTGTCTTCCAGTGGTGAGGATATGCTAAATGAAACATCCATTTGTTCATGGTTGGCATTGGCAAAGCTATGAATTGCAATGCAACTAGATTACTGTACATGCTAATTTTGATTTCATAGTGTTTATTATGAAATGTGATGCATGAGTCACAATGTATTTTAAGGCACACACATCCTGTTACTGGGTGTGGATTCCTCATTTAAATCCGCCTTTCATGTTTTAGTTAAAACTATAATTTGATCTTATATAACACTACTTCTTTGCAATTGTACACTCATTAGAAAAAGTTCAAAAGTTGCAATAGTCTTTCATAAGTCATGGTTTTTGCTTGATCTTGGGCATCCCATCGCATCCCAGTGCCATGTTTCTATTAGCATTGTCTAAGATTGATACAATAATAATATTGAGTTACTATTGTAGCCCCTTTACCCCCACCCTATGTGAGAATTGGTCACTAGTAGTATGACTCCTGGTGCTGTGCATATCTGTGAGGTAACAGGAGGGCTGAGGTGGCTTTGCGATGGTGTGGGGAGAATTGGAACATGCTTTCAGGGTACCTTATTCGTAGTTGGCGCCGCCTCCAGTCAGCAAGGATCCTGTCTATAGCATTGATTCTCAACCAGGTTTCCACTGAACATTTTTACTCACTGTCCCTTAACTGTGGTCTCCCTGGCTCTCCCCCTGCTCTCTCCCCGGCTCCCTCCCGTAACTGCATCCTGCACACCTCTGCCGCCTGAGGTTTGGTGGGGGAGAGAGGGAGCTGAGAGATGCAAGGGGGGGGGGGGGTGATATGAAGGGATGGGAGATGCAGGTGGGATATATGGGGGTGATGGGATATGCAGGGGGTGTATATATGAGGATAATGGGTGCTGGGAGAGATATGAGTGATGTGGGGTGCTGGGGGAGATATGATGATGATTATTATTATTTTACCCGTGCGGCCCGTTTTTTTTTTTTTTAATATGTATTGGGGTGGTCTTTAAAAATGTATTGAGGTGATGGGGGTCTTTTTTTTTTCAAATGGGGCAGCTGTGGTCTTTTTAATGTATTGGTGAGGGCATTTTTAATATGTATTGGCGTGGGGGGTATTTTTATTATGTATTGCCGGTTGGGGTTATATGTATTTAGGTGGGTGGGGTTTTTTGGTATGTATTTTGTGGGGGGGGATTGAGTGAGTGGGGTTATTGACAGAAGGTAGGGGCAAGTGAGGAGATGGGGGTTAGTGAGGAAAAGAGGGCGTAAGAGTTAGACGCAGGGGAGAAATACATGCGAGGATGAGTGAGTTAGACAAAGGGGAAAGAGAAATACATGGGTAGAGGGTGGGAAATAGAGGGGGCTTGTGAGGTATAAAATTTAACCTAAGGCCGCGCTTATATTGCCGGCAATGCTGATGTCATGCTGCGGTTGCTGGAAAAATCAAATTGATGTGACTTACAGCGATCGCGACCAAGATGTCGCGCCGTCCTGTCACCCCTACTATAAGTGCACGTGACGGCATCAAGACCTTTGTTTTGACGCGCTGTCGCCAGCACTATAAGCACGGCCTAATATGTGTCAGCCAGATAAGGGTTCCTCGATTTTTCTAAATACTTCAAGTGTTCCTCCAAACAAAAAAGGTTGGTAATCACTGGTCTATAGGATGGTCCATGCTGACACTACTTTTATCACCAGGCAGTGAAGCATGTGGATGGTTCAATGGATGTATTTTGCATATCCAGATTATACAGCAGTCCCATTCCCTGAAGGTTATCTCAAGGCTTGAGGCCCATCCAGGTTCCCTTCTCGTGCTCCTTCTGTATCCCCTTGTGGGATTCAGAGTAGATGTTATTCACTCCACAGGGGGAGAAAGAGATACACTGATTTCTGGGAGAGTGCCAATATATATACCATGGGTTGGGCCTGTAACCCTGCCCCATAACAGGGCAGGTCTGATACTGATAGGCAGTGTTCGACACATAGGCATAACCACATGCACGTGGCGAATGGATTTAGGCCACTGGCGAGCCGTGCTGCGGCTCCATGAATTCCCCTGCTCGCGCCTTTTTTTTTAATAAGTAAATAAATAATCCCCCTTCCTGATTTGGGTTAACGTGGGGAAGAGGGCCGGCAGGCAGCTCTGAGTTAGCCCCTTCCCCTGATGTTCTCCCCCCTGCCCCCGATCCCCGCTTGCTGCCCGGGGCGGGAGGTAGACAGCAGCGGTATCCGCCTCTGAAGGGGGTGCGGCGTTAGCTTGAGGGGGGGGGGTGTGCTGCGGTGCGGTGTCCGCTTCGGGGGGGGTGCTGCGGCGGTGTCTGACCCTGCTGCCGTGCCGAGGCCCCCGCTGCCATGTGCGACCCCCCCCCCCCCCCTGCAATGTGACGACAACCCCCCCCCCCGCCTTGCAGAGGTCCTCCTGCCGTGTGGAGGGCCCACTGCTGTATGGAGGCCCCACTACTGCCGTTCAGAAGCCCCACTGCTGCCATGTGCGACCCCCTGCCTTGCGGGTAAGTGTGTGTGTGTGAGACTGTGTCTGTGAGTGTCGCCCTCGCCCTCTCCCTGTGTCGCCCTCGCCCTCTCCCTGTGTCGCCCTCGCCCTCTCCCTGTGTCGCCCTCGCCCCCTCAGAGAGAGGGCGACAGAGGGAGAGAGGGAGACAGTCGCCCTGTCTCTGTCTGTCTCTCACCCACACCCTCTCTCTCTCTCACACTCTGGATCTCTTATTTACCCTATATATCTTAACTGCCCTATACCTACACCGAAATAACCTATACTGCTTTCTTCCAGATCTAACTCTCGAGCTTCACATGGAAGACATCGGAATCCCCCCTAAACCAGAAGACAGGTAAGGAACACCTCCCCTTCAATGTATAACATTGTGGGAATGAGGGTACCTGGACATTGAGGGACTGCGGATCAGGTAAAATCCCAGGCGGGATTGCTGCTTTAGCTATTGTGACGCGGGGGCGTCCAGGAACTAGTTATGGGGTTCAGGAAACTAGTCATTCACATCTGGCTTTTTTTTTTTTTCTAAATCCAACATATGTGCGCACACGCACACGTACGTACGTACGTACGTACACACACGTACGTACACACACGTACGTACACACACGTACGTACACACACGTACGTACACGTACACACACGTACACACACGTACACGTACGTACACACACGTACACACAACAAGGACTAATTGTAGTATAATGTAATACAATAAATAAACTAATGTCAAAAACGAATGTTGTTCTTACTAGGAATTTAATCATTTTTTTTTTTTTTTTAAAGCGGGTCTGGGGGCGGGGCTAGGTGGCGAGTAGATTTTTTGTTCGGCGAGTAGATTTTTGGGTGATTTGTCGACCACTGCTGATAGGCATCACATACATTTGCATATGACCCAACCAGTATCCTCCCACAGGCTGACACTCTCTGGTTGTTGCTAGGCCTGCTCCTGGATACAGTAGTTTTACCCAGGGATGCAATGGCACACTAGGCCCTTATGAGATATCCTAACCCCTCCAGTGCCTGACCCTAGCAGGACTTATACTGTCGGGGCCCACGGGAAGTAGTAGCGGCCGGGGTTACGCTACACTATAAGTAGGACTGTCCAGTTTGAACTTGTGGCAACCACAGGTATGCATTTGTAGCTTCCAAACTGTGACAGCCCCCCCACCCACAACCCCCCAGGCGACCATGGCTCCCTAAACACCTAGGTGGTCCCTACTACCTTCAAAATGTGCTTTGTGCATCTATTTCTTGCAGTCTTTGGCTTCCGTCACTGGCAGCTTATTTGTGTTGATAGATTTCCAGTGTTTTTGAAATACATGAGAGAGAGATTAATACATTAATTAACAAGACTAAACAGGGTTGTTCTCCAAACAATGATTAACATTGAAGTGGTCTGCAATAAGGAAAGATTATTTTATTTATTTAAACCCCCCTTGGCATGCCATTTAGAGGCTGCTTCGAAATTCTCTGAAGTGACCATTTGGCTGAAACTGCAATTGACGTGAATGGCCGTTTTTGATTAAAAAAAAATTAACTCATGCCCTTAGTGCTAGTAGAGGATTATACCGTGTTAGCCCATAGAATAACATACCAGTAGGGTAGAATAAATATATTTTAACAGCCAACTAGTGGTTAAAGAGTGCGAGATTTCAGAACCACAAGTCCCTTCTTCAGACTCATGTTTACCAATGAAGCTGAAATAGCATGTCATATTTTATGCAAGGATTACGTTTTAGTAAGTCTGAAATATGCAGATAATAGTGTGATACAAAAAGTAACATTGCAATGCAGATATGTAAATGGGTACATGAAAATCAATCCACCAAGACGGGCATGGGAAACTCCTGGGCACCTAAAATGTTACTTCTGGCGCCTTGAATCTGTGCTGTACATGCCGGCTGACATTAAAGCTACACTGTGGTAGGGAGGAGTGTGTGGGGGTCTCTCACGGAGCTGTCAGACAGGCTCCTCTCGCTCTCCATTCCCCTCCTCCCCCTCTTTCGACCAGGCTTCTGTCTGCATCAGGCCGCACCACAAACCAAATGCAGCACCACTATGTGGCCGCCCATAGTGCGCGCGACCGATGAAGAGCGACCGCGAGGCAGATTTTTTTTTTAAAAGACAAATTATTTTGTCTTTTCGTGCGACGGCCGCGTCACTTGAGCTGGTCAGCCAATGAGGGCGAACCAGCGTTGTCACGCCACGCGTCACCTCAGATCACAGTGCAGGGATTGGTCGAGCGTGCGTGACGCCATGCGCTCCGTCGTGCCCCTACTATAAACGCAGCCCTAGAGTGACAGGAAGAGAGTTTGGGAAGGAGGAGGGGAGCGCCTGGTAGATCTGTGTGAGACCACATTCTTTAGCTGCAACAAGTAAAACCATTTCTCTCCCTTGACGAGCAATGACCAGACGATTATGTCCCCTGCACCTCAATTCCTACTTCCTTCTGGGGTGGTGATCCCTTCCCTACCTGGGGCTGGCCTCTCTCAAACCCCCTAAACATCCGCCCACCCCCTTGATCACTAACCACCCCAATCCCCTAAACACCATTCTGCTCAACAAATCCTTTGACTGCACGCGTGTTCTAACTACAGACAGGATACCTGTACCTCGTACACATCAGTACTATAACATTCTAGAAACCTTCATCTGTGCTCGATATAATGTATACTTCACGTGCACAAAGTGCCATTAAAGCTGCAGTTCAAGCGGTCGTTAAAAAATAAATTAATCACAGATTTGGTTTTGATGCACAAATTGAATTAAAAATGAATCTACACACTGACAAGTGATTAGCTAAATTGCAGATCGATCCGTTCTCATGTGATCGGCGAAGATTCGGCTCGGGGTTCACTAAATGCATCTTGGGTCCTGTTCTGCACTGACAGGCAAAGTTCTGTGAGGAGGATCATGTGACCAGGCAGCCACTAGATTCAATTGGTTCACTGCTAGAGAGGGTAGGGCTCAAAAAGGTAATGCTGTTTCAGAAGGGGATGTGACTTTGTAAATGGTTGCTATAGGAACAAAAATGCTTGTTACATTAGAATACATAGTCTTAATTTTTTTTTAATGCTAAAGTATTTTCTCATACAGTAGTACAGAACTGATTTATTTAAAAAAAAAAACAAAAAAAACGTAGGATATTGCTTGAACTGCAGCTTTAAACTGGATTCAGGTGAAACAGGACAAATTAAAGGATGTACATGCATCCCTACACCATTAATCATAAGACACATTTTGCTACAACGTATTATTGTGCAAAGTACCTTGCACAGGAGAAGACGAGTTGGCTAGATTAGCCGTGTGTATTAAGCCTGGTTGCATCTCTTAAGTCACGTGCTCACAAGTGGGTTGTCTGGATGTGTTGGAACGGATTGAGCGGTGATAGTCACTTTAGGCACTTTTTGCGGAAGGTAAAAGTGGGTCATCTAGTTAGCTGTGTATTAACCAATGTCCCATGTGCAGGTCACGTGCCCAAAGGTGTGCCGTATGTGACCATTCTCAATTAAGCAACTATTGTAAAAAGTCAAATTTCCATAATCCATTGAAAAACTGGCTTTCGACCAAATCGGTCCACAGTGACGACCCGCTTAAAAAAAAAAAATTATGAATAAAAAATAATTAGTAATGTGATCCAGTGTGGTATGGAACATGGACTGACTGGTGCAATATTCTTAGAATGTGCCATTCCTTTTTATACTGCTGACTATTAAACAAGCTCCATTACTCTGGTATTGGAAAACATGCTCTAAGCTGGTACAGTATCTCTTATTTCTGATCTCTCAGGAAGATCCAATATGGCAAAAACAATTGCAGACATCAATACACCACACAATAATTCATGGAGTGATTATATACAACCTGTGTTGGCATAGATAGGCCCCAAACACAGCCTTGTGTATGGATTTTAAATGAGATTAGTGTGCAACAAAGCATTTTTTTTTTCCTTTTGGCTCCTATTGATGACGTTGAGACTAGGCTGCACCTACAAGCGTTTGCTTACTCTCCAAGAACAAGGATGGAATGTGACCTGGAGCACTTTCGAATGCACCTACAGATGTAGCAAAGCTTAGGGTCTTCGGTGCCATTACCACACGCAGTCACGGCACTGAAGGATTGGTGCTACAGGGGGTCCGATTCAGAAGCATTGGCCCCCTGGGTCTTTATCACTGTCCATGGCATGGCAGACTCTTTTTTACTTGTTAATCTGTGTTGCCGTGGACAGTGAGTCTTACTACATCTGTAATGGGTGAGTGATATGCTGTGCGCTAATACAGGGGGAGGGGGTGCAAAGTGGGGGCCGCAAGCCTTTCTAGGGGGGGTGCGGTGGTTAGAGGCCCCGCGCTTCCACGAAGGCGTTTAAATTAAATGCCGGGGATTGCGTGAGGCTTCTGAAACTTCACTTACCATGCCTTCAATGATGCATCGTCATGGCAACCTAGAATCAAATGACGCCGCAGGGTCACGTGACAGCGTTGCTATGGCAACGTGACGTAACTTGACACCGGAGCCAAGTGGGGGGGGAGGGGCGGGGAGAGCAGGCAGGGGGACGCAGGCAGAAAACTTTGTGCACCACTGCTGTAATATGTGAGGATTGAACTTTAAGTGTCAGTCTAAATATTTGATAGTGAGATTTTATCTTGCTATCATGTGATCTAATTCTTTGCACATGTATGCTGATTATACTATCAAATTAGCATGCAGCTCCAGCCTCTGACCACGCGCCCAACAGCACATTTCTACATGGCCAGGAATAGGAATCGCATTCTGCATGGACGAGGTATTACTGTTAGTTGATGAAATTGCACACAAGCTGCAGTAGATGGCGCCGTAAGACTACTTTATTTTTGTTTCCAGTGGACACTTTTCTGATCTATTGAGGAAGGAAAGGCTAGTTTCTATCCTTCATCTGATTGTTTAACAATTTATAAGATTAAAGATTCCCACATACACAAAATGTAACTTAAAACACTCCTGCACCCAGATAAGCAACTAAGCCTAAATAAACTACTGATTTTTCACCTGTTTTCCTTAGTGAAAGTGGCACAATGGTACATACTGTAGGTGTATCCTGTACATAGGCTCATTGTTCTTCCGTAATCATTTCTATCGACCAATTCCTTATTTTCACTGTCACAATGCAAAGTTTTACTTGCTTATTTTGACCTAAGCATGATGAGTTTACCTGCCAGTGTCTCATTGCAACCTCCAAATTGGGCAGGAACCTAACCTGAAACCCACAAGAAAATTACGCAAGCTGAATTGACCAAAAGTAAATCCAGAGAATCGTTAACTAAAAGTGAAGTGAAAAATGGTGCAAATAAAATCTGGATCAAACCAGAAATTACATTTGAGGATGTAAATGGAGTATTCGTCCATTCCGATTGATTTAGCACCAGTGTAGGTCTAACTTTAGCTACATCATGGGGCACTGGGGGGAGGGTACCTAAAAGGCTGTTATTAGCCATACTCATTACTGTATTTCTCAACTATGTATTTGTGTATATGTACAGTTGTGTGCAAAAGAAAGTACAGCCTCTTTGAATTCTATGGTTTTACATATCAGGCAGAACATAATAACAATCATCTGTTCCTTAGCAGGTCTAAAAATTAGGTAAATACAACCTCAGATGTACAACAACACATGACATATTACACTGTGTCATGATTTATTTAACAAAAATAAAGCCAAAATGGAGAAGCCATGTGTGAAAAACAAAGTACCCCCTTACTGCTTCCATAGGAATTAAGATGCTAAGTAGCAGACAGGTGCTGCTAATGAAATGCCCTTGATTAATTGATCATCAACAAGTGTGACCACCTCTATAAAAGCTGAAATTTTAACAGTTTGCTGGTCTGGAGCATTCAGGTGTGTGTTAACACAATGCCAAGGAGGAAAGACCTCAGCAATGATCTTAGAGAAGCAATTGTTGCTGCCCATCAATCTGGGAAGGATTATGAGGCAATTTCCAAACAATTTTAAGTCCATCATTCTACAGTGAGAAAGATTATTCAAAAGTGGAAAACATTCAAGACCGTTGCCAATATTCCCAGGAGTGGACGTCCCAGCAAATTCACCCCAAGGTCAGACCGTGCAATGCTCAGAGAAATTGCAAAAAAAACAAGAGTTACATCTCAGACTCTACAGGCCTCAGCATGTTAAATGTTAAAGTTCATGACAGTACAATTAGAAAAAGACTGAACAAGTATGGTTTGTTTGGAAGGGTTGCCAGGAGAAAGCCTCTTCTCTCTAAAAAGAACATGGCAGCACGGCTTAGGTTTGCAAAGTTGCATCTGAAAAAAACACGACTTCTGGAACAATGTTCTTTGGACACACGAGACCAAAGTGGAGATGTTTGGCGATAATGCACAGCGCCACGTTTGGCGAAAACCAAACACAGCATATCAGCACAAACACCTCATACCAACTGTCAAGCACGGTGGTGGAGGGGTGATGGTTTGGGCCTGTTTTGCAGCCACTGGACTTGGTAACCTTGCAGTCATTGAGTCGACCATGAACTCCTCTGTATACCAACGTATTCAAGAGTCAAATGTGAGACCATCTGTCCGACAGCTAACGCTTGGCCGAAATTGGGTCATGCAACTGGACAATGATCCCAAGCACACCAGCAAATCTACAACAGAATGGCTGAAAAAGAATCAAGATGTTGCAGTGGCCCAATCAAAGTCCAGACCTCAACCCGATTGAAATGCTGTGGCGGGACCTTAAGAGAGCTGTGCATAAACAAATGCCCGCAAACCTCAATGAACTGAAGCAACGTTGTAAAGAGTGGGCCAAAATTCCTCCACAACGATGTGAGAGACTGATTAAGTCATACAGAAAACAATTACTTCAAGTTATTGATGCTAAAGGTGGTTCTACTCGCTATTGAATCATAAGGTATACTTAGTTTTTCACACATGGCTTCTCCATTTTGGCTTTATTTTTGTTAAATAAAATATGACACAGTGTAATATGTCATGTGTTGTTGTTCATCTGAGGTTGTATTTACCTAATTTTTAGACCTGCTAAGGAACAGGTGATTGTTATTATGTCCTGATATGTTAAACCATGGAATTCAAAGAGGCTGTACTTTCTTTTTCACACAAGTGTGTTTATTTTCATTTTCATTTTGTAACGCTCCTTGCTGGCTCTTAAGGAGTTTATATTATGATAGACCTATATGGCTGTACTCTCTCATACCTTTTCAGGATGCTGGATCCATGCGGGCTAGGTGTAGTTATGCATAAGTTCTAATGAAGGGCGCCAGTAACTTTTTTTTTATAGAACAAACAAAGAGCTTTATTCACATCTGTTGATAATGCTCCACATACATAAGACATACTTCTCATAGACATTAAAGCTGCAGACCAAGCAATATCCTACATGTTTTTTGTAATCAGTTCTGTACTATGAGAGAGAAAAAAAAAAATATTTTATGTATTATAATGTAACAAGTAGTTTTTGTTTCTATAGCAACCCTTTACATAGTCACATCCCCCTTCCTCTTCTGAAACAGGCTCTGGCACACCCCCCCCTTTTTTTTTTTATAATTTTTTTTATAGCCCTGCCCTTCCATCTCTCTCTAATAGTGCAACAATTGTATCTAGTGACTGCCTGGTTACATGATCTAACCCCAGGGTGGGCAACCATGTCGCCATTCGCCACTTGTGGCGAATTGGCAGTGAAACTGTGGCGAATGGAGCCTCCCCCTCTCCCCTTTCCTGCTACCTAGTAAACCTCCGGGTGGGGAGGGCAGTCCGCTGACGTCAATAGACATGCTGTCTGCCGCCACACAAGCACTCAGCTGATATTAGGGGAACCCCGAGCCCGGGGCTTCTCTGTCCTCTGATGGCCAGCTACCAGGGCAGCACTCAGCTGTTAGGAGGGGAAATCCCCTACCCAGTGCTTCTCCCTGCTCGCACTCAGCTGTTGGCAGGGGAAACCCCCTACCGGCATGTCTGACCTCTAGGTACCTAAGCAGAGTCTGAGGCAAGTATACTACCAGGACTGTGCTGCTGCAGAGTTACTAACCTCCATTCTATCAGGGAATACCTACCCTCCCTATCCTGGCTGTCCACTGTTTATCCCATACTCTGCAACTGCATCAGCCTGACAATACTCATAACTGGATCTAAAAGGGTTTTTACATTCAGCCCTTGCTGAACATGTCCTCTCCTGCTGCCCAGATCCCCACTCATGCTGCCTTCATGCTCCCAGACCACCCCCTCTCAGGCTGCCCAGATCCTCCCAGACTGCCCTGACCTTCCACTTTCACGCTGCCCTGACCCTCCCCTCTCGCGCTGCCCTGATTCCCTCCCAGGCTCTCGTCGCTGCCCTGATTACCTCCCCTTCTCGCGCTGCGCCTTGACCTCACCTCTCGCGCGCCCTGAACCCTCCCCTCTCGCGGCGGACCTGACCCCTTCACCTCTCGCGCTGCCCTGACCCTCCCCTCTCGCGCTGCCCTCATCCTCTCCTCTCGCGCTGCCCTCATCCTCCCCTCTCGCGCTGCCCTTATCCTCCCCTCTCACGCAGCCCTCGTCATCCCCTCACACTGCCCTCATCATCCCCTCCCATGCTGCCCTCAGCATCCCCTCCCATGCTGCCCAGACCACCCACCTCCCCCACAGCTGCACCAAGCCTGCCCACACCGGCATCCACCCTGCCCCCACTGCTGCTGCGGAGTTACCCCCTCCCGCCGCCACAGTTCCCCTGCCCTACGCCCCGCGCGTTCTGCACCCTCCTATGTGCCCTACGCATAGGATGGGGGGGTGCTTGATTATGAGGGGGACTGCAGAAGGGGACTGGGGGAGATCTAGGGTGCTGGGGGGAGATGATGATGGGGGTGAGGTGATGATGATGAGGAGGGTAGTGGTGGTGGCGTGAGAGGAGGAGGGGGTGAGAGGATGAGGGGGTTGCGGTGGGAGAATTTATAAACTTGTTCAAACAGTTTGTGTTTATAATTTTCGCATGCGCAACATAATACCTCAATTTTTACATGGTGTGGCTATTTTCACTTCTAATTCGCCACACCTGTGGCTACATTGAAAAATAGGTTGCTCACCCCTGATCTAACCTATAGAAATTTGCATCTTTGCTCCTCTTCTGCTGCACGGACTGCTATTTAGTGAACCCCCTTGCCGAATCTTTCCGATCAATCACAAGAGAATGGATCGGTAACTTAGCTAATTACTTATTGTATAGATGCACTTATTAAAGGCAATTTTAATTTTTTTTTTAAATAAAAAGTCTGCTTGGACTGATGATATAATAGGTGAGTGTTGCATTATCCCCTTCTTGGGCTGCTGATACTAGGTGAGCGTTGCATTATCCCCTTCTTGGGCTGCTGATACTAGGTGAGCGTTGCATTATCCCATTCTTGGGCTGCTGATACTAGGTGAGCGTTGCATTATCCCCTTCTTGGGCTGCTGATACTAGGTGAGCGTTGCATTATCCCCTTCTTGGGCTGCTGATACTAGGTGAGCGCTGCATTATCCCCTTCTTGGGCTGCTGATACTAGGTGAGCGTTGCATTATCCCCTTCTTGGGCTGCTGCTTTAACTGGTGTCAAACAATATGGTTACTCTGTGCTCCTTCCCTTGTTAACTCACTCCTACACTAGGCAGGTACTTGGACTTCTTTAGGATTTCATCCCCTTGGTAGCTCTCTCATACACTGGTGAGGTACTTATGCTTTTGTCCTTTGTTAATGTTACATTGGCAATCTCTTGTATAGCTTCCTCAATGCCCCGTGTCTGGTGGATCCTGGTTGGGGGATTCACACTATTCTCGGGAATCTATACTCTTTACTCTGTCAAAATTTTTGAGGCGGTGGAGTGGAGGTGAAAACAGGAGACTACTTTTGGAAAACAAATGTAGGCTTTTATGACGGCCAAAGCTTTAACAGAGTTAAGCGCATAATGAGTAAAAATTAAACAAACAAGCCTAGCACCAGTATGGTTAATTAAAGTCTGATTAGTACCAGACTTTAGTGCCCATCTGTGGGTCGGAGGGCTAAGCCCCTTACCAACCAGAACACAAAGTTCAGTCTGCCGTAAGGTTTACCTTCCGGGCCACCTGCTTCCTCCTGCCTGTACAGGGATTAGAAACTCCAAGGGGAGGGTACCCTCCAAAGCAGCCCAGGGATCTCACTGGCTAGTGCAGCATAGCCCTCTTGTGCGGTCCAGGTGCACTCTGCTTCCTGGACCAGAGACAGCTGTGTGGTCACTACGGCAGGATTTTTAAAGACTGCTAATGAGACAGCCGAGGAGATCAGTTCAACTCTGCTTTAGAATTAACATCCTCAGTGCTGTATCAGACTATGTAAACAGGTTTTCACTGTTTCACTATCTGACTGGGGATCCACCCTGTTACAGGGAGTTTACAGAGGACCTGTGGGTGGGAACTCGCTATATCTTCGGGATCAGTATCCCATCATTCTGTATACATCCCACCTCATCCATTCTTATGGATCGGGACTTTACTTGAGGCTTTCTGGTGGGCCAGATCTGACTATGCTCCGGAGTTTCTATTCTGAGAACTCCCTGCTGAGCACTTGCCTACTCTTCTGGTCAGAGAACAATCTCTGTTCATTACTAGGGGCTCCAACTACAGTATATTGGACATGTTCCCTAACTTAACACAAAGATAACACCTCCTTAGTACATTTAGATATACACTTAAATATAACTTACAATAAGGCTCCTCCAGGAACCTAATTTTAGAATCTTCTAGCGGAGTATATATTCTTTAGTGGTACCATCACCAGACAAAATGGGTGTGGCTTAGTTTCTGCCAAGCCACCCTGTGGTCCCACACAGTTAACCCTCTAGGGTCCTTAAACTACTACTAGTCCCTAGCAGGGGGACTACATATACACATGTTAAAAAGGTTGCAGGGAATTTTTAAACTAGGAAGGAGGGAGGAGGGTCAAGAAAGATAATGAACTAGACAGAATAGATTGGAATGGGGATCATGGGGGGAAATGGGAGTTTGGCATGCAGATGGACACCAATGTTAAATATAGATACTATTAGAAAACTTCTAAACACAAAATTCATTTGGAGTAGAAAGGCAGGAGCAGATACAATAGCATAGACTAGAAAAAAACTTACATGCATGCTTGCTAATGCAAGAAGCCTGACAGATAAAATTGGTACTGCTTGAATTAAAGCTGCAGTTCAAGCTGTCGTTTAAAAAAACAAAAAAATTTTAAAAATAAAAAAATCATTCAGTATGTGCATCAATACAATCTGCACACTGACAAGTGATTAGCTAAGTTGCGGATCAATCCGTTCTCCTGTAATCGATCGCTGAAGATTCAGCTCGGGGTTCACTAAATGCTGCACTGCCCGCCAAAGTTCTGTGAGGAAAATCATGTGACCGAGCAGGCACTAGATTCAATTCAATTGGTTCACTGCTAGAGAGGGTAGGATTCAAGAAGGTATTGCTGTTTCAGAAAGGGATGTGACTTTGTAAATCGTTGCTATAGGAACAAAAATGCTTGTTGCATTAGAATACATTAAACATGTCTTTATATATATATATATATATATATATATATATATATATTTTTTTTTTTTTTTTATGCTAAAAGTATTTTTTCAACAAACAAAGCCCAAAGCTACATCCAATATGACAAAAAATACACTGGTCTCAGCTGTTTTTGCAGGTTAGTGGCTCCTCCTCCCCCCAATGGTTTAAGCTCACCCCTCCCCACTTTGCAAGTTAGCAGGTCAGTTTCATTATGCTGGGCTGTGACAGATCCAATGTTGATCATTCTTCCTCAAATTATAGAGGTAAATAAGAATTTTAACTCTGGTAGTGTTACGACCTGCTAATGGTCATGCCTTGATGTGGCAGCAGGCTTAAAACGCTTTGGTCAAAGGGTTAAACTAAATTACCCTTTTTCAAGAGAATATATAGGTTTTTCACTGTGTATTTTTGTCATATTGGATATAGCTTTGGGCATCTTTGTTTCTTGTTGTATACATTTAGCCACGCCCAGAATCACATCTTTTGACGTACACGTTCACTCACACGTTCACTCACACGTTCACTCACACGTTCACTCACACGTACACACACACGTACACACACACGTACACACACACGTACACACACGTACACACACACACACACACACGTACACACACACACACACACACACACACACACACACGTGTGTGGTAATTGTCATGTGTTAAGTATTTTTTCATAGTACAGAACTGATTTTTTTTTTTTTAATACACGTAGAATATTGCTTGAACTGCAGCTTTAGTTGCTACAAGGGAGCAGTGTGATATCATAGACATTTACTGAAACATGGGATGAAACTCATGACAGAGCTGTTAATTTAGAGGGTTATTCCCTTTTTTTCTGAGGGATCGAGCAAATAGAGGTAGTTGAGTACGTTTGTATGTTAAACCAGATTTAAGACCTGTTATAAGAGAAGGTGTTTATGAAGGGAATTGTGAAAATGTAGAGACCTTTGGACAGAGATTTAGGAGTGAAGGTAAAAGTATAAAGAAAATGTTTGTAGGGATATGCTATAAACCACCAAATATCTGTGAGATTGAGGAAGCCAAAATACTTTTTCAAATGGAGAAATAATCACAACTAAGTTATGTTGGCATAATGGGTGATTTTAATTATCCAGACAGTGACTGGAGTAATGAGATTAGCATTACTTTCTATTACATTCTTTTTTTTTTTTAATATTCAAGGACTCCATTTCCACAGATTCGGTACCACAAGATTGGTGTAAAGACATGATGTCAATATTTAAAAAGGGAGCTATATCACAACTGGGAAATTACAGACCTGCAAGGCTGACCTCAATAGAGGGGAAGCTACTTGAAGGTTTAGTACGGGATAATATTCAAGAATACCTAATGGATAACAAAATTATTAGTAATAGTCAGCATGGATTTATAAAGAATAGGTGGTACCAAGCAAACCTTATTAGTTATTTTGAGGTAAGTAGGAATTTACACCAGGGTAATGCAGTTGATGTAATCTATTTAGATTTTGCAAAGGCTTTTCATATGTGGCCACATGAGGTTAGTGTACAAACAAAGGCAATTGGACTTGGTAAAAATAATTGTATCTGGATTTAAAACTGGTAGAAGGATAGACAGAGTTGTCATAAATGGAACCTTTTTAGGTTGGACTGAAGCTGTGAGTGAAGTACCTCAAGGATCGGTCCCGGGAACCCAGCTTTTTAACCAATTTATGAATTACCTTGAGGTTGGCATAAAGTACAACGTCTCCATCTTTGCTGATGACACTAAATTGTGTAAGGTAGTAAAACTACTAAAATGTACGTCCATAGGTTGAACTTGATGGCTGTATGTCTCTTTTCAGCCTCATCTACTATGTAACCATGTAACTAGAGCAGGATGTAATTTCTCTCCAGAAGGACTTTGATAGACTGGAAAATTGGGCAGGTAAATGTCAGCTGAGGTTTAATACAGATAAATGTACGGTTATGCATTTGGGAAACCAGAATAAACAAGCGACTTATAAAATAAATTGGGAAAAATTAGGTCAATCCTTAATGGAGATAAATTTAGCAGTGCTTGTAGACAGGCTTGGCAAAAATGCCCAATGTCATGCAGTACAGTAGCTGGAAAGGCATATAAGAACTTATCTGGCATTACATGGGGAATGGATGGAAGGCAAGTAAACATACAGTAATTATGCCCCTTTATAAAGTATTTGTAAGATCATACCTTGAATATGGAGTACAGTTTGTCCAAACGACACAGGGACATTCCTTAAGGTTGGATTAAAGGAGATTTCACCAGCAGCAAAGGAAAGGGTTCTTTATAGTAAGGACAGTTAAAATGTGGAATTCATTACCCATGGAGACTGATGGTAGATACAATAAATATCTTTAAAAAAAAAAAAAAAAAGAGGATTTCTTTTTGGAAAGGTATACAGAGATTATAACAAATGAGTAAACATGGGAAGGATGTTGATCCGGGTAGAAAGCTAATTAATTGCCATAATTTGGAGTCAGAAAGGAATTTCATTTTTCCTTATGAGACATAGTTTCACTGAGGTTTTTTGTTTGCCTTCCTTTGAATCAATATACTATAAATAAAAGTATAGAGTAGGTATCTGTTTAATTTTTGTATAGGTTTAATGTGGACATGATTTCTCCCTCTCCCCCCCCCCCCCCCCTACTTCGTCTATATGTTCGTGTGTATGTATATACTCTCCTCTTGAGCATGTGTAAGCATCATGAGGCTTCGGGCAGGGTGGGAGAAAACTCGCTGGCGTTCAAGTGCCGTGACGTCAGGCGCTGGGCGTTTCATGGCCAGCCAATTGCGCGCTTGAGGTGGCGTGTCAGGGGGCTCAGCCTTCATGTCATGGAGCTGGTTCGCCCTCACTGGGCGAACCACTCACATGACGCATCAGCGAGCAGCCAAATCAAATTTGGTTGTCTCGACCAGCAGGTAAGTGCCGCGAATGCGCAGGCGCTTGCTCACGCTGGCCACACACATTGCATCAATGTGTTTCATTGTGACCAGCGTGAGCGCGCCCGCCTGCTCAGTGGCACCCTGGCCGAGGCCGAAGAATGGCTGCCCGAAAGTGTGGTGGCCCAACAGGCTAAAATAGGGACCAGGAAAGCCGGGTTTGCTTTAATGATTTGAACTTGATTTGAAAGCAATTTATTTAGGTAACATCTTTGCTGTGTGTATGACGTACCCGGTACGACACGGGCACCAGATGCCGGTGGGCCCCTGTGTCTTACTGGGTGCGTTCTGCTAATTTTGCTTGTTTTCTTTTACGACCCTCCTGAGCCAGTACAAATAAATGGGAGATTAATCCCTGCCCAGCGTTGGCTCTGCCAGCCCCTATAAGGTTGCGCTTATAGTGACGGTGACGCGACCGCCGCTTCAAAACGAATGCATTGTTGCCGCTTATACTGTAGTGCACGTGAGGGCGACAGTGCTACCAGAAATCTGGTAGTCACTGTTATTTGATTTTTTTCGGCAACGGTCTCTCTTTGAGGGCAATCAGGAGCTTCTCCGTCCCTCTGCTTTCCCCCTTTATGACGTCGCTGGCCTTGTAGTCAGCGACGTTGCCTAAATTTGAAATATAACTATAGCAATGGCGAGAGGTGACGTCGCCGTCACCAGCACTATAAGCATGGCCTTAGACTTTGCTGCTTTCCCCTTCATATCAGTTATTTTCTTGAAGGGTCCATATGTACGATCGAAACGTTGTCTGTATAAAATTAATAGGCTAACATTTAAATGTCCATGCAAGTGCCGCTTTTCTCCACACATCGATATACTGGTCTGCATCCCTGCTGAGCCCTGTGGCATATTGCCATCTTGCAGTTATACGGAGTGCCTTATTTTCAAAAACTTCCTGTATAAAATAACACATGAGAAAAAAAAATGTTTACAATAAATTGCGTTGGTGTCTAAAATGTTTTTCCTTACGGACTTGTTTTTCCTTCCCCCTCATTGTCTTCCAGTTTTTCCCATACATACTACTTCTCGTAGCTATACTGCTATATCTTCCATCCTTGATTTGGCGCTTCACTGCAGCACCTCATCTTTGCTCAGACCTGAAATTTATAATGGAAGAACTTGATAGATCTTACAACAGAGCCATCAAAGCTGCCAACAGCTTCAAGAGCAATGACAAGAGAGAAGGAACCAACTCCCCCACTAATAATGACAACCTGGCACATAGGTAGGTCTGTGTTTGTTTCTCACTTAGTGGCAAGCTATGCATGTAGTGATAACACGCCATAGGCCGTTATAGCGTAGAATATTAGTTTCCATAGGGTTCAATGGCTGGACTGGTGCAGAATATCATGCCATCCCACCACATGTGAACGGTGAAACTTAATCTGTAGTACTAATAAAAATTGATATGGTTGTAAGTCTGAAACGAGAGTTTTGTGCCTTCTATGCTAAATCTTGCTTGTATTTGTAGTACTACTTGTTTCTCTTTTTGTTCTTGAGGAATGTGAAACATTGGAGATAAATAGATAGATAGATATAAAAATTTAATAGAAAAAAATTATTTTGCTGCCCTTTGAAATAAATATAATTTTCAGATTTTTCGGGATAAATTAAATAGATCCTGACTTCTGGATGTCCTCAGGGATGTGTTTTTTGTCAATCTGTTTTTAAGGGGATTGCTTCCTTAATACGAGTAATGTAATTTGTTTAAAGCAATGACCATACAATTAAAACCAGAGACAGAACATAAAACACAGACAAAGCTCAGTTTTAGCACATCCAGTGAAACTCATACACGGTACAGTGCCTAAATATATATTATAAATATCTATTAAGTAAAATGGTCTTTTAGTTTGACATTTTTGGCCAAAATTGTTGTAAGCCCCTGAGCCAACTTCACGGCAGACCACAATTCAGGGGTCCCTAACGCTAATATAAATTCTTAATAACCTGTGTAATAACAGGAAGAATGATTTATAGTAAATCTGTCAATATTAGTTGCAAATTTCTAAGTCTGATTGAAGCCTTTATTAACCTGTACATTACCAGGAAAAGCACTCTGTATTAGAGTTGTCACAACCATCCTGCAAGCAAACAAGTTCCCCTGTGTGGAAGATGCTATGGAGTGAGCCCTTAACCATTTAAATGTGGGAGTGGGTGAGCTTCAATTAAGTAAGAGGTTGCCACCCTCCAATCAGCCAAGACTAGCTGAAACACAATTGTAAAATATACTGGACACCTAACAAGCTCCTATTGAACCCCCAAAATAACCACAACATATATATAAGCATATGAGTGTCACAGAGGAGTGCTACTGAGCATGGCAATATATATTTAAAACCAGAGACAGAACATAAAACACAGATAAAGCTCAGTTTTAGCACATCCAGTGAAACTCATACACGGTACAGTGCCTAAATATATATGTATAAATATCTATTAAGTAAAATGGTCTTTTAGTTTGACATTTTTGGCCAAAATTGTTGTAAGCCCCCTCCCACATTTAAATGATTAAGGGCTCACTCCATAGCATCTTCCACACAGGGGAACTTGTTTGAATAAAGGCTTCAATCAGACTTAGAACTTTGCAACTAATATTGACAGATTTACTATAAATCATTCTTCCTGTTATTACACAGGTTATTAAGAATTTATATTCGCGTTAGGGACCCCTGAATTGTGGTCTGCCGTGAAGTTGGCTCAGGGGCTTACAACAATTTTGGCCAAAAATGTCAAACTAAAAGACCATTTTACTTATTAGATATTTATACATATATATTTAGGCACTGTACCGTGTATGAGTTTCACTGGATGTGCTAAAACTGAGCTTTGTCTGTGTTTTATGTTCTGTCTCTGGTTTTAAATATATATTGCCATGCTCAGTAGCACTCCTCTGTGACACTCATATGCTTATATATATGTTGTGGTTATTTTGGGGGTTCAATAGGAGCTTGTTAGGTGTCCAGTATATTTTACAATGACCATACAATGCAGAGAGCATTGTAGTAAAATATATTCTATATAAACCGTTTGAAATGCAGGAATAAGATAATTGGATATAAAAGTAAAATGGGAAAGGAAGACGTGCCCAAGATTATTTGTGGGGTTTTCAGTTTGCCTTTGTGACTAACCGTTCTCTTTTAGATGTCGTTTTTCATTTATTTATTTATAAAATATTTTACCAGGAAGTAATACATTGAGAGTTACCTCTCGTTTTCAAGTATGTCCTGGGCACAGAGTAAAACAAATAATACATGGTTACAAATACAGTTACATAAATGAGCAGGGTATACATTATATACAAGACATTGCATGCACAGTTAAAGATATTATAATATATATTATGGGCGTATGAAACAGTTACTGACCAGATTAAAATGTGAGACAGCCTTAGATTTGAAAGAACTTAAACTGGTGGTGGATGTGAGAGTCTCTGGTAGGTTGTTCCAGTTTTGGGGTGCACGGTAAGAGAAGGAGGAACGTCCGGATACTTTGTTGAGCCTTGGGACCATGAACAGTCTTTTGGAGTCTGATCTCAGATGATAGGTGCTGCATGTGTTAGGGGTGAGGAGCTTGTTCAGGTAGCTGGGTAGCTTGCCCATAAAGAATTTGAAGGCAAGACAGGAAAGGTGAACTTTGCGCCTAGACTCTAGTGATGACCAATCTAGTTCTTTGAGCATTTCGCAGTGATGTGTGTTATAGTTTATTAGTCATTTACAATTTCTTTGCTTCTAGATGCTCATTCGTATGTAGGTAGGCCCCTATTGTCTAATACGATTTTGCTTTTCTATTGTAGCACGTGGGAGATCTCCGAAAGCCACTTCAACTACCCATTTGTGGAGCAGTATCTCAAGTCTATGAAAAACTCTCGAAACCTAATTATCAAGTACCTCATCTGCCGAGCCCTGACATTTATCATTATACTGTTGGCTTGCATCTATCTAGGTTATTACATCAACCTTTTCTCTTTTACTGATGAATTCAGCTGCAATATCAGGACGGGAATTTTAAAAAATGACACTACCCTGCCATCAGGAATACAGTGCAAACTGATTGCAGTTGGCGTTTTTCAGCTTCTTAGTTTTATTAACCTGATTGTCTATATTTTAATGATGCCATTCATTCTGTTCACCATACTAGTTCCATTTAGGAAGAGATCCGACGTCCTCAAAGTTTACGAACTTCTGCCTACCTTTAGTGTTCTGCAATTCCCCTCACAACATTATGATGACCTGAGCCTTTTCTTACTCTTCCTCGAAGAAAATATTAGTGAGTTGAAATCTTACAAATGCCTAAAGGTGTTAGAGAACATTAAAGGTAATGGAGAAGTTTTCGACACCATGCAAATCCTAACAAATTTAGGAACCGTGAAAACGGATACTGTAGATGGAAAACGGGTAGCTTTTAAAACTGGAAACAAACCCGCAACAGAAAACGAAAAGCCTTCAATAGAACTTAAAGGTAAGTTCAAAATATTCTGACGATCTTTTGAAACATATAATTGTCTAATATGCAGTTTTTCTGCACATATATATATTTGTTATATATATTTTACTTTTAAGATCGAGCATATTTGTAAAGGTGATTAAACCGATTATAGTGCAAAATACTTAAACAAATATATGTAAAATTGACATATATACAATACTTTGTGGTGTCACCACCAAATAAATTGAGTTCTACACCAACATATTAGGAATAATATCTGCAAAATTATTACTTTAAAGCAGCAGGAAGGAGTTGATAGAGGGTGTGATTAGAGGATTTGTGGGGGGTGCTTTTTATTGAGGGGTAAAGAAGTTGTTGGGAAATAGGTGTATCAATAATGGTGCAGTGTATGTGCATAGGTGAAGGGGAGCAGAGATTAAGAAATGTGGATAGGAGGCGAGTGGGGAAGCTGGAGAGAACAGAAATGTTTACAAAGGGGTGAGGAAACGGTAAACAGAAAAAGCAGCAGGTAGGGCATAGTGAGATGCAGGAGGAGAGATTTCCCAGGTATTGGAGAATAGGAAGAGTACAAATTTATCAGAGCATTTAGAAAGTCAAGTTCTCACAGTTGCAGAGTTGTTGTTGGAGTGCAGAGTCCTCATCTTCTTTTAGTCTTCAACTCCAATTCTAACTCCAATATTAACTCCACAGACACGTTATATGTGGCACAGCCAAGATAGACTCAAATACTATAAACAGATTCACTTGACTAATACTTAAGGGAGGGGTTTGCCTATTCAGCTCAGACATACCAAGGAGATGTTAATTAGATATAAGTTGCAAATGGGGTTAAATCGATCAAGGGATTCAACTCAGACATACCAGTGTGAAGAAATGAATCAGAATGTAGTCCAGGTATTCAGTATGCATCCATCTTTAAAGATATTAAGACAAACAATTTATATAACCATGTATATTAACGAACAATTCGTTCAATGAAGTGCATAGGCATCTTGATAAAATTGAAGTAAATAAGGCACCTGGCCCCAATGGCATGCATCCAAGAGTTCTTAAGGAGCCAAGTTCTGTAATAGCCAAACCATTACATTTAATATTCAAGGACTCCATTTCCACAGGTTCAGTACCACAAGATTGGCTTAAAGCAGACGTTGTGCCTATATTTAAAAAGGAAGCTAGATCACAACCGGGGAATTACAGAGCTGTAAGCCCAACATCAATAGTGAGGAACCTACTCGAAGGTTTAGTACGGGGTAATATTCAGAAATATCGAATGGATAACAAAATTATTAGTAAAAGTCAGCATGGATTTATGAAGGAAGGCTCGTGCTCAACTAACCTTTTTAGTTTCTTTGAGGAGATAAGGAAGGATTTATATCAGGGTAATGCACTTGATGTGTTATTTTGCACAGGCTTTTCATATGGTACCACACACGGTTAGTGTACAAAATAAAGCAAATATTTGCACCTAGATTGAAAACTGGTGGAAGGATAGACAACAGAGTGGTTATAAACGCAGTGTACATTAATGGCGCTATATAACTACATACATAAATGGAATCGTTTCAGGTTGGACTAAAGTTGTGAATGAAGTTCTTCAAGGGTCGTCACTGGGGCCCCTGCTTATTAACTTATTTATTAATGACCTTGAGGTTGCCATAGAGAGCAGTGTCCATCTTTGCTGATGACACTAAATTGTTTAAGGTAGTAAAATCAGAGCAGAATATAATTTCTCTTCAGAAGGACTTGGGTAGACTGGAAATTTGGGTAGTTAAATGGCAGGTGAAGTTGAATACAGATGAACGTAAAGTTATGTATTTGGGAAACAAGAATAAACAGGGAGAGGAACTAGGTGGTATGATACCTTTTTTATTAGACCAACAAGTAGTTAATATGTTACAAGCTTTAAAACCGCTTGGGGTCCTTCACCCGATGAAGGACCCTGAGTGGTTTGAATTAGGTGAATCCTTGATGGAGAAGGATTTAGGAGTGCTTGTAGACAGCAGGTAGATGCAAAGGCGAAATAAGATCTTATCTTGCATTAAACATGGAAGGATAGAATGTAAATAAGCATAATTATGCCCCTCCTATAAGCCATTAGTATGACCACACCTTAAATATGAAGTACAGTTTTGAGCACCACGTCATAAAAAAGACATTATGGAACTAGAAAAAAAATCAGAGGCGAGCCACCAAATTAATCCAAGTTGATGGAAAATCTGATTTATGAGGAGAGGCTATCTAAGTTAGGGTTGTTTACATTAAAAAAAAAAAGAGGGGTCTATAAGAGGGGATATGATTACTATATACAAATATATTCGGGATATACAAGAAGCTTTCAAGGGAACTATTCATCCCAAGGGCTGTACAAATGACATGTGGCCATCCCTTAAGGTTGGAGGAAAGGAGATTTCACCAGCAGCAAAGGCAATGGTTATTTACAGTCAGGGCAGTTAACACGTGGAATTAATTACCAATGGAGACTGTGATGGCAGATACAATAGATATCTTCAAACAAAGGTTGGACATCTTTTTTAGAAAGTTATACTGGGATATACCAATTAAGTAAACATGGGAAGAACGTTAATCCAGGGAGAAATCTGATTGCCAGTTTTGGGAGTCTGGAAGGAATTTATTTTTCCCCCTTGTGAGACATAATTGGATGATGTTTCACACATTTGGAATTACCCGCATCGAGATCGCCACAGCTGAGCTGTGGTCGTGGTTCTTCAAAGAGCCGAAATTGGAAACGCACCTCCAATCGTAGCATACAACCCCTTAGCGTTTTGTGAATGAGAACCATGTCCTACAGGGTGATGACTGCTGTTATCACAAACCGTTGTTTAAAAAGTCTCTCTGCTGCAACAATTAACCATGCAGCAATCACCATTTGCATGGAAATCAATGCAAACAACCCACAGAGATCATTGACATAACATCAGGAGCTATTTATATACTGAATGTAGATGTAGTTGAACTGAATACAACGCACACACTACAATATATACACACTAGAATACATGATTATTCCATCGTCGATAAAAAAAAAAAAATACTATAGGAGGGGTCAACGGAATATCCTGGATATCAAATCTAGATATCTAAACAGATATGAGGATATACTGTACAGATTCATTTATAGACATATAAATTCCCCAAAATAATATTTTTATCATTCAAAATTAATATACAAATATATATAGTATGAGTGACATATACACAACATATTAATTGTGTGTACACATATATATATATATATATATATATATATATAATATATATATATATATATATATATATATATATATATATATATATATATGTAAAGGGTATTCCCTGTGAATACAAACGCTACTACCTGCTGTGTAACCTGTGTGGCTCTCAGGAGCCTAAGCCTCCGCTTGGGGAGCCTGGGGTACATACATATAATACGATCTCGTGGTGCAACGCCTCCACCTGGGAGGGATCCCAATGGAGTGGGAGGAGGCCCTCACAGGAAACAATCACATCGAGCAAACAGTGGCAAAACAGAACTGGCTTTACTGCATAGCATGTATTTTTCATAAATCAACAGGTGTCCCTCTCTAGAGGAGACCCTGACTACTGCGTCTCGCAGGACACTCCCACCTACTCCGGGTGATCCCACCCCATGTCCAATAACCCCACACAATATGTCCCGCACCCTTAAAGGGAGCTGATATGTGTGACTGCGCTGCCACTAGTCCCGTAATAATAATATATGTAGGATCATTGGTGCACTTGTTGATGGTTACCTGCCGAGCACTCCAGTGCCCGGGCCTGCCAAGGAGCTTCACAAAGGATCCGACGGCTGACGAATCCAGGAACTACCGTCCGGGGCGATCCCACCCGGATGGCTACTGCAGCAATAGCGGAGGTCTGAGCCCAAACCTCTGGATGGACGCGCCGCGTCCGCTGTGTCCCTAACTGACTCTGTGCAGTAAGGGGCAGGGTCCATAACCTGGGGCCTGTCCCTACAACACTCAACTACTGGTGACTCAGGGCTATCTGGGGCCTAGGGGGCTGCTGGCCTAGTGCAGGGGGTCACTGACTCCTGCACCCTACCTCCTTCCCCTAGCTGCTCCTGGTGCCGACTGACGTGCTCCTAAACCCCGCGAAATGTATCTATCCCTGAGCAGGGAGATACTACAGCTCTATTGGCTACCTGGTGTCACCTGACTCTGCCCCTGTGCACCCTGGGGGCTGTATCTCTTGGGAGCTATTCTCCCCTATGGCCGCCTCGCGTGCACTTGTTCTGCGCATGCGCCAACCTCCGCAGTGGCCACCAGCTGCCCAGACCCATTACGTATTCGCAACTATATCAACAATGGCGGTGCCCCTCGTGGGAGCCGCCGGGGACCTTCCGAGCACCGGAGTGCTCCCTGCTCGGCCCCCAACCTCCAGGAACGCCGGCGGGGCTGCCGCTTGGCTCCGGCAGCCCCCACCATCAGCGGAGGTAACGGGGGTTGCGGGGCAATTGGAGAACTTGGTTACATCCTCCCCCTCGTAAAATCCCCAACGTCCCCGCTTGGGACACATAGCTTGGATATAACTATGTACAAAAGTTATATAATGAAAATGGCACAATATCGTTATATAATAAAAATGCAACAATCAATGCGATCTAACTTATCATCTCTAGATCAGATTGCACATTTCAGTGAACATCACAATGACAGACTGCATTCTGTTGCGAGACCACTGCTGAGCCACATAATGGGGTGCCCCAATTTGATCATAGGTTACCCGATTTGGAGGGTACCTGACTCTTTGGCTCCTACGGAGCTGTTCTTCAGCAACTCCCTCTGGGTAGTAATAAGTACAGTCCTGAGGCTCAGCCTCTTCCCTTGAGGGGAGAAATGTCTCTGAACAGTCTCTGTTAGGCACAAAGCATGGGCTCTGTGGATCCAAAGGCTGGCCTGTTGGTGCCACCTTAGTAGGTGTTGGCCTACGGGGCCCTTTACCCGTAGCTCCTACGGGAGATGCCCCTTCTGTGGAATATTCCCTTTGAGAGGGTCCTTCCATAGGGTCTTCAGGAGTTTCAGAGTTGGTTTCGTTATTTACTGTCTCTTGACCCATCTCTAATAAGTCGGACTCACCGTTGAGCGGTGTAGCAAGTATTTCTGCTTCTTCGTCTCCCACTTGGGGAATGGGGAGAAGGTGATTACGATGCCAAACCTTTACCCGGCCGTCAGTGTCTTTTATGCGATAGACCGGGAGGCCGGGCATCTGTGACTCTATTTCATACACCGTCTCTCCACCGGTCCGCCAGTTTATGTTTTCCGGGGACTCCCAGATTACGAAGCAATACAGCGTCCCCAGGACGTAGCTCCCGATACTTGACTTTATTGTCATATCGTCTCTTATTGCCAGCATTCAGTTTAGCTGTAGACTTCTCAGCCTGTTGGTAGTCTTGCTGCAAACTGTCCTTTAGCCTTTGCACATACTTGAAATGGGTAACATTGTGTATCCCATCCGTTGATACTCGAAGACGCACATCTACTGGGAGTCTTGCTTCCCGCCCAAACATGAGGAAGTATAGGAAGAATCCAGTGGACTCATGGCGAGTACAGTTGTACGCGTGTACCAACGCTTCTATGTGTCGACTCCATTCCGTTTTCTGCGCACACTTCAGGGTACCGAGCATGTCCAACAAGGTCCTTTTGAATCATTCAGGCAAAGCATCTCCTTCGGGGCGGTACGGAGTCGTCTGGGATTTGACGATGTTCAGCATTTTGAGTAATTCTCGGATCAGAGTGCTCTCAAAATCTCTCCCTTGGTCGGAGTGTAGTCGGTTTGGAAAACCGTAATGAACGAAGAACTTCTCCCATAGTATTTTTGCAACTGTGATTACCTTCTGGTATTTTGTGGGGAAGGCCTGAACATACCGGGTGTAATGGTCCGTGATGACCAGCACGTTACAGATTCCTCGGGTATCGGGTTCAATACACAAAAAGTCCATACACACCAGGTCCATTGGACCAGAACTCTTGAGATGGGCCATGGGTGCTGCTCTGGTAGGCAAAGTATTGCGTTGAACGCACCGGGAACAACGGCGGCAGTGTTGTTCCACCGCTTCCCACATCTTGGGCCAGAAGAACCGGTCTCGGACTAACCCAAAAGTCTTCTCTACACCGAGGTGCCCATGGTCATCATGTAGAGACTTCAACACCATATATCTCAAGTTTTGGGGTAGAACCAGTTGTCGCCTATCAGGGTGGTTGTGATATTGGACTACCCTATAGAGCAAGCAATTGTCTATCTCGAACTTGTCCACCTCACACATTAGCAACGCGATCAGGTCTCGGGGAGCACTCTTCAGTAGAGCTGGATTCTTTCTTTGAACAGCTTGCCGAATTATGCTGATTACTGGATCTCTCATTTGATAGTCTACTAAGTCTTTCCATCTTATGACTTTGTCATGGGTTATGTTCATTCCCTCGGGATCGCAGTAGGCGGCGGGGATATCCTGCGACTGGCATCCTAACGAATCTGCTACTCGTAGTTCGGAAAAGGCCACCTGATCATTGATGATGACTGCTATGCTACACATTGCTCACATCCCGGGACCGGGGATCTCTTCCCATTCATCATCATCGGGAGTAGCACTTAATCCTGGTCGTCGTGATAGAGCGTCAGCTCCAATGTTCAAAGGCCCTGGCTTGTACTTCAGAGAGAATCTGTAGTTACATATGGTTGCCAGCCATCTGTGTCCTGCTGCATCCAACTTGGCGGAAGTATTGATGTACGTGAGGGGATTGTTATCCGTCCTTACCTCAAACGTAACACAATAGAGGTAATCATGAAGTTTCTCTGTGATCGCCCATTTGAGAGCCAGGAACTCTAGCTTGTGTACAGGGTATTTCTGTTCACTGGGTGTCAGACTGCAGCTGATGTAGGCTACAGGCCGAAGACCCTCGGGGTGCTTCTGATGCAGGACAGCGCCCAGTCCATTGAGACTGGCATTCACATGCAGAACGTATGGTTGTTCTGGGTCAGCATACGCAAGCACTGGTGCTTCAGTCAGGCTTTTCTTCAAGTTCAGGAAGGCCCGTTCACACTCGGGAGTCCACTTATCGCCAAACGGTTGACGGGCCGACGTGGCCTTCCTTCCGGTATCTTCAGGGTATATCTTCAGCAGATTGTTCAGGAGTTTAGCTCGACTAGAGTACCCTTCCACGAAGCGACGGTAATACCCACAGAAACCGAGGAATGATCGCAGTTCCGTGACATTCTCAGGACGCGGCCAGTGCACTACCGCTTCTACTTTGGCTGGATCGGTAGCAATTCCTTGAGCAGACACGATGTGTCCCACATAGGTCACCGAGGTGTGACAAAACCGACACTTGTCGAGGGATAACTTCAATCCTTCTTTTCCAAGATGGTCTATCACCTTCAGCAGCCTCTCTTCGTGCTCTTCCAGGGTCTTCCCGAAGAAAATGATGTCGTCCAGATAGACAAGACACTCCCGAGGGTTCATGTCCCCAATTGTTTTCTCCATCAGTCACTGAAAGGTAGCAGGAGCTCCACATATATCTTGAGGGATACGCGTAAATTGGTAGAAGCCCAGGGGGCAGACGAAGGCTGTCTTTTCCTGGTTCTCTTCACTCATAGGTACCTGGTAGTACCCAGATTGCAAGTCGAGCACACTAAACCATTGGCTCCCGTTTAGAGCATTCAGGATTTCTTCAATGCGAGGGAGGTTGTATTGATCGGGTACCGTACAATTATTCAGAGTTCGATAATCGACGCACAATCTTACAGATCCTTTCTTCTTCCTTACCACCACTATGGGTGATGCATAAGGACTCAGTGACTCCGTCAATATCCCAGCGGTCTCCATTTCCTTCAGGACATTCTTTACATCATCCACATCCCTGGGGGCGATGCGACGAGAGCGTTCACGGAACGGAGTGGCATCACTCAACCTAATGGTGTGTTGGGCGCTGCGAATGCAAACCCACATCCATCTCTCTGGTGGAAGATACCGTCCTTCTTTCATTCAGTTTGGCCGTCAGTCGATCCTTCCACTCAGTTGGCAGCATCGAGTCTCCGAAGTTGAAGTCCAGATCGACTAACTGTTCACCCACTGCAGCGGCGTTCACCTGGTGCACTGTTTCTACCGGGCTGACGGGATATATGCTGCCCAGACTTTGTCCTACATCAATGTCCATCGGAAATTGGGAGAGATATTTTGAACATACACGTAGGTTCATAGAGGAATTCGGGTCGTCCACTCTCTCATTTCGGGTATTACCCTATACCCTCTCTGGATCTCTTCCTGAGGGGCACTCTCCAGAGAGAATAGATGATCGGTCTCATCTTGATCCGGATAACGGCACCAGACGGCCAGGCGTTGCACTCCCCCTGGTAAAATGGTCGTCAGTCCGCGTTGACGATTGTAGAGGTCCCTGTGACACTCTAAGACATATACTCTGTTGCACTCCTCTCTCAATACAGGGTCAAGGAGTGGATTGGCCATCGGCAATTCATTGGTCTCTTTCAGGTAGGCTCTGATTACGACTCGCACTATATCCGTATTTGTTCCCAAGATGACCGGGTACTGACACTGTCCTTGAGGTTTCGGGCATACCATTGCCTCCACATGCATGGGATGTTTCTTGCCATATTCAATTGAAATATCTCCAGTTGAACTCTCACAATCCCATCGATGGGGTAATCTTCATTGCTCAACCCCCTCACCTTCATATGTTCCGCCGACCGCAGGGGACCGTGCTTAAGGTGTTGGTCGTAGAATTGTCGGTATATTATGGTAACTTTCGACCCGATGTCCAGTAAAGCAGAGGCATAAACTCCTTCTACTACCACACGCACGATGGCAGAGGGGCCTACCTGACAGTAGCCATCTCCGGCCGGAGTTCCATCGTCTGGGCTTAGGTCAGTAGGATCTTCGGGAGGTGCAGGGGTGGCCTCGTATGTCTTGGCTTCTGTGGTCTGTATCCGACAGATCATGGACCTAGCCAGGCTTCCTTTACTGGGCATTCTCTTTTCTTGGGTGACTCCATCAGGGCACTCTCTGGAGAAATGGCCTTTCTGTCCACAGCCATAGCAGACGATATCTTTAGGATCCAGTCGTCTTGGGTAAGTGGGGGAGGACCTCCCCGAAGTCCGGCCTTTCGTTGAGGGCGACTTGGGTGGCTCCTCTTTCTCTTTGATTTGTTTCTTGATCCGGCGAGCGGATACTCCCGGGATGTCACTCACAGGGGGATCTTTGACCTTGGTGCCTGTATGCAGCTTGGTATAGGCTTCATGCCCTTTGACGATCCCAAAATATCCATGAAGGTAGGGGGGGCCCATTTATTAGTGAGCACCTGATCATGATCACTATGTGATGCGTGGGAATGGCCCCTCGGAGGAACTGCTTGCGCCGGTATTCGTCCATCTCTGAGGCTAGGATGAGGCCGCAAGTTCGCAATTTCCACAGGACCAGATGGATTC
Organism: Ascaphus truei; assembly: GCA_036426205.1. Taxonomy (NCBI): domain Eukaryota; kingdom Metazoa; phylum Chordata; class Amphibia; order Anura; family Ascaphidae; genus Ascaphus; species Ascaphus truei. Next base: position 260,529,619 of record CM071569.1, on the reverse strand, counting down.
GTTGAAGGAAGTCTGACAGGTCTTCCTTCTCCTTCTGTCGGAGACCGTAATATTTGAACCACAGCTCACTCTCCTCTTCATCTTTGCCATAGATCTGGACTAACAAGTCTACCATCTGATGAGCAGAGAGATCAGGGTCCTGGTCGCGCTGTGCACTGACCATGGTGGCTGCTGGGGGTCGGAGGCTTTCCATGATTCTCTGACGTCTGACAGTTTCAGAGCAGGGCCATTCATCGATCACCTTGAGGGTGTGTTCCTTCCAAGACTCAATGTTTTCCTTGCCTGCGGGGACAGGAACCATTCCTGAAAACGCCTTCAACTTCCTGTAATTTTGGGCTTGGGCGGACGTAGTCATCGCTTCCACAAGCTGCGGGAATGTCACTCCTAGCATGGAGCCACCACTGTCTGAGGAACTTGCGATCCCCGCTTCCTGACTGTTAGGGGTTGGGGTGAATCTTTTCACTAACCGGTTAGGGACCGGTGATGTTGGCGGGCTACCGGCCCAGCTGGTGGCCCCTTGCCTAGCATCAGAAGAGAAGGTCACTCGGGGTAGAGATATGTCTGATCTGATGGGTGTACTGGCGGCCATATCTTTGTCTTCCCAACCCTCATGTCTGGTAAGGGAAGTTACGTGACTGGAAACGGTTCCAGGGTAAATTAGAGGGCACCCTTGCAGTAAAGTCTCTGGTAGATACACTACTCGTGGGCCTCTATCAGGGGGTATAGCTTGTTCAGTGGCCAGCAATAGGGTGTTCTCTTGCCGGTCAATGTTGTAGTGCTTGCTGATGAGGCGGGCGCTCGCCAGACCAGGTAATGTCTTTAGTGCGCTGCAGACAGTAAACATGGATACATCGGCAGGTACCACGTCTACGGCGACTACGTGTCGCAGGAGCTCTCCTAGCTTTTCGGCCCAGTCGGCCACTTGTTTGGGCGTGAGCACAGACATGCTGACTGACAGGATAATACGTTAACTACTGAGTAGGGCACCCCAGGACTTTGATCTCAGCAGAGCCTCCAAATGTAACGGGTATTCCCTGTGAATCCAGATGCTACTACCTGCTGTGTAACCTGTGTGGCTCTCCGGAGCCTAAGCCTCCACTTGGGGAGCCTGGGGTACATACACTGGCGACACACTTTATTCGAGCTCGGCTAGTCCCATGAATTCGGGTATACCCGGGTGTATTGAGGTTTGTGACTGTTTTCTGCCCGAGTGCATTGAGGTATTTTCCAAGCATGGATTGAAGCATTTTATTCCCGCTGGCTGCAATACTGCACAGTATATATATATATATATACTGCATTACAATTCATGAATTTATGCCATCTGGTAGACACGCGAAGCATTGCAGCCTATTAAATCCTAATCATTATCATTTAACAGATCAGCCGCCCGTCAGCCAGGCATGAACCCAGGCTGGGAAGGCAAACACAACGGGGCTTGTCAGAGGTGAGGAGCGGCTCATTCCAGGTACATACTGGGTATTTGCTCGAATAAAGTGTGTCGGTGCAGTACATATAATACGATCTCGTGGTGCAACGCCTCCACCTGGGAGGGATCCCAACGGAGTGGGAGGAGGCCCTCACAGGAAACAATCACATTAAGCAAACAGTTGTAAAACAGAACTGGCTTTACTGCATAGCATGTACTTTTCATAAATCAACAGGTGTGCCTCTCTAGAGGAGACACTGACTACTGCGTCTCGCAGGACGCTTCCACCTACACCGGGTGATCCCACCCCGTGTCCAATAACCCCACACAATATGTCCCGCACCCTTGAAGGGAGAGGATATGTATGACTGCGCAGCCACTAGTCCCGTAATAATAATATATGTAGGTGCACTTGTTGATGGTTACCTGCCGAGCACTCCAGTGCCCGGGCCTGCCAAGGAGCTTCACAAAGGATCCGACGGCTGACGAATCCAGGAACTACCGTCCGGGGCGATCCCACCCGGATGGCTACTGCAGCAGTAGCGGAGGTCTGAGCCCAAACCTCTGGATGGACGCGCCGCGTCCGCTGTGTCCCTAACTGACTCTGTGTAGTAAGGGGCAGGGTCCCTAACCTGGGGCCTGTCCCTACAACACTTAACTACTGGTGACTCAGGGCTATCTGGGGCCTAGGAGGCTGCTGGCCTAGTGCAGGGAGTCACTGACTCCTGCACCCTACCTCCTTCCCCTAGCTGCTCCTTGCGTCGACTGACGTGCTCCTAAACCCCGCGAAATGTATCTATCCCTGAGCAGGGAGATACTACAGCCCTATTGGCTACCTGGCGTCACCTGACTCTGCCCCTGTGCACCCTGGGGGCTGTATCTCTTTGGAGCTATTCTCCCCTATGGCCGCCTCGCGCGCACTTGTTCTGCGCATGCGCCAACCTCCGCAGTGGCCACCAGCTGCCCAGACCCATTGCGCATGCGCAACTATATCAACAATGGCGGCGCCCCTCGCGGGAGCCGCCGGGGACCTTCCGAGCACCAGAGTGCTCCCTGCTCGGCCCCCACCCTCCAGGAATGCCGGCGGGGCTGCCGCTTGGCTCCGGCAGCCCCCACCATCAGCGGAGGTAACGGGGGTTGCGGGGCAATTGGGGGAACCTGGTTACATATATATATATTCCCCATGTGTCTGCAACAGTTTCTCAATGCCAAGCCTCCGTCTCACAGATTTGGATGCATGTATAAGGGAAGGTAAAGGACACACAAATAGTGTAACACTGTTTAATAATAAAAATCTTAATAGACCATAATAAGTAAAAAAAACTCACAATCTGTGAGCTCTTTAAAAGCGATTGAGACTGTTTGAGTATCTCACACTCGTCGTGTATACCGGCTCACAGCTGGGCTCACAGCACTCACTGTTCTGCGGTTAATGTCCCAGTACACCTCTGATGGTCCTCTGTTGTACTATAACTCTGACTTTGTTAACTCAATCCAATACAGTTCATGTACAGTGGCGGCCGAGCTGAGTCTTCAGCGGCCGCCACCACGATATTGGGGCAATGTGCGGGCAGACGGCGGCTTGTTTTGGTTTTTCCCTGGCGCGTTCCGCGCGTCACTGTGGCGCCAGTCACATGTGCCAGGGTTCACCGGCATCCCCGAAGGCTGCAGGGGAAGCAGGGGTAAGGGGAAGCTGCGCGAAGCAGAGGAGCAGCCAGGGGGAGCAGCCAGGGGGTCGGAAGGGGAGGGGAACAGCATCCTAATTTTGCACGCAGGGAGGGGAAGATGCGGCTGGCGCGGCCAAGTTTGGCGCCGGCCGGGCGCCAGCAGAAAAAAGCCCCGGTCAATTACGGGCAAATGTTAGACTCACACTGGCCGCAGCAGTATCTGGGTCCCGTGAACCCCTCACAACCCTCCAGGTACTCAATGGCTCTTGGTTGGTATCTTAGTACACCTCCGCTGCACCTCCTCACAGTCCTCCAGGTACTCAATGGCTCTTGGTTGGTATCTTGGTACACCTCCGGTGCACCTCCTCACAGTCCTCCAAGTACTCACTGGTTCTTGGTGGGTGTTCTGGTACACCTCCAGTGCACCTGCGCGGTTTGATGACGAGACTCCGTCTCGCGCGAACTCCGCGCTCCTACTGGTGACGTCACAGATGCCGGTAATACACACAGGATAGAAGTGTGTCTTCTTACTGCTGCAGACTCGCATACACTAACATCAACACGCCCTACGCGTTTCTCCTTTACGGCTTCGTCAGGGGTTGATATCAGCCCTATGTTTTTTTCTCGCTCCTTTTTGTCTCCCTTTGCGCCTAGGTCATTCTCGTGGTATCTACCTTTTACAGCTGTTGTGGAGCTGTAGACCTAAACGGCAGCAGGCTGAGATAGGGATAGTTAGATTGTAAGGGTTAATACCCTCCGATTTATATGTGGTGTTATTAGTGTTTTATTGGATTTATATCTCTGTGGGTTTGCGATGTGTTTCTTTCCTTTGTTATATATATATATATATATATATATATATATATATATATATATATATATACACATATATATATACACACACACATAGGTGTGTGTGTTTTCTTTCTTGAAGTGATTTCAAGGAGCAGTGTGTAGTTAAAGATTTTGTTCTTCTAAAGTCATTATGACTTGATGTTAGTAATGTGACGAATATTAATGTGAGCCAGTTTCTCACTGCTTTAGATGAAAGACACGCCAGACAAGATAAATTAGAACTAGTTTTTTTTATCTGCAGCAGAGATAAAACTGGGAATTGGATTTAACTCAATTGCTGTTACATTTGGGAAGGTTGATAAAAAAAGAAATCTGATTATGTTGGGACAAAGTCAGTCATTTATTTATTTATAAAATGTTTTACCAGGAAGTAATACATTGAGAGTTACCTCTCGTTTTCAAGTATGTCCTGGGCACAGAGATATGATGACAAATACATTGTTACATTAAATGAGCAAGGTTTTACATTATATACAAGACATTACATGCACAGTAAGAGATAATATATGTTATAGGCGTATGTAACAGTCATGAGGAATATGTTAAATGTTCAAGAATTCGAAGAGGTTTGAGATTCTTAAAAGCCCCTACACATGGTATTAATAATCTTAAATCTATAAGTGAATGGAACAAAATATTGGATTCCTATTCCTTACTTAGAGCTTATTAAGCTTTTCATTTACGGGAGAAAACAAGAATTGAAATGAATAGATACAGAAATTATTCCGTTTAAAATAATGTTTTGTCTCTACCTGAGTTAAATGAATTATCAGAAAGCACAAATGGATTATGTTTTAAACAAACAAAGAGATTAATAGTAATTTTGATGAAAAAAAAGTATAAAATATGAATTATTCAAACAGACAACAGAGGTTTAGATATGAAGATCACAGAGATCGGTATTGTAGGATTAATAATTATGGTATAAATAGAGGATACCATACAAAAGAAATGGTCCAAGAGAAAATGTAACTACAGATGTACCCAGACGTACTGTTCTTGTGGCTGCAAACTAACAGGCTGAAATCCTCGGGTTTACCTGCGGTTTGTCCACGGCCCACGCAAACAGTATGTTTTGTAGCATGGGAGGATTTAAGCAGCATTAATCGTCCAGACAGTCGGTAATAACTGCGCAGAGGAGGTCCAGAGAGAGAAACTCCGTGTCTCCCCAGAGAAGTTTTAACAGACTCTGGGTCTCTTGTCCCTTGATGACATCAATGTTTGGTAATGTTACAGCTGCTCTATTGCACCTGAAACTCAACAATCCTTTCATCCCCTGTGCCAAATGTCTACTTACCCGGGCCTATATATTGAAAGCTCCTTGACGCAGGGTCTCTTCCAACACATTGCAAACCTATCCTACCTCTTCTAACACAATTTTAATTATGTCTGTAAATGTTACTTATGCCCATAATCAGTGGGGGTTTTGGGGGCAAAAAAGAGGTGCCGGTTCTCAGGGCCCCAACAGCTTTCCCAGGACCCAGGACTAGTTTTGACTGGGGCCCCCTTCACCATGTCGGCAGCCTTGCAAGACACTCTCTCTCTCTATCTCACACCCCCATCTCCACCCCCTCTTAACACCTCCCCCACCTCTCCCTCTCAACACCCACATACCTCTCTCCATCCCCCCAACTCCCTCCCATACCCATACCTCTCTCTCACCCCCACCTTTGTATCGCACCCCCCAACACTTTCTCACCCTTTCCACCTCTCTCTCACCCCCTCCACCTCTCTCTCACCCTCCACCCCACCTGTCTCTCACCCCCACTTCTATCTCTCACCCCCTCAATCTCTCTCTCACCCCCCACCTCTCTCTCTCCCACCCCCACTTTCTCTCTCTCACCCCACCTCTCTTTCTCTCTCACCCCCACTTCTCTCTCACCCTCCTCTCCTCCTTCTTCCCCACCTGTCTCTCACCCCCCTCACCTCTTTCTTCCCCACCTGTCTCTCACCCCCACCTCTCTCTCTCACCCCCACTTCTCTCTCAGCCCCCAATACCTATCACCCCTCCCACCTCTCTTTCTCACCCACCCCTCTCCCTCTCACCCCCACCTCTCTCTCTCACCCCCAACCCCACCTATCTCTCACCCCTACCTCTCTCACCCTCACCCCACCTCTCTCTCACCCCCACCTCTCTCTCTCACCCCCACCCCTTTCACCCTAACCCCAACTCTCTCTCACCTCCACCTCCCTTTCTCTCACCCCCACCTCTCTCTCTCCCTAACCCCCACCTTCTCTCCCTCCCCCACCTCTCTCTCTAACCCCCACCTTCTCTCTCTCCCCCACCTCTCTCTCTCACCCCCCAAATCTCACCCCCACCTCTCGCCTCTCACCCCACCTCTCATCCCCCCACATCTCTCTCATCCACCCCACCTCTCTCTCATCCCCCCCACTTCTCTATTTCACCTCCCCCATCTATTTCTCACCACCCACTTCTCTCTCTCACTCCCATCTCTCACCCACACCGCCACCTCTTCCCCTCCAAACTCAATACCTCCTCTGCAAAACACACTAAGCCCCTCCCAATACTTATAATCCCCTTTCCCCAATACACATAACCCCCCCAATACATGACACACCCCAATATACATCACCCTCAATACACATAACCCACAATACACAATACACATAATACACTCAATACACAATAACCCACAATACACAATACCTCCTACCATACACATACCCCCCAATACACATTATAGCATAATAACACACACCATGGGGGGCATGGGGTGGCGGGGAATAGGGCTGCTTTAGTCTGTGGATTGGCTATCTGGAGTAACGACCCCAGTCCCACAGCAAGCATAGAGAAGCAAGCATTGACAGCAGCGGTAGCATCTGTCGAATGCAAACCTTGGGGTATAAAAAGTGCTTGTATGGCGTACTGTGCTGTACCATCACAAGAAAAGCACTGCCATTAATCATATCTCTGACTGTCTATGAAATATCTGTAAACTGAATGTGTATAACCTTTATTCATCTAATGCAACCATGTTTTATTATAACTCTGGCTTTTCCTGTCTGTCACTTTTGTAATAATAAATAATTGTATTTAGTTGTAGTTGTTCTCAAACTGACTGTAAAGTATTACGATGTCCCCTTAAGTGGTGGCCTGTATTTGCTTAAAAAATAAACGATGATAATGCCTGGATATGGGCCTCTACATCATGAGGAGAAAAACTAGAGAACCATATTCGGGCATCTACGTCATCTAGGACAGGAAATTAAAAATACTTTTCCTATACAGGTTTGATGCAGGGGTTCTCCAGAGCTGAACCCCATTAATTTCAGCTCTGGGGATCCCCTGCTTCTCATGATATAGACCCCATAGGGGCTGCTGGTGGCCGCTCCAGCTGGGGTTTAAAGCTCCCGCATCACTTGGACCAATAGGAAGCTAGCACAGCTGGAACGGCTACCCACACCCCTTACATCTTGTATCTTCGGAAGCAGGGGTTCCCCCGTAGCTGACATTTATGGGGTTCAGCTCTGGAGATCCCCCGCTTAAAACCTGGATATAAAAATAAAGGAAACCCCCCCTGCTAACACCAACAAGAGTCCACCACCCCTCAATTGGGGCATAGATACCCATATTGGCAATCAATGAACACCCTCAGTAAATAAAAGTAGTACTTACCCTTCCAGGATGAAGGCAGTCCTCCTCCTTTTCCTCAGTGACACAAAGACCCAATAAAAGTCTGATGCCTACCCATTAAAATACCACCTACTGTACAGTAACCCCTTAATTACCTTAGCAGGTAGTAACCGCTATAGTAATGAAGTGGTTAACCCCCTCCTTTAACCCCAGGGAGGCCTAACCCCTCACTCTGGGGCATGTAAACCCTTCATCCACCCGTCTACCCCCAACAAAAGTCACCCCCCCTATACACAGTAATGGGCAATAGCCCTATTAGCCACATCTGGCTTATTGCCCGTTTGTCCATTGAGAAAAAATAAAAGAAACAAGCGCACGACTCATAGTGTTGTATAAAAAGTATATATATTGTGAATAAAAAAGGTGAGTATTGCACATACAAGAAATCTGTTCTTTTAAGCATGTAACGTGACAAGCGGCATGGGTTACCACAGTGCCGCTTGTCAAATTACATGCTTAAAAGAACAGATTTCTTGTATGTGCAATACTCACCATTTTTATTCACAATATATACTACAATATATAATACTCTCCTCCCATCCCCATTCCCTCAGTTTAAAAATTCAACTTCTCCATTGACCAATGGTAGGTCTCACCTCCCACAACTGATTGGCCAGGGGGTGGAGCTTTGACATCACCCTGGCGTAGACTTCCCTGATTGGCCCTCTGTCCAACTGGCAAGCTTCCGGATTGGTGCAGCTTTGGCCCATATACTCTAATGGAGCCAGAATCCCTTAAAGTAGCACGTGCTGCCCATACAGTAGGCCCAGATTCACTTGGGGAAGTGATTCATCTTGCAGTGCTCTTTCTTGGAAGACATTAGCCTCTGCAGCACCCCTCTCCCCGTCTCTGAGTCAGCCCAAGAAACCTTTCCACACCCCACGGACTTTTATTGGCCTTCTTATAAGGTATAAGAACCTTTTACCTTCCCTCACCTTTTATTTAGGTGAAATACCTTTGTTGTGTACTTTACCCTTCAATATTAAATCCCTTGTTTAATAGCTCTACTGTCATGACTGAGTGTAAGCTCACGTGGGTTTTAGTAACTTGGAATATACTGTACTGGATGTGACGTCATTTGCTTAGGATGCGTCCTGGGAATTCTGTGAAACTGGCATTTGGCTTGAACCTCATTTTATCCAGTAATGCTTAGGAACAATATAGATAGACGCTGACCCTTGAAATGGGAGTGAGTGGGAGTGTTCCCTGTGCAGAAGCAGTACCCTTGGGGGGATTTCCTCAAAACTTTGTTAGTGGCAACACTACCTTATTTATGTGAGACCTGGGACCTCTGAGTTAGTGGAGGTTCCATTGTCCTCAGAGACCAACGGGATATAGAGTAAGTTTGTGGCTCCCATGGAAGGCCTGTGGTCACCGGGATTTAGTGGGAGGCAGTCAGCTATTGGTTCTGGTTGGTGATGCCACCATTTAGGTTTAGTCGGTGTAAGTTTTTTGGACACCTTTTCCTTGAGAGAGCGCCATTTAGGCGTGAAACGCGTAGGATGTGTTTTATGGAGATTGCCATTGTTTATCTGAATAAAGCTTATTCTAGAAAAATCCTGCAGGAGGTAAGCGGAGCACAGCGAGGCAAATGCAGGGGCTATACACCAGAGTAGGTAAAAATCCTTTATTACATGATCAACATCATGTTAGTGAAAGAATTTTAACTTGTCCACTAACATGATGTTGATCATGTAATAAAGGATTTTTACCTACTCTGGTGTATAGCCCCTGCATTTGCCTCGCTGTGCTCCGCTTACCTCCTGCAGGATTTTTCTACTCGTCCATTACCAGCGTGATGCACGCCTAAGGAACTGCTGATACCTTCCAAACCGTGAGTACCCCAGTCCGCTCACCTGCGCTCTGGGGGTTATGTTCCTTGTACCCATATACTTCCCAGGGGGACCATAAACTGTTCTTAGGTAATCAGATATTTCTTACTGATTTTACCAGTAGATTCAGGTCCCGCCCGCTAGAGGAAGGGGTTAACTATATGGGACACACGGTACTTATACACAATTGAGAAGACAGCCTTTCCACTTTGTCCTTTTTCATGATACATGACTTATATCTTTCTAAGGAATACCATATAGCTGAGCACGGTATTGGAGATTTTTTTCTCCTACTTTCTACTAAAGCTTATTCTACTTGACCTACCTGAGTACTGTCCGATTTGATTCTGCTGTCCAGTTGCTGCTCCGGTTGTTCTCCCTTTCTTCTGTTCTTTTTTTAAATGCACCTTGGAGAAGTTCATTCATTTCCGTGTTTGATGTACTGTACCAAAAAGGAGATTTACTCTATGCTATTAATATCATGCATTCATTGTTACTGTGGAATTCTGCTGTGAATGTTGTCAATATTATATTGACATTTAGCACTAATATTTATAAGGATTTTTGATAAATTGAGCAAACTGCAAACATATTAACCATTCCAGAATTGCTTACATGAAAGAGTTAATCTAGTTGCTGGCAGGAGGACTGAAGACCAATCTTACAGATAATCTTTGGTGATTTCCTTTAAAATCTCTAATCTTTGAACTGTGCAATTGCTCAAACTCTAATCAAACAGTTCAATGCATAATTCATCGTCCCTCATCTGCGGCTTTTACAGTTCCACAGTATCTGGATGGATGTTGTTGGGAAAAAATAGATTTCTCTTGAATACACCAGCCAGCATTGCAACATGACTTATTGATTTGTGTTTTTATCTGTGCAACTATATTGGTTCTGGGGAATTATAGATTGGTTTAAAAAAAAAAATTTTAATAATTATTTGGGGGAGGTTTTCTAATTTTTTGCACTAATCGAACATTTGTAGCATTAGCAAAATTTGCCAACATTCTTATAAATTAGCCAATATTCCCAATTTTTGGAATAGACATCTGAACCTTTAGTGAGATTGTGGATTTTTGACAATTTTAGTGAACAATTTTACCAAATGTTGTAAATCGTCCAAATTAATCAAAATGTGTGAATATTCTTATCTGTACCTCTTACTGCTCAAACCCACATTATTATACTATATTGTGGGTTGATTCTTAATCCTGAAGTGCTGTAAATAAAAATACCACTTGTGGGTACATTTGCATGTCTCAGACAGCTCCGCAACACTGTCTTTTCCCATTATCGCTTAGCAAACAGTGCTTCCACTTCAGCCAGGGATTCAGATAATGACACGCAAATGAGCACAATGTGTCACACTTTACTTCTCATCCATTTTAACATGGACCCTATGAGCTTATGCCTGCCGCATTACATAGCTTTTCCGGAGACTGCATCTGTAATAATACGATAAATAATAGAATTAACACATAATGGGAATAAGTGCTTCAGACATAAATGTAACATTTAGGAAAAGGAGTCCCTGCCCCGAAGAGCTTACCATCTAATTGGTAAGTAGGAGGAACTTACAGAGACAGTAGGAAGGTGTTCTGGTAAGTGCGTCTGCAAGAGGCCAAGGTTGATGTATTAAGTACATAGTATCAGCCACAGAGCTACCATACGCTTCGTAAAGGAGATGGGTTTTAAGACAGGTCTTAAAGGTGGATAGAGAGGGTGCTAGTCGGATATTGAGGGGAAGGGCATTCCAGGAGATGTGGGACAGTGAGTCAGAAACGTTTAAGGCGGGAGAGGGCTTTAGATACAAAAGGGGTAGAGAGAAGACATCCTTGAGCAGAACGCAAGAGCCGGGATGGTGTATAGCAAGAAATTAGGGCTGAGATGTAAGGAGGAGCAGAAGAGTGTAAAGCCTTAAAAGTGAGGAGAAGAATTGAGTGTGAGATACAAGATTTGATAGGAAGCCAAAAGAGGGATTTCAGCAGGAGAGATGCTGTGACAGATTTAGGAGAGAGTAAAGTGATTCTGACAGCAGCGTTTAGGATAGATTGTAGAGGAGACAGGTGGGAGGCAGGAAGGCCGGACACTAGGAAGTTACAGTAGTCAATACAAAAACACATACAGTATATAAAAAAGACCTTGTTAAAAAGTCCCTGTATCCTGCTGAAAAAATGTATCGAAAAACAGGCACGAAGAACAGATTCCGATAGAGTGACAATGGGGTTAATGATTGAATTGTTGATATAGACAAAATAGATGTACTGTGTCTATGCCTTGAATTTTTAACCCATTCATAGAGCAATGTCAGCAATATTTAAAATGTCTTCCTACTAAAGTTAACATATTGCCTGATTTAATATCACTAATGTATTGCATACTTCTTTTTCTCAAAGGTTGCGTTGTCATGCCTACATAGTTTTTCCTACAGTACATGGAGATGTCAATAGATAAATAACTCTATTCATCTAACAATTAATGTAGTACTTAATTTTGTGCTTTTTACCAGTATTAAAAAAGATGTCTCCTGTCTTAACATATTGACAGATACAGTACTACACCCCCCACACACCCAAATCCCCCATACATTCCTTTATATTGGTCTTCATTACCCTCTCGTTGAAAGAAGCTATTCACCAACATATCCCTTCAGTTATTGTTTCTGCGATATATTACACTAGGTTTGGGATCTAGAAATGGTTTCAATACCCATCCAGAACAGAAGTTCCCAATATTTAGAGAAACACCATATATTGCCTTATGTTTATTAATAAATATGCACACTGTTCTAATAGTAGTCATCTCATTTTTCTTGTTTTGTATTAATAAATCTGTTCTGTTGCTTTAAAATTTGCTCATTAGGTGGGTGCAAATAAATTTCCCACCTTTCAATATATATCAAATAGTCCACGGTCCTGTTCTTTTCTCAATTTATTCAGAGACAATAGAAAACATCTTTCACAGCATCATTTCAGTTGGTTACATCATTCAGGCACATAGAATTTAGTTATACAGTGAAGAATCTTTAGCTTAGTTGTTCTTAGCTTGGGTGTTAAAGTATTCTGAATTCTATAATTCCAGATACACTCTTTATAGATTTCAACAATACATGTGTATCTCACTCTCAGCCCAAATATTCTTAGTCAATCATCAACCTTAGAACACTGTTTCTTTCAAAGCAATATTTACCCTGATTCAGAAACCCCTCTTTGTTCTGTCACTAAGTAAATATGGTTAATCCTATGTTCCTTATCTTTTAAGACCCATCTCTATTGTCTTTTACTACTAACTATCTATTTTACTAACCTTTGATTCCAAACTCTTGATCATATACTATTCAACTCAGAAGGCATTAAACATACCAAGTTTCTTAAATCACATAAAGCATGTCTACATTTGCCTGTCTTCAGACTGATTTAACTTCTTATCTTTGCAGAGCCAGCTTATAATTTCCAATATACTTTCTAACGTAATACTAATGTAGCCATGCATAATAATGACTGCATACATCTTCCCTGTTGGCAGTAAGTCCTGGTAAGTACAGGCCTGCCACAGTAGTTAGGGAGGTTTTCCCTCACACCCTGGTGTGTGCCCTGTTAAGGAAGGGAGTGGCTGTATGTCTCTGAGTCCCTGGATAGGACATCAGAGATGCGCCTGCCCCCTGAGGTATAAAGGCACAGCACCTGTCAGTTAGTGTGGTTGCAGGTGTTAACCAGCAGTTGTGTGAAGCAGCTGGTAAAATGTATGCTACAGCATAAGGGATGGAGGAATACTTTTGTGACCCTAGTGCAGTAACTAGCGGAGCAAGAGTACCAGTCAAGTCTGTCTAAGCCACACTGTGTCCAGGGACCTGGCGCAGTGGTGATCTCCCTATGAAACATGATTCCCCCACTTCAATACGGGAGGGCGTACCTGGCAAAGGGACAGCACGGCGAGATGTGCGGCTAGAGCCGGCAGCTGCATGGGGCAGTCTGCTACATCCCAACCTACAATAAAGATGTCGTGTTCAAAGAAACCCCCACTGTGTGAGTGTGAGATTACTCTGCAGTGGCAGTCACCACCGAGAAGGAGTTCCTCACCAGGACCATCTCCCTGCGGAAGCATAGATCCTGATGAGGTGGAGGCGCTGCACGTGAAGTAAGTTGGACTCGCACCCACTACCTCAGCTACCTGTCCTGATGATATCCTCTATAACACCAAGCGGGAGACTCAGGAGTCCTGTTACTTGCAGGTGCACCACCACACACGACCTTGTAATGGGTACCGGTTAGACCACACGGGCCAATGTGAGATTGGGTGGGTCAGACAAGGGGGGTCCAGCCGTTACAATTGGAGGCGCTGCTGAGATACCTGTTAACAGGACAGGCTTTTGCTAGGCACACATTAGGAAACAGGGCAAGTGTCTGCTGCCACTTTGTGCTGTGTGGGACGGAGCCAGGGGTAGTCGGGGAGCTGCTGGAGCTGCAGGCCGCACAGACGCCTTGGGATCCGTTAGGGGTTAGTGAGTCTGGAGCAGGGGGCTATTGCTGTTCTAGTCGCCTTGAGGTAGCGCTAGCGAGGGGACGCCTGAAGGGGTAAACTGGTAACTTAGGGCAGGAATTCTGGAAGGGTCCGCACTAGGCTAGCCAACAGTAGGTCGACGCCCAAAGTACTGCATGGAAGAGCCAGAGTACTCTAGTCTCCATTCCAGACCACTTACCGAGGAGCACAGACTGGAGGAACGTGTTACAGTAGACACAGAAAGAGTGAGCCTAGCCTGAGGTAGTGCAAACACGAGTCAGATCTACGTTAGGTACACAAGGTGGTGCACAAGGCATGTTTATTGTACGGATGTGGTAGCTGCCCCGCAGAGCGGAGCTCCATGTACAGGAACGCAGTGTTCAACAATCAAGAGAGACCTGTCAAAATGGAGGATCTGCACAGAGCAGAAGGTCCAGGATGGCAGGGAGAGAGAACCGTCGGAATGGAGGATCTGCACAGAGTAGAAGGTCCAGGATGGCGGGGAGAGAGAACCACAAGAATGGAGGATCTGCATAGAGCAGAAGGTCCAGGATTGCGGTCAGAGGAAGAACACGCATATGAACTGTGTGTGGGTGAAGAACAAGCTACAGGAGAGACTCTTGTGTGTTTGCTCTGGAATGGCGTGAAAGCCGTGGCTGCGCCGTGTTTATCATGTTTTTGTTCTCGGGATGATACCCCTGAGAATAATGAGCATGACAGTGTTATCCGATGGGAGGAACGAAATGGACTTTGTTATACCCCAATTAACAAACAGCCAGACGCTGCCTTCAATGGGAAAAAGGACAATACTTACCAAAATGGCGGTTCCCGCGTTCCCGGGACACCGCGTGGGCATGCTGCAGAAAGTCTTGCAACTTTGCAGTTTGCTAATTGTTGGTCAGGATTGGCGCCAACGAGAAAACTCCACCCCGATGGGGAGTTTGGCGCGAAAGCTGGAGCCGCGCCCTCATGGACTATGAATCACTCTGCACCTGTGCTGGGTCAGCCTACAAGTCTACGAGACATCCCCCTAGTTTCAACCAGGGGGAGTGGTTTGCAGTTCCACCGGATATCGATGGAGAAAGAAGGAAGAGGGGTTGCCAAACCTGCCCCTGCACTCCAGTTGCGAAGAGCTGTTGACCAGTACAGACCTTTGAAGCGAGTACTGCCACTGGTGAATATGGCTGGAGTCTCTGATAAAGTGGGACAAAATCCCTTGATCACTACCCATCCTTACTCGGCTCCAGGAGGCTTCCTGGTCCTCGGGGTAGAGGGTGTGGAGACGGTGATGTGTCTCTGCCTGCAGTGCAGACTGCCGGGCGGAGCTGTGGGCACTGAGGGCCGATGTCAACATTGTGGACTGCAGTACCTGTGGTCCATGCCGAGTTTTGTGCCAGTACAGGCCGAGGAAGCCAAAGATGATGTCCCGATGTTAACTGCGGAGCTTCCGGGTGCATTGTGGCAAGAGGATACAGGTCCCGAAGAACGGGGACCAGGACAGGTTTTCAAGAGGGAGAAAACCAGTCATCGGAGAGGTGATCACCGAGGAGCCCATCGCCGGTCTCCTACTGGGATGCCTCGGCCGAATTGCAAGTTAGAATCCTCGGACGAGGAGTGTGCTAGGCTGTCGAGTAAGATGGTCATAAAAAGAGACTGTCATACTATTGGTACGCCATGGAGAGATGCCATTCCCCGTGGTGTGGAGACACAGAGTCGATTGTCTCCAGTACCGCGACCACCCGATCGCCGGAGTCCCACTGCCGTGGTGACTAGTGGATCGGAAGGAGGTCGATCCACCCCGACCCTGCGAGGTACTAAGATGACACTGTGCCTGTCGCAGAACCAGGGGGTGGAGGAGAAGGAAGAGCGAGTCCAGAGCCAGACTGGATCGCGCAGCAGACGGGCGTTGCCGGATGTCCTCGTGGAGGAAGAGATCCCGATTGGGGATCCAACCCAAGATGGCGTCGCAGCACGTGCGTGTGCGGAGGTGATTCCGGATGACCAGAGCGGCATCGAGTGGGAGATGATCGCGCCTCTGCGGTCGAGCAGCGGAAGTCGTTCACCTACTGCCAGACGGAATGGGCGCTCGAGTCGGAGAGTGAAGAGCCCAACTGCCGGTGAGAAAGAGAGACTTTGTGCCGAAGCCGAGACAGGTATTGCTGGGGAGCAGGTCGTAACCCTGCCTATACCTACGGTTCGGTCCCGTCCCCAAACCCCGTCCACACCCAAGGTTAGCCCCAAGGCCCTAGCTAAAGCCCCTGTCCCCGTCACTATTTCATTCGGGTCCAGTTCTAGCTTAGGGTTGTCCGGGGAGTCACGGGGTCCTTCCGAGGATCGGACTGGAAGCCTAGATTGGGGAACTTCGGATGACGGGTCGGAGGGAGGAGGGAGGATGTCCCGACAAGTGTCGGTATCCAGTGATTGCCCTAGTGTGCTAAGCATTACCGTTAGAAACACCGCACAGTACAAAGGAGTTGTTGAGCGATCTGAGGGCACGTCCGGGGTATCTTCGGGTGGGCCTGATGAGGAGTCGATAGAGGAGTCTATAGAACCTAGCTCCGAGGAACGGAAGGAGACTAGGTGGTGGGCCCCGTTATACGAGGGGTATGTAGCCTGGTTCAACCGCACCCGATTTATCCTAGAGAGGGAGGGGGTGGTTGATCACTGGTGGGCTGCCGGGGACTTTGATGACGAGGCATACCTTAGGGCCCTAAGGGTAAGGTGGGATCGTATCCAGGCAGGCCTTATTATCCCTAAGGGGTCCGCAGGGTTGGATGACCCGGTAGAGACTGATGAGCCCCTGTCATGGGTGCTGCCCGGGGCGGCTGGTGAAAGTAAGTTAACCAGGGCTTGCCGAGCTGAACGGGCTGTTGCGGCAAAATACAGAAAGTCACATGGGCTTGATTACCCGTATGTCCCAGAACCTCTAATGAGAGAGATAGAGGAGAATAGGGAGAGATGGCTTAGAAACGATATCCAGCACTATATAGTAGAAAAAGGGGGAGCCATTAAAGGAATTCAGGCCGAGCAGAGGGTGTCCCAACTTATGAGGTTCTGGAAGATAGGACGCAGTGTGTACATGCACAAAGTGGTGTATTGCAATGAGCGAGGGATACCACGGGAATACAGCATGACTGTGCATGATGCCGCGGGGCGGGAGGTGAAGAAGCCAGATCCTCGACATTACTATTGAGTGCCAAATTAGAGTGGTCTGCTTTTTCTTTAGCGCTCCCTGCTGGTCAGTGAGTGAGATGGGCTTGCATTATTATGTCAATGTGATGATGTTTGCCATGTTATTTGTGTGTTCTTTTGCAGTGTTTCCTGGCGCAAGGTACACCAAATTTAGGTCCCAGCCGGGACGGTGGGTATAACCAGGGGGAGTATGTAGCCATGCATAATAATGACTGCGTACATCTTCCCTGTTGGCAGTAAGCCCTGGTAAGTACAGGCCTGCCAACAGTAGTTATGGAGGTTTTCCCTCACACCCTGGTGTGGTGCCCTGTGTAAGGAAGGGAGTGGCTGTATGCTCTGAGTCCCTGGATAGTGACATCAGAGATGCGCCTGCCCCCTGAGGTATAAAGGGCATAACACTGTCAGTTAGTTGGAAGGAAGTGTTAGCCAGCAGTTGTGTGAAGCAGCTGGTAAAATGTATGCTACGGCATAAGGGATTGGAGGAATACTTTTGTGACCCTAGTGCTGTAACTAGCGGTAGCAGAGTGACCAGTCAAGTCTGTCTAAGCCACACTGTGTCCAGGGACCTGGCGCAGTGGTGATCTCCCTAGGAGAAAGGGAATCCCACTTCAATACGGGAGGGCGTACCTGGCAAAGGGACAGCACGGCGAGATGTGCGGCTAGAGCCGGCAGCTGCATGGGGCAGTCTGCTACATCCCAACCTACAATAAAGATGTCGTGTTCAAAGAAACCCCCACTGTGTGAGTGTGAGATTACTCTGCAGTGGCAGTCACCACCGAGAAGGAGTTCCTCACCAGGACCATCTCCCTGCGGAAGCATAGATCCTGATGAGGTGGAGGCGCTGCACGTGAAGTAAGTTGGACTCGCACCCACTACCTCAGCTACCTGTCCTGATGATATCCTCTATAACACCAAGCGGGAGACTCAGGAGTCCTGTTACTTGCAGGTGCACCACCACACACGACCTTGTAATGGGTACCGGTTAGACCACACGGGCCAATGTGAGATTGGGTGGGTCAGACAAGGGGGGTCCAGCCGTTACAATTGGAGGCGCTGCTGAGATACCTGTTAACAGGACAGGCTTTTGCTAGGCACACATTAGGAAACAGGGCAAGTGTCTGCTGCCACTTTGTGCTGTGTGGGACGGAGCCAGGGGTAGTCGGGGAGCTGCTGGAGCTGCAGGCCGCACAGACGCCTTGGGATCCGTTAGGGGTTAGTGAGTCTGGAGCAGGGGGCTATTGCTGTTCTAGTCGCCTTGAGGTAGCGCTAGCGAGGGGACGCCTGAAGGGGTAAACTGGTAACTTAGGGCAGGAATTCTGGAAGGGTCCGCACTAGGCTAGCCAACAGTAGGTCGACGCCCAAAGTACTGCATGGAAGAGCCAGAGTACTCTAGTCTCCATTCCAGACCACTTACCGAGGAGCACAGACTGGAGGAACGTGTTACAGTAGACACAGAAAGAGTGAGCCTAGCCTGAGGTAGTGCAAACACGAGTCAGATCTACGTTAGGTACACAAGGTGGTGCACAAGGCATGTTTATTGTACGGATGTGGTAGCTGCCCCGCAGAGCGGAGCTCCATGTACAGGAACGCAGTGTTCAACAATCAAGAGAGACCTGTCAAAATGGAGGATCTGCACAGAGCAGAAGGTCCAGGATGGCAGGGAGAGAGAACCGTCGGAATGGAGGATCTGCACAGAGTAGAAGGTCCAGGATGGCGGGGAGAGAGAACCACAAGAATGGAGGATCTGCATAGAGCAGAAGGTCCAGGATTGCGGTCAGAGGAAGAACACGCATATGAACTGTGTGTGGGTGAAGAACAAGCTACAGGAGAGACTCTTGTGTGTTTGCTCTGGAATGGCGTGAAAGCCGTGGCTGCGCCGTGTTTATCATGTTTTTGTTCTCGGGATGATACCCCTGAGAATAATGAGCATGACAGTGTTATCCGATGGGAGGAACGAAATGGACTTTGTTATACCCCAATTAACAAACAGCCAGACGCTGCCTTCAATGGGAAAAAGGACAATACTTACCAAAATGGCGGTTCCCGCGTTCCCGGGACACCGCGTGGGCATGCTGCAGAAAGTCTTGCAACTTTGCAGTTTGCTAATTGTTGGTCAGGATTGGCGCCAACGAGAAAACTCCACCCCGATGGGGAGTTTGGCGCGAAAGCTGGAGCCGCGCCCTCATGGACTATGAATCACTCTGCACCTGTGCTGGGTCAGCCTACAAGTCTACGAGACATCCCCCTAGTTTCAACCAGGGGGAGTGGTTTGCAGTTCCACCGGATATCGATGGAGAAAGAAGGAAGAGGGGTTGCCAAACCTGCCCCTGCACTCCAGTTGCGAAGAGCTGTTGACCAGTACAGACCTTTGAAGCGAGTACTGCCACTGGTGAATATGGCTGGAGTCTCTGATAAAGTGGGACAAAATCCCTTGATCACTACCCATCCTTACTCGGCTCCAGGAGGCTTCCTGGTCCTCGGGGTAGAGGGTGTGGAGACGGTGATGTGTCTCTGCCTGCAGTGCAGACTGCCGGGCGGAGCTGTGGGCACTGAGGGCCGATGTCAACATTGTGGACTGCAGTACCTGTGGTCCATGCCGAGTTTTGTGCCAGTACAGGCCGAGGAAGCCAAAGATGATGTCCCGATGTTAACTGCGGAGCTTCCGGGTGCATTGTGGCAAGAGGATACAGGTCCCGAAGAACGGGGACCAGGACAGGTTTTCAAGAGGGAGAAAACCAGTCATCGGAGAGGTGATCACCGAGGAGCCCATCGCCGGTCTCCTACTGGGATGCCTCGGCCGAATTGCAAGTTAGAATCCTCGGACGAGGAGTGTGCTAGGCTGTCGAGTAAGATGGTCATAAAAAGAGACTGTCATACTATTGGTACGCCATGGAGAGATGCCATTCCCCGTGGTGTGGAGACACAGAGTCGATTGTCTCCAGTACCGCGACCACCCGATCGCCGGAGTCCCACTGCCGTGGTGACTAGTGGATCGGAAGGAGGTCGATCCACCCCGACCCTGCGAGGTACTAAGATGACACTGTGCCTGTCGCAGAACCAGGGGGTGGAGGAGAAGGAAGAGCGAGTCCAGAGCCAGACTGGATCGCGCAGCAGACGGGCGTTGCCGGATGTCCTCGTGGAGGAAGAGATCCCGATTGGGGATCCAACCCAAGATGGCGTCGCAGCACGTGCGTGTGCGGAGGTGATTCCGGATGACCAGAGCGGCATCGAGTGGGAGATGATCGCGCCTCTGCGGTCGAGCAGCGGAAGTCGTTCACCTACTGCCAGACGGAATGGGCGCTCGAGTCGGAGAGTGAAGAGCCCAACTGCCGGTGAGAAAGAGAGACTTTGTGCCGAAGCCGAGACAGGTATTGCTGGGGAGCAGGTCGTAACCCTGCCTATACCTACGGTTCGGTCCCGTCCCCAAACCCCGTCCACACCCAAGGTTAGCCCCAAGGCCCTAGCTAAAGCCCCTGTCCCCGTCACTATTTCATTCGGGTCCAGTTCTAGCTTAGGGTTGTCCGGGGAGTCACGGGGTCCTTCCGAGGATCGGACTGGAAGCCTCGCATATGAACTGTGCGTGGGTGAAGAACAAGCTACAGGAGAGACTCTTGTGTGTTTGCTCTGGAATGGCGTGAAAGCCGTGGCTGCACCGTGTTTATCATGTTTTTGTTCTCGGGATGATACCCCTGAGAATGATGAGCATGACAGTGTTATCCGATGGGAGGAACGAAATGGACTTTGTTATACCCCAATTAACAAACAGCCAGACGCTACCTTCAATGGGAAAAAGGACAATACTTACCAAAATGGCGGTTCCCGCGTTCCCGGGACACCGCGTGGGCATGCTGCAGAAAGTCTTGCAACTTTGCAGTTTGCTAATTGTTGGTCAGGATTGGCGCCAACAAGAAAACTCCACCCCGATGGGGAGTTTGGCGCGAAAGCTGGAGCCGCGCCCTCATGGACTATGACTCACTCTGCACCTGTGCTGGGTCAGCCTACAAGTCTACGAGACATCCCCCTAGTTTCAACCAGGGGGAGTGGTTTGAAGTTCCACCGGATATCGATGGAGAAAGAAGGAGGAGGGGTTGCCAAACCTGCCCCTGCACTCCAGTTGCGAAGAGCTGTTGACCAGTACAGACCTTTGAAGCGAGTACTGCCACTGGTGAATATGGCTGGAGTCTCTGATAAAGTGGGACAAAATCCCTTGATCACTACCCATCCTTACTCGGCTCCAGGAGGCTTCCTGGTCCTCCGGGTAGAGGGTGTGGAGACGGTGATGTGTCTCTGCCTGCAGTGCAGACTGCCGGGCGGAGCTGTGGGCACTGCGGGCCGATGTCAACATTGTGGACTGCAGTACCTGTGGCCCATGCCGAGTTTTGTGCCGGTACAGGCCGAGGAAGCCAAAGATGATGTCCCGATGTTAACTGCGGAGCTTCCGGGTGCATTGTGGCAAGAGGATACAGGTCCCGAAGAACGGGGAACAGGACAGGTTTTCAAGAGGGAGAAACCCAGCCATCGGAGAGGTGATCACCGAGGAGCCCATCGCCGGTCTCCTACTGGGATGCCTCGGCCGAATGGCAAGTTAGAATCCTCGGACGAGGAGTGTGCTAGGCTGTCGAGTAAGATAGTCATAAAAAGAGACTGTCATACTATTGGTATGCCATGGAGAGATGCCATTCCTCGTGGTGTGGAGACACGGAGTCGAGTGTCTCCAGTACCGCGACCACCCGATCGCCGGAGTCCCACTGCCGTGGTGACTAGTGGATCGGAAGGAGGTCGATCCACCCCGACCCTGCGAGGTACTAAGATGACACTGTGCCTGTCGCAGACCCAGGGGGTGGAGGAGAAGGAAGAGCGAGTCCAGAGCCAGACTGGATCGCGCAGCAGACGGGCGTTGCCCGATGTCCTCGTGGAGGAAGAGATCCCGATTGGGGATCCAACCCAAGATGGCGTCGCAGCACGTGCGTGTGCGGAGGTGATTCCGAATGACCAGAGCGGCATCGAGTGGGAGATGATCGCGCCTCTGCGGTCGAGCAGCGGAAGTCGTTCACCTACTGCCAGACGGAATGGGCGCTCGAGTCGGAGAGTGAAGAGCCCAACTGCCGGTGAGAAAGAGAGACTTTGTGCCGAAGCCGAGACAGGTATTGCTGGGGAGCAGGTTGTAACCCTGCCTATACCTATGGTTCGGTCCCGTCCCCAAACCCCGTCCACACCCAAGGTTAGCCCCAAGGCCCTAGCTAAAGCCCCTGTCCCCGTCACTATTTCATTCGGGTCCAGTTCTAGCTTAGGGTTGTCCGGGGAGTCACGGGGTCCTTCCGAGGATCGGACTGGAAGTCTGGACTGGGGAACTTCGGATGATGGGTCGGAGGGAGGAGGGAGGATGTCCCGACAAGTGTCGGTATCCAGTGATTGCCCTAGTGTGCTAAGCATTACCGTTAGAAACACCGCACAGTACAAAGGAGTTGTTGAGCGATCTGAGGGTACGTCCAGGGTATCTTCGGGTGGGCCTGATGAGGAGTCGATAGAGGAGTCTATAGAACCCAGCTCCGAAGAACGGAAGGAGACTAGGTGGTGGTCCCCGTTATACGAGGGGTATGTAGCCTGGTTCGACCGCACCCGATTTATCCTAGAGAGGGAGGGGGTGGTTGATCACTGGTGGGCTGCCGGGGACTTTGATGACGAGGCATACCTTAGGGCCCTAAGGGTAAGGTGGGATCGTATCCAGGCAGGTATCCAGGCAGTCCTTATTATCCCAAAGGGGTCCGCAGGGTTGGATGACCCGGTAGAGACCGATGAGCCCCTGTCATGGGTGCTGCCCGGGGCGGCTGGCGAAAGTAAGTTGACCAGGGCTTGCCGAGCTGAACGGGCTGTTGCGGCAAAATACAGAAGGTCGCATGGGCTTGATTACCCGTATGTCCCAGAACCTCTAATGAGAGAGATAGAGGAGAATAGGGAGAGATGGCTTAAAAACGATATCCAGCACTATATCGTAGAAAAAGGGGGAGCCATTAAAGGAATTCAGGCCGAGCAGAGGGTGTCTCAACTTATGCGGGTCTGGAAGATAGGACGCAGTGTGTACATGCACAAAGTGGTGTATTGCAATGAGCGAGGGATACCACGGGAATACAGCGTGACTGTGCATGATGCCGCGGGGCGGGAGGTGAAGAAGCCGGATCCTCGACATTATTATTGAGTGCCAAATTAGAGTGGTCTGCTTTTTGTTTAGCGCTCCCTGCTGGTCAGTGAGTGAGATGGGCTTGCATTATTATGTCAATGTGATGATGTTGGCCATGTTATTTGTGTGTTCTTTTGCAGTGTTTCCTGGCGCAAGGTACACCAAATTTAGGTCCCAGCCGGGACGGTGGGTATTAACCAGGGGGAGTATGTAGCCATGCATAATAATGACTGCATACATCTTCCCTGTTGGCAGTAAGTCCTGGTAAGTACAGGCCTGCCAACCGTAGTTATGGAGGTTTTCCCTCACACCCTGGTGTGGTGCCCTGTGTAAGGAAGGGAGTGGCTGTATGCTCTGAGTCCCTGGATAGTGACATCAGAGATGCGCCTGCCCCCTGAGGTATAAAGGGCACAACACTGTCAGTTAGTGTTGTGCTTGCAAGGTGTTAACCAGCAGTTGTGTGAAGCAGCTGGTAAAATGTATGCTACGGCATAAGGGATTGGAGGAATACTTTTGTGACCCTAGTGCATAACTAGCGGTAGCAGAGTGACCAATCAAGTCTGTCTAAGCCACACTGTGTCCAGGGACCTGGCGCAGTGGTGATCTCCCTAGGAGAAAGGGAATCCTACTTCAATACGGGAGGGCGTACCTGGCAAAGGGACAGCACGGAGAGATGTGCGGCTAGAGCCGGCAGCTGCATGGGGCAGTCTGCTACATCTCAACCTACAATAAAGATGTCGTATTCAAAGAAACCCCCACTGTGTGAGTGTGAGATTACTCTGCAGTGGCAGTCACCACCGAGAAGGATTTCCTCACCAGGACCATCTCCCTGCGGAAGCATAGATCCTGATGAGGTGGAGGCGCTGCACGTGAAGTAAGTTGGACTCGTACCCACTGCCTCAGCTACCTGTCCTGATGATATCCTCTATAACACCAAGCGGGAGACTCAGGAGTCCTGTTACTTGCAGGTGCACCACCACACACGACCTTGTAATGGGGACCGGTTAGAGTATAGATTTATCACAAGATTACTAACTGCTTTTTTGGAAGATGAAACCGTTGATGTACTATACCTACTATTGTGTGTTAGTAACACGACTTTTTATTATTTTACCAGCCTGCATATTAATTTTCACTCATATGCCACTCCAAAACCGGTGAAAGTTTGCATCCTTTTAACCTGCACACCTATAACGCGCAGACTTCTCTTTATTGGTTTTGGCGCCAAATAAATCTGTCAGGTTTCTTAAGTGGTGTATAAGGTCTCTGCTCCAAAGCAGATTTGTAGCGAAAAGTAAGATTAATTATTTGAAATATTAATACATAGTCTCTCGACTTCGAAGGCAAATATTTAACGCTCGTGTATTTGGAGCAAATTGCACCATTTTGCATATGTATTTCCCGCTGTATAATGCAGAGCAATTGTTGAAGGAAAAATTATGCCCATTTTGGCTTTCAGATACATTTTTAAAAGTTTTGCTAGCCAGCAAGCCATTAACAAAATGGTTTTCTTTATTGCCAGCGCTTAACAGCAAATCAAGAGACATGATCCATAGTTCACTTATAGTGCTATAACAGAACTCTCCAACTTTGTAAACTGCGGCCACATTCTGACTTTGTTTAGCAGTCTAGCATCAAACATCAACATGCATTAGAAACAATCCAATGGAAGCATTATGAATCTTTAAGGTAACCCCTTTATGCAGACGGCTCGGTCGCCTCTCTGCTCCATTTGTTGCCTACAGCATCAAGGGTCTGACCGTCTGAAATATTTGTGATTTTTTTGGCTCCTACTAGCAATAGATTACCTCTCAGCAAAGCATTAAGGCAGATGCACACCGAGTCTGGTTACAACTTAAAATACGGATAATATGTAGAGAGAAAGAGTAAGCACTAGACAAAATGAATCCGACTCGGAGGCGCGCGTAGGCTCTAAATGACAGAAGGATTTAATCAGGCATTGTGACCTGGAGATTACACTAAACAACACAATTCTCTGACGTTAGTTTCGATGCCGCGTGACACTTCTCAAAGAGTCTTTCACACGCCATAGCGAGAGACCGCTGCCCAGCCAGGCGAAGCGGTAGACCCTAGCCTAAATCACAATTTGAGAAAGGAATGCATCATTGCCATTAAAGAATAATCTATATTAGATGATAATGATATGCAAATAAGCATTTCCCTTAAATCAATGCCCATAGCCGGAGCTCCAATATAGTTATCTAGGACTTCTTAACGTGATCGGTAGTAGGGCTTATAACTACTTATGGATTTTAACTTTAGCCAATCCAAACTCAGAAATATGCGGTTTTGCGGCATAGACATAGGATCAGAAAACACCTAATGTTAGTTAGTAGCGCACAGTAATACTTTTTATTCAGTAGATAAAACAATGCATTTGTATGCGTTACATGTGTGACGGTACCCCAGCCTTTTGCCATGATGAGAGAATTAGGTCCGCCGCCGATAGGCACAAACTGTCTAGAACTCGGTTCAGCTCTTTGCGCTATCACAGTAAATCCCGCAGCACAGGCCAGAGCTGTGGTTAATGAGAAAAATAGTGGATTTCCTACTGATACCAAACAAATATGCTGAAATATGATTCAAAATACAGATTCCCCAAATCGAAGCCCAATCTATATGTACTTCATGGCCAGCAAGGACCTGGATTAGGTACTGTATATGCCTAGGTGTCAGAATTTATATATTAACCCCTTACCAGTCTAGGTATCGGGTCTAGGTATGAGATCCCATTGTTAACCAGCCGACTGAGCGTCTTGCTGCTAATTGCGGTCGTAAATAAAGGGCTTTATAATTGCTTAACTGGACCAGCGAGCGCACTTAGCGACTCTCTTTGGTCCCTGTGAGTGAAAGGACTCAGAAGCTCTGAGGTTCCAGTGTGAATCAAGTTACTGCATTCGTCGTCCAGACGGTGTCAGGGCTTGTGTGCAGAAGACCTAAGGACAAGAAGCCTTACAAGATCTAGCCTTCATGAACGCATCAATTCGCGGAAACGATCCGTTTTTGATCGCAACCCCTAAAATAGGTCCGGGGATGGTTAGCAAGCCTAAGGCTTTAACCCTAAACCTATCTGGAATAGGTTTGCCCACCCAGAACCTGTATTGGTCCACAAAAAGACTTATTTCTTTTGTTCACTGACTCCCGCGTGGTCGAAATAGCGTTTAGTTCCTACACTAAAAAGAATTCCAGAAGGCACCGGCGGCTATAGGCAGTACGGGAATCTAGTCTATCCAGGTTTGTATTGTAGCTATGTCTTTATTTATATAGTCAGCCATTAATGACATAGCGCTTTACAGCCCCAGTAATACACATGACGAATACAATCATATAAATAACAAATAATACAAATTACACATAATGCGAAGAAGATGTTCAAACATAAAATTAACATATAGAAGAGGAGTTCCCCTAGCCCAGAAGAGTTACAATCCTAATTGATTGGTAATGGAAGACGTACCGATGAAGTAGGAGATGTTCTGGTAATCGTGACGTACCTGCCAAGGACGCCAAGGCTATGGATGAGGTGATAAATTCTCAGCCATGGAGCTACTCACTAGCTTCGTTAGCAGGGTGTGTTTTAAGGTGAGGCTCTTAAGGTGGGATAGAGAGGTGCTACTCAGATATTGAGGGACAAGGGCCATTCAGAGGCACTGTGGCGGCGCCTTGTGAGCATGCAGTGAGAAAGGTTTTAAGGCAGAGCAGAAGATACAGAAGGTCTATGAGAGAGAAGACATCCTATGAGCAGAACGCAAGAGCGGGATGTGTATAGTAGAAGAAATTAGGGCTGAGATGTAAGGAGGGAGCCAGAAGAGTGTAAAGCCTGTTAAAAGTGAGGAGAAGAATTGAGTGAGTAGCGGGATTTGATAGGAAGCCAAAGAGGGATTTTCAGCAGAGAGAATGCGTGAAGATTTAGGAGAGAGAGTAAGTGATTCTGTTAGCAGCTGTAGGATAGATTGTAGAGGGAGACAGGTGAGAGGCAGGAAGGCTGGACGCAGGAGGTTACCGGAATCCATGCTGGAGCATGAATGAGGCGTCTGTCGTCAGAAGTTCTTAGCAGTCGAACACAGAGGAAAGGCGTTATATTTGTAAGATTGCGGAGGAAAAAGCGACAGGTTTTTTTTATGCTACCTTTTGAAGGTGAGAGGAGAATGTGAGAGAGGAGTCGAATGGCTAACCCCCTAGGCAGCATAGCTTCTAGCCTTAAAGGGTGAATGACAGTACTTCCAACAGTATGTGGAAGGAGGTCGTAGGGCCAGGTTTGCGGAGCGAAGTGATGAAGGAGCTCTAGTTTTGAAATGTTAAGTTAAGTGGGGAGATCCACCCAGGATGTATAGCAGAAGACATTCAGAAACTTTTAGTAGTACAGCAGGTGTCGAGGTCAGAGGCGCTTGAATAGTAAAATTTGTGTGTCATCAGCCATTGAGAAGCATGCTTTCGAACCCAAGCAGATGTGAGTAGAGCACCTAGGGAGGTCTGCTACAGAAACAATAGAAGAGGTAACCAAGGACAGAGCCATGGGGTTAAACCCACAGAGAGATCATAAAGGAGCGAGGTGTATCGCAGAAGAGAGCAGCAGATGACACTGACAAAGTTTTACGAGCGGAGAGGAACGGAAAGAGAGATCCAGAATAGGCGTTTGTTATAGGGGAATACCAAGAGAAGAGATGGTTTTCTGAAGAAAAGAGGGTGATCCGCTAGTATCAATGACGAGCAGAGAGGAATGAGTAAATGAGCGAGAGTAATGAAATCTGTCTTTGGCAGCTATGGATGGTCATTAGTTATTTTAGCTGAGGGCTGCATCAGTGTAGTGAGAGCCCCCCAGGCAGAGAGACCAGATTGTTAGAGAGTTCTAGGCAGAAATATGCTGTAGGAACTGCCCAGCAAGCGAGAGAATACAATTACGTTCAAGGAGTGTAGAGACAAAAGGCAGGAGGGAGACAGTTAGATAGTTAAAAAGACAGGTAGGGTCAAGCTGTGTTTGGTAATGTAAAACTGCTTGCATGTTGAAGGCGGGAAAGGTATCAGAGTGAGGGAAGAGGGTAATGCATGTGAGTGTAGGCATGAGGAATAGTAGTAGGAGCCAAGTATTTTAGGAGATGGGAGGCGACTGGGACAATAAGAGGACAGGTAGTAGAGGGAGAATGAGAGATCAGCAAGCTCGATCACATCCTACTCGTGACAGTAAGAGAAAAAGCAAGTCAAGGAAGCGCAGGAGGAGAGTTAAGGTGCTTCAGAATGCGGAGAAGGATACAGAGGGGATCGTACCTCACGTATATGGATTACCACACTTGAAATAGTCCAGCAAAGTCCTCGAGGTGAGATGGAATGGAAGAATATAGGGGCAGCAGAGGGATGTGAAATACTGAGGTCGTAGGGAGTCAAAGACAGAAGAAGAGTCGGCACATGGGTTAGATTGGTTTGCGTAGTTGATTATGTGAAGAAAATAGTTTGTTGAGCCTTGAGACGAGCAGGCAAAGTTGAAACAGGATAGCACCATAACTTGTAGTGAAGGAAGTCTGCGCGAGTGTAAGACATGCATTTCCTCCAAAGGCATCAGAGAGAACGAGTCATCTAGGTGTCCCCTTGCCCCTGAATCCCTATGTGCTATCAATTGTACATGTATCTATGCTTTTCATTTTGCTGTTAGCTTCGGCAAAATACAACTCCGCATCTTGTTAAACTCTGTGTTCATTGGCAATCTAAAGATCATCTGGTAGTC
Organism: Ascaphus truei; assembly: GCA_036426205.1. Taxonomy (NCBI): domain Eukaryota; kingdom Metazoa; phylum Chordata; class Amphibia; order Anura; family Ascaphidae; genus Ascaphus; species Ascaphus truei. The sequence continues at coordinate 260,500,568 of CM071569.1, read as the reverse complement.
CAATCAACGACGATCAAGCCCAACTATGCCATATATGACTGCCTCAGTCTGGATGGGTGAATGCAGGTAGCCGCTCTGGAAGGCTATAAGAGCACTGAAATATTTTGCAGTATGTAGTATCGTTTATCCTAAGTACTGAATAAGACAATTGCCATTTGAAAATAGTCAAGATGAATACGCGTACTTCGGGGAATACATGTCATATTAAAGATTCTTTATGGAAATGTTCAAACACACATTTAATTAATTACTACAGTTATATTTATGAATTGATGTAATTCTATTAATACGAAACAATCAAGTAACAAAAGGTGTATATAGAAAGAATAAGACCAGATCCCAAGGGATATTCGACACAAAATGTTAACTTAAGAGGTAATGTCTATGTAACAAGTAAATATAAGACACTAGCCCTATGCCTGGCCAGAACATGTGCTAGTGTCTGCAGTGGCAGGCAGTAGCAGCGATTGAAAATTTCAGCTCAGGTGCGAAAGTTGCGTAATTACGGTCGTCCCAGCTGCCTCGTTAAAGGACTTTAAAAACCCAGTGCTCACACATGCTGCCTGTCTGAACCAGTGCAAGAAAACACTGGAATGCTGCGAGGAAAAATGCTTGCTGTAAAGCAGCCTAAGGCTTTCTCATAATACCTGTTATGCGATTATTGAGACTCTGGACTTTGAAACAGCCCTTGTCTGGGAAAGCCGGAAACGACCTGATCAGGACTGATCTTTTCCTATTTTTATGTTTACTAAAAACAAGCGTGTATTATTTTTATGCCATATTTTTTTGGAGGCTAAGAATTAAGTAAATTCAGAAACCACGTGTTGTTGCCATTTGACCTTGCGCACATCATGGTGTTTAGAAGTGCGCACGACTTGGAGCATGACGGCCGCTCAAATAGCGCCAAAAAATACATTGAACTTTTTAGAGTTTATACCCGAGCAGGCCCCAACCAACAGAGGGAGAGAATGAAGATGAAAGCACACGTAGGGACCAAACAACAACGACTATTACAATAGTAAAGTCAGCTCCTAATCCACAGCAGTCACGCACAGGAAACAAGCCATTCAGAAACACACATGTTGTTGACATTTGACCCTGCAACAGATCTAGGTCTTAAGAGCCTAATTATATCATCCAAGTCTAAAGATGCGTGTAGAGAACATGTACGTGTATATGGCGGACATGCGTATTTCCCTTTGTTGACGTTTAATAACTGGTGTTCGCTAAGTCCGCGCGGACTGCACATTAAGTCCTTGCAATGAACTAAGGTATGACTACATACATCCAACATGAGCGATGCAATTAGACCAAACATACAGAGTCGAGTCAATGTTTGCTCAAAAACACCGGTGGTGCTCCGTCGGTAAAATGAGAGGATAGCCCGCCCTTTATTATGTGTTCCTTCTGAGCTGATTCAAAACATAGGCTAACTTACTCAAACTGCCCGTGTTTGTATTATGCAGCATAGCCACACATCTACAATATGCTGGCTACATCTATGTAACAATAGATAAAGCGTGCGCTCTTACCTGTTCTTGACACATAAGGTGAATCGCGTAGGCCAGAAGTTAGAGCGCAAATGCCATTTGGGACAGGGTGCTGCAAAGATAATAGATTCAATAATATATTATGCTTCTGTATGAAGATGCGTTAAAATTGATAATGAATGATGCAGCAAAGGTCTCCTGCGTAAGCACGAGGAAATCAAGAAATGTTGTATTTCTAACTTTTTAACATTACAGCGATTGAAGCGCGTCTCCAGAACTTCAACGCATCAGTAATTTAAGACATCCGGTGACCCACTGCTTTCCACAAACAGTATATACCTCAAAGCAAGTGCAGTATCTCCGAAACTTTAAAGTTCCACGTCACGCGGGCCAATAAGAAGGCGAAAAGCTGATGTCACGCTTCTTTATGCTTGCAGGGCGCAGGAGCTGTGAAACAACAAGGCATTACATTAACTCTGGTAGCTGAGCGGAATGCTACCGCAGTCCTACAGAGAGTGTGTATCTCCAGAAGAAGGGGATCCTATGCGCTTACAGGAATGGGGTTCAGGTCCGGAGACCCCTGCTTCCATCCTATTGTTATGCCGCCTTTAAGACTCCTAGCTAAAATAAACATTTGAAAAAGCCACAATTTGTGAAAAATTCTAAATACAGGTATAGTAAGTGTACTTTATACTTTTTTGCTATTTATCGGTCAGCCATACTATATTTAAAAATGTTTGGTTCAAAAACACATGAAAATGTTGTGTTTAAAGGACCCACCGTAGCAAACGTGCACACCCTCTACAATTCAATTTGTCGTTTTGTTCTCCAATGCAACTATAACAACACATCACTGCGAAATGCTCAAAAGAAATAGATTGGCATATCACTAGAGTCTAGGCGCCAAGGTGTCACCTTTCCTGTCTCACCCTTAAATACTTTCTGGGCAAGCTACCAGCTACCTCAAACAAGTGCCTCACCCTACACATTACAGCAACTATCACTGAGTCAGGAATCCAAAAGACTATATGGTCCCAAGGCTCAACAAAGTATCCGGAGTTTTCCTCCTTCTGACTTCCGTGCACCCTGGAACTGGAACAACCTACTAGGAGACTCTCAATCCACCACCAGCTTAAGTTGTTTCAAATCTAGGCTGTCTCACACTTAATATGGGTCTGTAATGTGTAATACCTCATAAATATATTTTCTTTAAACTGTGCACGCAATGTCTCTGTATATATGTATACCTTTCATTTATGTTAACTGACTTGTAACCATGATTATTTGTTTTACTCTGTGCCAGGACATACTTATGAAAACGGAGAGGTAACTCTCATGTATTACTTTCTGTAAAATATTTATAAAATAAATAAATAATAATTATTTCTCGTTTAATTCCTGTTATGGTTATATGTTTTCTTCGATGCTCTCTAGAGGCAAAGGAGAAACAAAAAAACAAAATAGTTTCCTGGACAAGATCTTCTGTTAAATGAGGAGGATTTATTAATGTACGTTAGGGGTTAACGCAACCGATCTGGGGTTAACGCCCATTCAAGACAATTGGAATTAATGTTGGATCAGGTGCGTTAAACCTAACAGGACCTTAAATGAATTAACCCATAAGTTTGTTTGTTTTTTCCACCTAGAAAAAGTGTATCATTGCGTTGAAAGTACTTGAATTCACATATAGTTTACTTGCTTATTACACTCGTAGTCTCCACTTATATTCTCTGCTGTTTCTGGGGGATTAGCTCTTTCATGTGCTGAATTATTTACTTCCTTTTGTTTTTGTGTGCCCTTCGTTGAAACCATGAAGGTTTTATGTTATCCACTAAATTTTAAAAAAAACACCTAACTGAGAGCTTTGAATTAATCTTTTACTTGGACACTTTAATGTGAAACCCTTTACGTCATTGATTTGGCAAAATTGGTTATAACTACCGATTGGAATATGGTGAGGGATTTTGTCCTTTTTTACTACAGATCACATCACTGCAAACGAATGATTACACATTGCTGACCATAAGCCTAGAATTGTAAACATTCTTAGCTGGGATTCAGAAGGTAGCCAGAGGGGTTACAAACAATTTCTAATGTAATGAATGCAATAAACAAACATGGTCGTTCTGCGGAGAAAACTATGACCCATACCACATTATTATATCATTGGGTCCAATTCATATTGCAAAATGTAACAACTCTCTAGTCCACAAGTGTCTTTGAAGTGAGTGAATATAAACACCCACAAAACAATGTATGGTGAGATTAAAAAAAAAGTGACAAAAACCCACCATACCTATGTACAGAAAAGTACAAATTAACCACTTGTGAGAACTGTTGGATGTCTCAGACAGGGCGACAATGCAGGTCTATTCCCATTCTCTCTTGGATACCTGCTTCACAGCAGCCAGGATTCTGGGTCATGACATGCAAGATGAGCATTCACGTGTCAACTTTTAATTCTTTCCCATTCTAACATGTTGTCTGCTGTATTGTACAGTTTTTCTAGCACATCCTGGGTTTAAAAGTATATGTCATACCAAAAAATTAAGTAAAGTCAAAAACGCTACCCCAAGTGTAAAATATAATATAGTGATAATAAGTGCACGTGGGGACATAAGACCGTATTCACAAAGATCCCTGTGTGTGATGAAATAAAAATGAGTACATATATAACTATATCTATTGTATAGGATTATTATGTTGTTAATGTCTGGTTAATTCAAGAAAAGTCTTTAAAAAAATGATTATTGAATAAAAAATACTGTGCAGTAGTAAAGTTCAGTGAAGTCAGGTAGGAAATCGTCAAAGCAGACGGTGGGTTGTTTTACTCCTGAGAATCTCCAATCATCCTAACACATCTGATATTACAGCTAAGGGATGTTTATATAGGGGCCGCGTGCGCTACGCCGTTCACACGCGGCACTTATAATTGGTGAGTTAGTAGCCGTCTATACCAGGGCCGCACACGGCAGTGAGCGTGGCATCGGTCGAAGCGGGGGAAGACGGGAAAAAGAATCTTTTCGCGCCGTACAGCGCTGAAGTATGTATGTATGTTGTATGTGGTCTACACAAATGTTAATAAATATTTATTTTACCCACGGGGTTGTTTTTTTTATTACATAATAAATCAACATACATGACACACACACCACCACACACCACCAAAAATAACACACAGTACCTGCCACAGCTCGCACACCACACAAAAAAGCGTGCGGCACCAAGCACGCGCGTCCACAGGCACGCGCTCGCGCACGGACGCACACTCTACAGAACAGCCCTAGGTTTGGGAAGAAGTGGATTAAGAGAAAGTACCTCGAGAAATATCACCGGACCTGGGGACCTGGATTTGGATACAACTAGATGATCGGAACACGCACTGCTGGGGCACTACTCACGTAACTGCGGAGTTTTGTGTCAATCCGTTGTCTAAAAGAGACCCTTTCCGTTTGATATTGATATGCTTACTATTGTCGGATTGGACCCATCCGTGCTTAAAAGGGTTTATTAGAGGCGGGTTAAATCCAGTTAATATTTTATTCACGACACCTGTAATCTCGTTGCTACGTTATGCCAACAGCTTCTAAAAACTCAAAAAAAATTCACCACCATCTCAGAGTGACAAGATACTCTTAAAAGACACAGTTTGCCTCCTTACTGTAACGCCAGTAATATGCCCGCGACCTGGCCATCCCAGTACTGAAGTGAAGTGAGTAGTAAGGTTTATAAACGCACACAGCAGTGAGGGCGTGACCGGAGGGTGGGTGCGTATGCCGGGCCTGTAGAGAAAAGGTTAGCAGGATACTTGCAATTGTCCTGGTATGAGAGTTTTGGCTAGTAATGGTCCGTTGGTGCCCAGAGTTCAGGGGTTAAAGAGATCACGTAATCAAGTCACATAAGCCAGTGTTCGAGATAGGGAGAAGGCAGCGTAAACGTATCCGCATGCAGGGCCAAGGCAGGAGAAAGCAGGATAATCCAATTCAAAGCACGAGTTCAACAGGGAGATCCAGGGGTAAAACAGGACTAGGAACAGCACTGAAAGGAAAACAGGAGAGCCAAGCATAGAGATGCACACAAAATGGAAGATTAAAATAAAAACAGGAGTCACAAGAAGCTATGCCGATGCAATGAGCTTAGGAGGACAGACAGGGAGTATAAGGAGGGTGCACCACTGGGAGAGACGAGCGAGGAGCAGAGGGGGAGTGAGGGGTTGCAGAGATAGGTCAGAAAGAGAAAAGGAGGAGGACAGGTAGATCAGGAAAGGGGAAAGGAAATGGCTTGCACACTAGGAGGGGCGGAACCAAGGGATCAGGGAAAAGAAGACCTACAAGTGGGAGCGTGGTGCGCGCGCCTTCTGAAGGGATGGATGCGCGCGCACGTGTGTGCCAGGGACGTGAGGAGCGTCGTGCCGCCGCGGGGAGGTCACAAGGACGGCGGACGGGCAGGAGGAGCAGCTGAAGGATTGGTGGTAACGTGGCAGGACAAGGAGAGGGAATAGAGGGCGCCCGTTGAGGGAGGGAATCAGGAATTTGGGGATAGCGCGCACCTTGCGGGGAACGCGTGTTGGTAATGTGACGGGGCGTTTGGCCGTCCCGGACAGGACGCGAGGAACGGGTGCGGGAGAGGAAGGGAAGAGATGAACAAGGAGGTGGAGGAAGGCAAGAGGCAGGGAGAACAGGGGTGACGGGGAACACATTGAGAAGCAGGAATCCCTGACACCGTCACACTTACAAATCACAAAAAAAGTTCTGGGACTGCTGAAACATGAACTGAGTTACTGCTATATGTGTAAGTATTTTATATTAATTTTAGACATTTTACACTAAAGTTTAACTCTTGAAGGAATCATACAAATTGTTTTTACAAACAGTTCATACTGTAACGTAGAACCTATCATTCCCACTAATATTACTAATAAAAATACCATCAATTTTAAGGGATTACATAAACAGCTATAAAAATACCGTAATCAGGAATAAGAGCAATTATTATATCATTTATTAAAATTTATCTTGCATAGTACTTGACATTTGTAAAGTGTAACTGTGGCTCTCCCCTACAGAATACCACCAATTGGTGGTGTTCTAATAAATTAATCAATGTCAAATAACAGTATAAAAAAAAACCAGATAGACAATAGTATACTGGCCCTTTATAGAACTGCAGCTCAACCAGGAAAGGATCCTCCCTTGATCCTCAGACCAGTATTGTCCAGTAGAAGTATGGATGTGGTGGTATCAGATGATATAAAAAAACACTCAATTAGTGACAAACCTACTGTAATGTGACCACCTGAATATAATAAAGTGAAAAAATAAAAATATGAGGAACATGAGAAAGCAAAAAAAGGAGGATACTTTCCTAAACGTGTAGTTCCCTGTCGGTGGTGAGGTTTCGGTCCACTGAAGGCCACATAGCCCTCGCGAACGGGCTCTAGGTCCTGCTGTCCAGAAAACGGAAGCAGGGGAACCGCGAGTCTCAACGCGGCTACCAGCGCCGGAAGCATTTTCCCTTTCTAGGCCATGTATTACTTACGTTGTTTTCATTAGTTGCATATATTTTATTTCCATTTGCGATGTCGTCCTTTCCTGGATTACTACAAGGACAGCGATTGTCCACCAACAATTATCATATAGGAACCTGAGACCAAAATCCGAGGGATACCTTCACAACTAAGATACCGTGATGTGAAGAGCTCCAGTTGTCAGTGTGAGTATAGTTGTATCTCCTATCAGCTTTCTTCCCCATTATTACTCTAAATGATTTGCTTTATTTTATATATAACATAGCCTTACGTCAGTTTGCCTCTTCCCTGGTCCTTGCCTCGGTCAGTCCTGTTAGATGTGCAGGGCAGTGGAAAGGGTTCCATTCCTTCCGTAGGGCCTGTGTGTGTAGTTACAGCCTTGAATGATGTATCGTTTCCAAGGGGTGGCATTAACAACTTCTGAAGATGTAAATCTGTGGATACTGGTTGGAAACCACACCCTGTCTGCGTGTGGGCCAATCTGTATCTGGCTCTGGCTGCTATGAGTCAGAGTTAGAGGGACCACTCCCCCAAAGATGATAAATTCTGACTCCTCCCAAATTTAGTCAGTTGTTTTGTTTGTTAAGTTGACACTTCCCAGGATTGGAGTGTCTAAGAAGGATAGACCAAGGGAGCCTCCCCTCCCACCCATTGAGGGGGTGGGGAGGGAAGATAAATTAGGCCTAAGTCAGGGCTCTGATTTGTGAGAGGAGAGAGAGAGTCTGAAGAGAGAGAGGAGGAGAGAGAGAGAGAGGAGAGAGAGAGAGAGAGACGAGAGAGAGAGAGAAAGAGAGAAGCATGAGATATCAAGAGAAAGAAATAAGTGAGTTGACTGCAAATTAAACCCATCCAGAAAGACCATGGATTGTATTATAAACCTGTCTTTGTGTATGGAGGATATCAGTTGGGGAACCCCACCTGGAACATCCACAGAGGATCCCTGCTGGGGTTGGAGGCGCGCACCAATTGAGACCAAGGAACACTGTCCTTCCTGTCACCTGTTTCTCCCCACACCACCACATAGCGCTCAGCCCTCCTGTTACCTACAGGTCTGTACCGATCAGGTATGTAGCAGAAAAGAGCATCCCTCACCCCCCCACAATCTCACTAGGGGAGGGGTAGGGGGGGTGTTTGATGGGCGACAATTATATGTTATTTTCATGTTTTATTTCATGGTTATCACAATTATGTTTTGTCAATAATTGAGAGTGTTTTGTATATACATTTGTGACTCTGCGCGCACCACATATCCACTTATTATATGTACTGACAGTGTATGAAAGTGATGTGCAGATAAGTTGTTGTGCTTGGTGTTTACATGCACGAGTTCCGGCCTATGAGAGTTGTAATCATTGAGTTAGATAAAGTGACTTGCCCAACGGTACAAGGGAGATCACACCTAATGACGTCCTCCCTACCCCCCCCCCCCCATCAAACACTACACTTCTAAAGTAAACCTGCTGTAATGCCAACATTGAACACAAAGTTCATTGTTTTACAATATAATTAAAGTGGTTTTAATGTGAAACTGGCAAAATTTTTAATCTTCTGTATTTGGTCATTAACCCCCAACCCAAAGATAAATATTGTATTTGCAGCAATCGGTGCATACATGTATAGTGACGTTTGCGATACTAAGTAAGAATCCCAGAAGAACAGGGGCATTACGGCCAATATGACCTGGCTGGAAGAGTTGAGGCCGAGGCGAAGCCGGATGGACTTTAACCAGCCAGGGGCCATTATTGGCCAAGTAATGCCCTGTCTTCGGGGAATATTATTACTATATAGGCTAAATGTAGGTTATTCGAAATAATAGACACTTGTCGTATATAAATAGATTTTTATTAAACATAAAATGGTAAATAATACATGATGATGAAACAACTCTTATACGCTTAACTGCAGGATATCTAGATCCATCACACTGCCGCCCCCCTCTGTACCCCCCCCCCACACAAAGACACACAACCAGCTCAACACACAAACAGCAGAATACACACACCAAACTTGCTGCCAACACACACACATCACACACTGGAGCTTCTACACACAACACAGCAACCTCTACACACACACACAACAAAACAGCACTATACACCACACACACACACACACACACACAAACACACACACACACAAACACACAAAGCTCTACACACACCACACACACACACACACACACAACAGCTCTACACACCACACCAATACAGTTAGCTCTCCCACACACACACAACACAGCGCTCTATACAATCAAAACTATGCTGCATACACACATGCTACACCCATACACACTGCTGCTGACACGACGCACACACACACCAGCTCATACAAAACACACTAGCAGCTCTACACACAACACAGCCGCTCTACAAAAACAAACTGCTGGCTACACACACACAACAAAACAACAACACCACTGCTTGCTGCTTTACCATAAACACTGTTTACTGACACACACACACAGGCACACACAACACTGCAGCCACATAAAAAATGCAGCCACTTATAAACTTTGCAGGGAACTCTGCCCCCCAATTCAAATGAATTGCTCAGAAAATCTTCAGTCAGCTCGGGAGGGGGAGGAGTCAACCCGGGCTGATACTTCCTGACCAATTCCCCGGCAGTATCAGAGCTGTTAATCATTGACCAATCCCCTGCCCTGTCTCAGCTGTTCTGAAGTGATTGGCTGGAAATAAACACATTGTGAAATTACACATTGCATGAATGCTAAATTCCGGGCATTACTGAATGGATAATACCAGGATTTTAACCATCAGAGAGCAGGGTTTTCAATAATACCTGGAATTTACTTCATTTAGCCTATAATTAAAGTAATAACCCCGAAGAACAGGGTATTACTGACAATAATGATTATTACTATTATAGGCTAATGTAGACTTTTTTCATAAATTAATATACACTTTTGTATTTAGTTATATAGATTTTTTCATTAAAATAAAATGGTAAAACATGAAACCATCTCTATATACGTTACATTGCAGATATCTATATCCACACTCTTGCCACCCACTGTGTACACACACACACACCACACACACCACACACACACCACACACCACCACAGAAGCTCAGCACACCACCCCCCCCAAACTAATGACACACACACACCCACACAACCACACACACCACACACACACACACACACTGGAGCCTACACACATAACACAGCACCATCTACACGCACACACACACACAGCAGTCTACACACACCACACACACACACACACAACACACACACACCACACAACCAGCAGCTCTACTAACACACACACACACACCACAGCAGCTGCACACACACTCACACAACAGCTCTACACACAAACACAACACACACACACCAAAACACAGGCGGCAACAAACCAGCTCTACACACACAAACACACACGCCACCACAGCAGCTCTACACACACAACACACACACACACACACACCACACACACACCACCACAGCAGCACTACACAACACAACAGCCGTTACACACACACACACACACACAGTACACAGCAGCTTATAAACTACACAAAGAACACAGAGCTCTACACACACAACACAAGTAGCTCTACACAAAGAACACAGTAGCTCTGCACACACACCACACAGCAGATCTACACACACCACCACAGCAGCTCTTACACACACACACACACCAATTTACCAGCAGCTCTCAAACACACGCACACACCCACACACCACAGCGCTCTAGACACACACACCAAAAAACACATCAGCTCTAACACACACACACACAGCAGCAGCTATTACCCACACCAACACCCGCAGCTCTACACACAAAACATGACTTACACCCATAAACACTAACACGTTGCTGACACTGACTTTTATTAGACCATTCCACTCTTTCCACTTCCCACAAGCACCTTTTGTTTTAGATTGTATCACTTTTTTCTTAACTCACAATCTTTTTTGTTTGATGGGCTTTTTATCTCCAATCCCGGGAACCGCTATGCGTACCAGCTTTGCTCCCTCCTATGCCAACCTTTTTTAGATTGGGGGAGTTGGTCCATGTTTGGAGAAACAATCCTATCGACAATTGATCAATTTTTATAGACGGTATATAAGATGATTTGATTTTTATTTGGGATGGAGGGTAGATTCCCTTTTGTGTTTATTGAATATCTTAATCACAATGGATTTAAATTTAAATTTCACGATACAGATGTAACGGTGGCCCCCCTGTCTACCACCCATCTCACATTGCCCCTGGTAGCCACACTGTGTCCAGGGACCTGGCGCAGTGGTGATCTCCCTAGGAGAAAGGGAATCCCACTTCAATACGGGAGGGCGTACCTGGCAAAGGGACAGCACGGAGAGATGTGCGGCTAGAGCCGGCAGCTGCATGGGGCAGTCTGCTACATCCCAACCTACAATAAATATGTCGTGTTCAAAGAAACCCCCACTGTGTGAGTGTGAGATTACTCTACAGTGGCAGTCACCACCGAGAAGGAGTTCCTCACCAGGACCATCTCCCTGCGGAAGCATAGATCCTGATGAGGTGGAGGCGCTGCACGTGTAGTAAGTTGGACTCGTACCCACTACCTCAGCTACCTGTCCTGATGATATCCTCTTATAACACCAAGCGGGAGACTCAGGAGTCCTGTTACTTGCAGGTGCACCACCACACTCGACCTTGTAATGGGGACCGGTTAGACCACACGGGCCAATGTGAGATTGGGTGGGTCAGACAAGGGGGGTCCAGCCGTTACACTAAATTACTTATTTTAACTACTGTAGTTACATGCTGAATATATATAATATAATTAATATTTAGGCTTGAAATCATGTTCATTGCTCACTTTAGCTCTTGTGTAAGCTTTTCTCATGGATTTTGGTGCATAGCCTCTCAAGATTTCTTGATTGCGATTTCTTTGCTTCTATCTCAAGGTTGGTATCCTGATTGCAGATTCTTTTTACAATTTTCAAATATTATCCAACTGGTATGCCCTCAATGAGATGTTTAGGGTAGGCACTGTTTGCTTGCCGCAGATAATTTGTTCTTGTGGTCTTTCTATAAATACTCATTTTGCGGAGTCCATCCTCCTCTATTGAAACATTTTTTGTCCACAAAGTTAATACTTTACTAATTTCTACTTTCAATTGGAGATTAAGTTAGAATTAAAATTCTTTACAAAATATATACATTTTCTCCTTCCATATTAGGAAGATATTATCTATAAACATAAGCAATGTTAAAACATGGTCCCTACTAGCCAGGAGACTCAGAATTGAGCACAACCAAAAATCAAATTGTAACAATAAGACAAAGATCAGGCCTAAATACACAAAAAAAAGCACAAAACTAAGGAGTGCAAAGAGCCCCAAATATGTGATTACTAGCAGTCTGAAAATGTGATGATGAAACAGTAACGTTCTCCGTCCTGCTCCAGCAGGGTAACAAGACCTCCTCTAGCTGAGAGCTACAGTAGAAAATAAAAAAGAAAGAAAGAGAGTAAACAAGGGTGTGTTCCAGAAGGGTGTGGATGTCCCTTTGTTACTATCCAAGGCTCACTTTACACTGATATTTTGTAAGTGCAATCTGTGACTGCCGACATGTACTTGGGAGAAATTTCATGGATGAAAAGGCGGGCTTGGCATAAAAAGTTTGCTCACCTCTGGCCTAGTAGATGGGACTGTTACCATTGTTATTCTTATGCATGCAGTAAAACTGTAACTCTTACCCATGTGTGGATTATTGCAAGCGGTCCTATAATGGGGTTATCCCACATAGTAGGATCCCGTCAGGTGGAGGCGCTGCCACCCGATGGATCAGACACACCCCAGGCTCCCAGCAGCCGATGCCCAGGCCTCCTGTGAGCCACAGGTAAAGCACCACACACACCGTAGCCGCCATATCTCCCAGGGGGTGGGGGAAAGTGCGCTACAAGTATATATTCAGTATTGCTGTATAATGCAAGTATAATAAGGGCTGGTGAGCTTGAACATAAACGGGCCAAATGTCATCATAATGAAAATTGTGTTTTTGCTGTAATATTCCATTTTCCTTTCTCACTTGTATCATAGAAGCTTCTTATTAAGTTGCAGTTTCCTTACCTGGGGGGTTTATGCTATCGCAAACTTGCTAGATTTTGTACATTTACATTTGCATAATAATGCAGTTTATGGCTTGGGTAATTCCTCTTATTGACACTCAACCATTTACAAACCAGTGCACACAGGGAAAAATTGTAGAAAAGCAACTGGATACATTAATGCAGAAACCTGTGAGATGAAAATGCTTTTATTTCATATAGTTTTGCTCCAGAGTCGCCCTAATAGACACATGGAAATGTTGGTATACATCTCAAGTTATCAATGATGAGTCACTGTCTCAAAAGACTGACCCCAGGGAAAATATTTATTAAAGACTACTATCAGTTACCATGGCATGCACCACTTACAGTAAGACATAATGTCATAATACATGCAAATCATCTCTGCATTTTGCAAACAGACTGTGATCAGTCTCTATGGTGCTTGGCTGGTTTAATATGTAAATGTGCTATTGTAACTGCATATATCTTTGCAATTTACATGTTATTTTTCGTAAGTTAATGTGGCTTAATTTAACTCCAGGTACGTTTTTCTCACAGCTTGTGTTCCTGCATTTTGATCTTTAATTAGCTTGTGCTGCCCAGCCATTAAAGTCGCTGCCCTGAAGGTCAGATTGATATGCAACTCCAATTTGTTAACATAAGTGAAATTAATCCGCTGACATGTATGTGAAACCTGTAAGGCATGTACATTGTACGCTTCATTTCCCTTTACTCCTGTGCACTCTCTTTTTCATGTTTAGACATAGTGTACCAAGTGAGATATGTTTCACAGGTACATATTTCAGGTGTGTTTTTTAATAATCTGGGCCAGTCAAACTCCAAATATTTTTGGTTACACTTTAAAAGTACTGGTTGCGCTTTCTTTAACTCCTAGTTTCCAGACCTTTTTTTCATTTCCAAATACTGAATTCTTAACAAACACCAAAAACATGCAGGTATGGGGGTGCACAGCTGCTGGAAACAAATGAGGGCAGAAGAGCTGAGATGGTGTATAAAAATAGTTTATTAGCACATGGATACAAACGGAGAAGTTTCGCGCTAGGTTGCGCTTTATCAAAGAGACACAGGACATGTTCCACTCGAGGTACATTTCTTTACAAACACATTTACATGGATAAAAACATTGGTCTTTCGAATCAAAAGATAATTATGATGGTCTATTAAGTTGCTGATTCATGAAAAAATTATTTTGTGATTATTGCAATTTTATATTTATTGTGTATTTATTTATATTCATTTTAATTTGGATTGTACGCTTCATTGTGCTATTCAGTAGAGGTAATTCAATTGATAGAAATATTGATTTAAAGACGATTCTTGCTGAGCCAACAAAAAAAGGCACACGTGGGATTTGTTCTGGGGTCCCTACTCTTTTCAGTCTTCATCAATTATCTACCTACAGCTTGTGAGGGAGTTTCAATGCACATGTATGCGGATGACACAATTCTATATGCACACAGCCCTCGCCTCTCTGACCTCGGACACATACTACAATCTGATTTTACGAGGCTTGAAAATAGGAGTTCCCAAAATAAACTGTTTTTAAACACTGAAAAGTCTGTAACAAGGGTATTTGAGACCAATGCTAAATTTCTAAAGCTCGCAATGACGAAGCTTCAGATCAGAGCCAACTCTAACAGCATCCTAGCTCCTGGATAGGGGTCCGTCTCCAAGTTACGCAAAGCTGTGCTGGCAGCAAATGAAGTATGAGAAAGTCCCAGGGAAGGCAGTTGGTGGCAGGTATCCCTACGCATTTCGTGATTGGAATCACTTCATCAGGGGTATGATGGATTCATGTGTTGATATCATGTTATACTTATATTTAATTCAAGGGTAGATTGACATGAATTTGCTTAATTAAATAGTTGTTTTATACCACATGTAGCAGAACATATTTAATTAACTCTCTTGTTGCCAAAAAAAAACATTTTGGAAGAATATCCTGTTTGTTAAAAAAAAAGTGTGAATCACTTATACATATGTATATAAGATATATGTTAAACCTTAGTTCACATTTTGGATAAAAATCATTCAGATCCGAGGTTTGCAGCTAGTCTTTAGTGTTAAAACATTTAAACATTTCTGCCCAGGTTTCCAATTGTGTTTTTGTACCAAAAAATTATTTATACATAAAATAACATAATATTTTATGTATGAATAATGTTTTGATACATTCAGCATGATACCTATAATTCTGTATTTGCATTTATATGTGGTCGCTGAAATCAAAGCTGAATAGGTTATTGCACTTTATATAGACATTCCTCTTTTTTTAAAATGGGTTCTTTCTCACGTTGACATTTTCCATCCTGAGAATTTTTGTGATGTCTTCGTATAGTTAGTCTTCCTGCTCTTGTACTGTGACAATTATTATTTACCTCCATTAGATAGGAAACTCTTATGTATTTTGATTCAGCTGTAATAGCCTATTAACCTATTGTTTTAAATCCATACAAAAATATATAATATATTTATTTCTTCTAAATTGTTTAAACAACTAAAATGTGACGTGTCAAAATTGTACATAGCAAAATTTCTAATTGACATCAATCTGAGGAGAAGTTTGTGTGAAAGCGTGAAGAAAAAAAATACAAATTAGGGCTCAATGTAACAGAATAACAAGTGAGTTTATTAGCATACAGGTGCACACTTGGATGGAGACAGCTTAGGCAAAAGCTGTCTGCCAGATATACGGTATACAGAATATTTGTACCCTAATACTAAAGCTCACGCCCCCTTTATGAGGTGACTTGTACGTCATAGAAAATAATTAAAATTTATATGAAAAACAAATGAGAACGGAAAAAAAAACATGCTAAAATCCTTTTACAAGCTCAGTAACCTTTCCCCCATACACGCATCTGGGTGTTTGTGTACTAAAGCTCACGCCTCCCTTATGAGGTGACTTGTACGTCATAGAAAATAACTAAAATTTATATGAAAAATAAATGAATATGAAAAAAACAGCTAAAATCCTTATACAAGCTCAGTAACCTTTCCCATAAATACGCATCTGGGTGTTTGTGTATTCTGTAAGGGGGTGAATTGTGAGAAATAATTTCTATCTCTGATTCCACCAGACACTTGAATGTGAGAAGTCGATTCTAACTCTGATCCCACTTCTCAAGGCTGTACGCTCCCTCACTTCCTTTGCAGCTGGGCTGGCCAGGGCTGGTATCAGTAAACATTGCTGAGAGCGAAAACATATTTCAAACCCGAGCTGTGTTTTCATGCAGACAAACATCAAAATGGATGACACAGACAGGGACAAGAACAGACAAACAAAATGGCTTACAAGAATAGACAAACAAAATGGCTGCCAACAAAATAGCTGCTTAGATCCTAGTGCGGTTTACTTGAAAACCACCCCTATGCCACTCTCTCAGTCCCCCCTTTTTATCCTTAAAAACATTCCTTTTGAGAAGTACTGGTATGATTTTAGTCGGGAGACACATAGGGAGACATAAGTTTGCATTTTGGGGTCCTCCATCATCTGATAGTTCTCGTTGGTATACATTCGAGGAAGAGCGCCTACCCTTTCCTGTCAGTCTCATATGGCACTGTGGCCAGAATGTCTTCCAGAGTTAGATCGCCACTGGTATCTTATTTCTTCAGGGGACTGCTGTTAGCATCTACAAAAAGGGCCATCAGATCGGAAGAAGGGGTAGCACATTTATGGATCATACATTTGCAGCAAGTGGCACACACATATATCACAACAAGTACCACTAACACACACAGCAAGACATTCATCAGTTTCGCTCCCAGTGATCCAAGCTATCTGCCAAGCCCCAAAAGATCCCAGTCACTATCTCCTCTTTTCCTAAGTCTTATTTGAATCTCTCCTATTTTTTCTAGTTCATGCTGCACCTTGCCACTCTGATCTTGGATAAAAACACAACATTATTCTTTAATTAGGGCACATACACCTCCTTTTGAGGCTTAAACATAATCTAAGGCCATTCTGTTTTGTAGGGCCATAAGCCTAATTTGTGCCTGTTCTTGGTTTAAGTTAATGAGTTAATGGCTGTGGTTGTAAGAATTGAGGACATAATCTATTACAGTTGTAAGTACATTGAACCTGTCATACAGTAACCTAACTCCTACATTTGGGAATAAGCTCAACCAAAATTGTTCTTTCCATAGACTACTTTTTAATCCTTGTGTATTGGGAGTGTCTCTTCTGTTTCTGATTCTGCCAGTGGGTAATTCATAAGTGAGTGTAAGTGCTGGAACCACTTTTCCTAGATAACACGATCCTGTCCAACCACATGATAATACTCTGTAGGCCCATTTACCGCAAAGCCAATATATTCCTCTAGGTAAACTAGAATTTTTACAAACACTTTTTAATGTATTAATTAAAACTGTAAAATTAAGGCCACATCCTCCATGTACATTTTAAACTCCGGGCATTTTTACACAAGTTTCACTGGTTGGTGGAGGTACCAGACCCATAGATTGATTGTTGTTCCCAATATAATTTATATAAAATCCACCCACTATAACTTCATTTGACAGTGGCTCTCGATTTAGAAGTTCATTAAAATTCCCTGAAAATAAATTTTAATTGATACACTGATGTCGAATTGAGGAATGGGAGTAAGGCATCCCAACCCAGGGAGCCATTGGTGTATGTGGTATGTATCCGCACACCCAGCAGGATTCATTTATCCCAGATTTGATACATAGGTAGATAGATAGATAGATAGATAGATAGATAGATAGATAGATAGATAGATCTGCAAACATCTACAAACGTATTGTCTTTTCCCCAAGGGGTTAAATGCAATTCCCTTTTAATTCTATGGCTAGTCGTGGCTAGTACATTGTGTTGTGTTGCATATAATATAGGGGCTATCTCGGTAAACATAGTCAGTGATGAAATCTACTATATATTTGTGAAAGCACTGTATGTCTGCGTCCCAAGGGCCAATCGCATAGCACCTTTGGCCTGTCACTCCGGCTCAGGCCATGCCCGCCCCCGCACACCTCTCATTGGCCTGCGTCCAACACCAATGCCACACTGTCACACCCCTCACTGACTCTCATTGGCCTGCGTCCAACAGCAATGCCACACTCTCCCACCCCTCACTGAGCTACCACTTCCACACTGTCCCACCCCTCACTGAGCTTTGGGAACGCTTTACATGCCACGCTTCACAGCTCTCAAAACCCTCACCGTCTGCTACCACACAACTGCCGAATCAGGTACAGAATCAGCACGATCACCTACACACAACGCACGATAACACCAAACACTGCACACACAGACATTCACACAACACCCCGCTACCGCAGACCCTCTACGGGCCACGGCCTACACTACAACATCTTCACCACCAGCCCACACGCCACACATATCCCTCCCGCTACGTCAGACACTCTACAGGCCGCGGACCGGGCCGCACGCCACAGATCTCCCTCCCGCAACCGCACACCCTCTACGGGCCGTGGCCTACACTAAAACACCATCGGCACCGGACCACACGCCACACATCTCCCTCCCACTACCTCAGACACTGTACTGGCCGCGGACCGGCCCGCACGCCACAGATCTCCCGCCAAACACCATCGGCACCGGCCCACACGCTCCTCCTCCGGAGGAGACCGCACGCCAGATTTCCCGCCAAACACCATCCGCGCCGGCCCACACGCTCCTTCTCCTCAGGACACCGCACGCCAGATCTCCCGCCAAACACCATCCGCACCGGCACGCACGGTCCTCCTCCGTAGTACCACCAGCACTCCACAGATCTCCCCCAACAAACGCCCCCAACAAAACAAACACACCACTATGCTAAGTACTCACTTTGGCACCGGCCCGCACGGACTCTTCCGAAGGCCACAAACGCCACATGATCTCCCGCCAAAACACCATCGGCAACCGTGCACACACGCTCCTCCTCCTGGAGGACACACCGCACGCCACAAACACATTCCCGCCAAACACCATCCGCACCGGCACGCACGGTCCTCCTCCGGAGGCCACCGCACGCCACACATCTCCCGCTACCACACCCACTCCGCTGACAAAACACCTACCACTGGAACTCAGCTGTTCGTTCAAATAAAATATATTTTGCTAACAATGCCAATTTAACCGTCTGTCTCATTTATTGCACAAACACTAATCACACCACCACTCACACACAACACTCACCCACACAACACGCAACTAACATACACTTCGCAAATTTGCCCTCATATACATGTGCTTTCTACTGCTGTTGCTTTACAAACACAATTTTAACTAATATTACATAACATTCACATGACATTACAACTTTCACATACAACATTTACACGTACGTATTCACACTTCACATCCCGGGCAACGCCGGGTATCTCAGCTAGTAAACTATAAACAAAATACTGTAGCTGTAGCCAAAAAAGAAAGCAAAAGAATTCTACCAGTTGGTGATAATAGAGGGATCAGCATCGTTTCAGAGAAATACTGCTAAAACACTAAAATAATAGAGAAAATACGACACAATGTATTTTGGTTGAAGGTCTGAGTAATACTGTATCTAGACCTTTTTCTCCCACAAGGGTTAGTGGTCAGGGATTACCCGTCAATACACTAACTTGAAGCGGCTGTGGGTTGCTCTGGGACAAGCTTTACCTGCGTAACGTTGATCCAGAAGATATCTCTGTCACTTTAATGGCTGTATTTGTGGTGAGTAAAATCTGGAATGGGCCTCTCCACTTTGGATGTACAGGCAGTCCTCGGTTATCCGACACAATGCTTTACTCAAAATGGCGTTGTAAAGCGAAACGTTGTACAGCGAAACACGTTTTCCCATAGGAACACTGTTTAAATGAAGGTCCGTTCCTGAAGGCATTTTTAAAACACTAAAATACACCAAATATTTTATGCAGGCAATAAGATATATGCCCACACACATAATTATATGTGTATATACTGTATTATATATATAATATAACATAATAAATATATATTATATAGTATAATATAATATTATATATTATAAGATTAAATATATATACGCTCTTACGAAGCTTTGCAACGTTGTTTATGTGAATGTGTATATATATTCACACATACTGTACACAACGTTGCAAAGCGTCGTAAGAGCGTTGGATAAGCCATTTTGGCGTTGTAAAAATGAATATAGGTATGCATTGCACAGCGTTGGATAAGCCCTTCGTTGTAAAGCGAAGCGTTGAAAAACAAGGACTGCCTGTATAGCATTTTTGCGTAGAAAATGCTTTATCATTACCCAGTAATCCTCATTCAGGTTGTGTTGCTTTTTATTCTCCTTGGTTGATTGGGAGGCCTGCACCTGGATATAGAGAGACTTAAGCAATTTCAATAATCTCACACAATATACACTAATCAAGTCATCAGTGAGAGCATCATCATGCAACAATAATTTTAAGGTTCTACAATCAATTAGCAAATTGTGGAAAGGACCTTGAGGGCATGGGATTATACCTGACCCAATATTAGGGACAAACAAGTCATTTCTGATTTGCAAAATGCATGGTTCCAAAGAGGGAGGTAAGACTGGTTTGTTATTTGGGCCGTACCAGAAATCTCCTATCTGTTGATAACCCTGTTTTGTCCAGTCAACGAGTAAGTCCACAGTTAACTCTTTGTAAAAGGAAGTTAAATTCAAAGGTAAAAATATATGTTTGTCAGGATCAGTGTGTTAAATGAGTGCATATGCCTCTACCTGCGGCCATCCAGCCGCTTGCTTAGCGGTAGTGAAAGTGCATCAGAATACATGCAAGGGTGAAAGTGACTAATTCTGCAATCTGAGCCGAAAAATAAGAGGGGAAGGAGTCGCTTTACAGTACTTGTGTCCTGCACATGGTTTACTTTTTGAGTCTATAAAAGACGAGCTGTCTACTAAAATGTACATGTGTGCGTCTAGAATGGCTTGTGGTAGACAAAGGTCCAAGGGGGAATGCCTGTGCTACAGGGTTAAGTCTGTTGCAGTAGTAAGCCACAGGACGCTGACTGGAACCATGGGTTTTAGTTAGCTTTATACATATTATACAACGATCCTGACAAAAGCCACCACTTATGGCATTCAAAGTGGGATATCTTTGAAGAGAAAAATGGTCAAAAGTTATAAACATATTGCATATTCAGTTAAATTTACAGTAGACAAAATGATTATCATTCTGGGTGTACATGATTCCACACCAATTTCCTGTACTGTAATTTCTTTGTGAAGCGCCAAGCACATCTGCGGACAGTGCTATACTGATGAAGACACACAGCATTATTCTATTTGATTAAAAAAATCATTTCAGAGTTTGCTCATCCCGGGCACACAGCCAGACTGGGTGTTGCTTCAAATGTCCTTGGGCCGCAGATAACGGCATTCAGTATTCCAAATAGTTTTGTAATATACAATAGCTACATATGAGCAGCTCAAAGTGTAAAAATTGAGCCTCTCCCACAGCCCAAATGCAGACCAAATTTTTCATGGCATCCCAAAAATAAAAAACAACGGGACATTATAAGGGGCAGATACATTCTTGACATATAGTTTGGACAGTTTATTTGTTGGTTTTACCAGCATTTAAAAAAAATTCCCAAACATATCCTAATCAGAACAAATAAAATTGAATGTATTCACTGGTTACATACAAACAGAAAGCACAATAAACAAGCATAATTTCACACGCCCCAGCAAACCAACTTTACAAAAATAATAATGAAAAAAACAGAACAGTTTGATCCTGCAAACTTAGTTTACAAATGTCATTCTCTTCTCCCATATTATAACTAAGCTGCTTTTAAACCTAATTTTAAGTTACGGAGCTTTGAGTTAACTTTAATGTCTGGATTGTGGTCTCTGCACATTCTTTAAGCTGGAGGAGGGAGGCTGGCTGTTTGGACTGCTTTTCTAATTCTTTGTCTTTTGTGGACATTTTAGCAGAAGGAAAAGAATATCTCCTGGTTTCAAAAACTCATCCGTATGGCCAGAACAAATAAACTTTTAAATTATACCAGTAACTGGGCTGAAATATAAAAATGGTAAAGATTAAATGATCTTTTCACATATACCCATTCTTTTGTCCTCCTTTCTCACTCTCCACGGATACTTTAACTCTCCTTTGTCCAGTGTTGATCACTTCGTATTATAATGGGTGTACACCTTTTAGAAATTTAAACTGCATCGTGAACAATTAATAATATTCTTATTTTTGTAAGCACTTGCAAGTTTTTGGATGGTGATTTGTATACATGTAATAAGATGGTGTTACCATGATTCAACTCTCACACAGGGGATTCATTCAGGTACAATTCATGAGGGTGTTCAGGTCTATTTTTACAGCTCTTCTAAAGGACACAATTTAATTGATGGCACAGAGACTTGAGTTTGTATCAGGATGTGACTTATAATCACTTATTGCTGTGAGGAAATGGAGGGCAAGGCTTATTCTCGCATACCTGACTCTGCAGCATTGAAAGCCGGACGATACCATGCTTAACCTCAGCCACAAAGCCTCATGAAATCAGAAGATTTATACTGCCACAAACACACAGGGATTACTGAAGGTTGGAAGGTTTCACTATGAGCCCTTGCGTTCGCCTTCTTATGAATAAGAAAACCGATGGGGCTACCCATAAGCTTCACGCTTCCTCCCATAGTAATTTATTGCAAACAAAATCTTTTTCCTGCGGACCTCTTCCTTCTAGATCCTCTGCAATTTCTTTCTCTCTTGCTTTTGCACTTTACCATTTTCCCTACTGCAAAAATGTACGCCATTCATGCCTACTAACACTCACTTGAAACTGTAGGGACCCCGTCAATCACATAGGTTGCCCTTTAAGACCGATCTCTCGACATATCACTCAAACAATTTAGACTACAGGCTTTTGTGATAAAGGAGCCTTACCTTGATTCATATGAGCTCAGGTTTGTCTGACCGAGGAGTCTGATTGGCTGGGTTTCCCGATTATGGAGATATTGGGGTCCCTATTCACAAGGCGCCATCTGTGAAAGCGTGAAGAAAAAAACATACAAATTAGGGTTTAATGTAACAGAATAACAAGTGAGTTTATTTGCATACAGGTGCACACT
Organism: Ascaphus truei; assembly: GCA_036426205.1. Classification (NCBI taxonomy): domain Eukaryota; kingdom Metazoa; phylum Chordata; class Amphibia; order Anura; family Ascaphidae; genus Ascaphus; species Ascaphus truei. Next base: position 260,477,391 of record CM071569.1, on the reverse strand, counting down.
TGGATGGAGACAGTTTAGGCAAAAGCTGTCTGCCAGATGTACGGTATACAGCATATTTATACCCTAATACTAAAGCTCACGCCTCCCTTATGAGGTGACTTGTACGTTATAGAAAATAACTAAAATTTATATGAAAAACAAATGAATATGAAAAAAACCCAGCTAAAATCCTTATACAATCTCAGTAATCTTTCCCATATATACACAACTAAATGAGAAGTCGATTCTAACCCTGATCCCACTTCTCAAGGCTAGATGCTCCCTCACTTCCTTTGCAGCTGGGCTGGCCAGGGCTGGTATCAGTAAACATTACTGAGAGCGAAAATATCTTTCAAACCCGAGCTGTGCTTTCATGCTTTCATGTAGACAAACATCACAATAGATGACACAGACAGGGACAAGAACAGACAAACAAAATGGCTGCCAACAAATTAGCTGCTTAGATCCTAGTGCTGTTGACCTAGTGACCCCCCCTCTCCCCATGCTCTCTCTCATTTGCGATAGAGATCTTATTGAATCTATATAAATAGAAACAAAATTGGAAACCTAGGCACAAATGTCTAAATGTATTAACACTCAAGACTGGTGGCAAACCTTTCATCCTAAAGATCTTTAACGAAAATGTGAACTGAAGTTTAATATACATCGTATATACATATGTATAAGTGATTCCTTTTTTTTAATCAAATGGGATATTCTTCTAAAATGTTTTTTGGCAACAAGAGTTAATTAAATATGTTCTGCTACATGAGGTATAAAACAACTATTTAATTAAGGTAATTAATGTCACTATACCTTTGAATGAAATACAAGTAGAAAATCATGGCAACAACGTGAATCCATCATTCCGCTGATGAAGTGATTTCAATCATAAAATGCGTAGGGTTACCTGCCGCCAGCGGCATTCCCTGGGACTTGCTCATACACCATTCACTTCTAGCACAGCTTTGCATAACTTGGAGACAGGCCGAAAGGTGGATTATGAGGCGGTGTGACCACATGTATGTTCGCGCTTTAACTGGCAAGCAAGAGAAAGAGACAGATACCATCGGAGGAGCGGCTTGTCTTAGTGGGTGCCACGCTTCCCAAAAGAGTGTGAATGCCTTTATGTTTCTAACAAAAATGTGAGTTGAACTAATACCTGTTCTTTTAAATGTTTTTAAAATAAATTGTATTACACTATGGGTGTTCTCTGCACTTTCCTCTCTTTTTGTTTCAAAGAACTAGATTGGCCATCACTTGAATCTAGGCATCTTTCCTGTCTTGCCTTAAACTACTTTCTGGGCAAGCTAAGCTCCTATCTGAATAAGCTCCTCACCCCTACCACATGCAGCACTTATCATCTGAGATCTGACTCCAAAAGACCGTTCACAGTCCCAAGGTTCAACAAAGTATCCGGCTGCTCCTCCTTCCCTTACTGTGCACCTCACAACTAGAACAATCTACCTGAAACTCTCAAAGCCGCCACTGGTCTAAGTTCTTTCAAAACTAAAGCCGTCTCACAAAATGTTACCTGGTCTGTAACTTTTACATACTGTACACCATAACATATATTATATTTAACTGTTCATGCAATGTCTTTATATAATGTATTACCCTGTTCACTTAATGTATCCCTGTATTTGTCATCATAACTCTGTGCCCAGGACATACAGTACTTGAAAATGAGAAGTAACTCTCAATGTATTAATTCCAGGTAAAACATTTTTTTTAAATAAACAAATAATTAAAACCCACCTGTTCCTGACATGCAGCCTGAACAAGTTGTGAAAGGATTTCATTAGCAGGAAGAACAATGTTACTATATCCTTGAATTATGCTAGAAACCTTGAATAATCAAGCTTCTAACAGAAAAAGATCATTAACTTTAGCCAGTGATGTTCCTCTTTAGCATTGTTATAATAATTAATTGTGACTCAATATGCATATTGATGTGACTCATTTCAATTACCCTCTTTTTGAAAATGAGTATTAAGTACAATGGTGACATTGCTCATCTTTTATATTCTACAGACAGACATTGTGGTCATCTATTTTAACCTCGTTCTATTGTGTTTCAGTTTTTTGCACATAACATAATACAGAAGTAATTAACTTGTTCTTCTCATAGCCACCTAATGTATGATGAGTAAGCCGTTTTTAAAAGGGACATTAAACTGTGCTTGCATAATCAAGCCTTTTACAATTCCTTCTTGCACCAGTGAGAACCAATATTAGGGACATGTTTGAGTGGTTAAATCTTGGTGATTGTTTTTGTGATTGTGATTGTTTTTAAAAATAACACCAACTTTTTATTTTAGGAAAGTATCCAGTAACAAATACATAATTAATTAAGGTCCACATTTTATGAAGGCCTTGTGATTGCATAAGAAACATTCATTTAGTTGGAAGGTGTATATTAAATAGCACAGTTTAGTAAATATGGTAATGATGATTGATGCCAATGACCCGAAAAATGGGAGGTCTTATCCTTTGTTAATTCCCTCCATTTTATATGATGTCATATGAAGTCATAAAAGGTCTGTGCTATGGGGGGGCTCGTACGCAGAAGGAGCTCATTCGACGCCACTTTAGACTTCGGTAAAAAAAAAATCTCAAAAAACAAAAACATAAAGATTTAAAGATGGAGCTTCACCGTGGGAACCACCGGAGATGCCACCGAAGAAGGACAAAATGATCCTGTCCCCGGAGTTATCCAGATTTTTCACAATGAGTAGCCTGCCAGTTCCAGATACCAACAATGGCGGTGGATCATGGGCACACATGCACGCACAGGCACCGGAACAGACACAACAACTACTAAGAAATCCCTCAGATTCAGACCAGGAACAAGAAAGTCTAGAAAACACTCAAATTGCCCCAAAAGCTCTTAGAGAACCATTTAAAGAGATGCAAGGGGTTTGTCAGATTGCTCTAGATAAAGCTGTGGCGGAATTTAAGTCTGACCTGACTGCCCTTTCTGTGAGAACCACCCAGCTTGAAAATAAGCTTGAAGAATCCCTGCAGAGCCAGGGAACAATAGAGGATGAGGTGTTTAAACTTAATACTTAATACTTTCTGTGCAAGCTACCTGTCTATCTGAACAAGCTCCTCACATCTACCACATGCAGCACTTATCTGAGATCTGACTCCAAAAGATTGTTCATGGTCCCAAGGTTCAGCAAAGTATCCGGCAACTCCTCCTCTTACCTTGAACCCCCAAACTGGAACAATCTACCGGAGATTCTCACAGCCGCCACCAGTCTAAGGTCTTTCAAAACTAAAACTGTCTCACATTTAGTTTAACTATTTCATACTGTATGCCTATGATATATATTATCTTTAACTGCATGCAATGTCTTGTATATACCCCTGTTCACTCACTTATGTAACTATGGGGCCGATTCACTAAGCTCCGATAAGTGGCTTTAAGAGCGCAAAGTGCCCTTTAAGTCCGATAAAGGCTGCAGTGCGATTCACTAAGCAGGGATAAGTGCGCTTTATCGACCACGGTGGCGTGACTCGTGGTTCCTTACACTATGCCCCGGACATACTTGAAAACGAGAGGTTACTCTCAATGTATTACTTCCTGGTAAAACATTTTTATAAATAAATAAACTTAACGAGGAGATTAGACCCTTAAAGGACAATGTAGAAGATAGGTTCTGGATCATATTGAAATCTCCACCCAGTATTATGTCTCCTGAGGGGGACTCCGCAATATCTTCCAATTTTGATTGAAGAAATTCAATTAGCTGATTGCTGGGGGCATAGATGTTCACTAAAGTTACCTTGACTCACGATAAAAGACCCTTTACCATAAGAAATCTACCTTCCTTGTCTCTCTTAATATCATCCATTGAAATGGAATGTCTTGTTTTATCAAGATGCCAACTCCTTTTTTTTAGTATGAGAAGAATAATAGGTCAATGGGTATGTGCCCCGAAAAATATTAGGGGGATCCTGGTTGTTAAAATGAGTTTCCTGGAGAAACAAGATATCTACCTGCATCTTCTTAAATTCTCTCAAGGCCAGTGTCCTTTTTTTATTCGAATTTAGTCCTTTAACATTTAATGAAACTATTTTTATAGCTGTCTGTGGCCCTGGTGATGGTATATAGATGGAAGGAGATTGGTGTTCCCGTAACCTTAATCTTAACTAGTCCTGAATACTTCACGTGAATCACGTCCAAACAAAGGCTTGCACCAACAACCCAAATCCAAACAGAGGCAGGAGTCAGACCCCGAGAACAAAAACAGCAGACACTGTTTGAAATGGAATAATAGGATACACTTTATTAAATTGGGAAATACAAATCAAATACAAAAGGGAAAGAGTGAGCAATGGAATAAAACAATAATAATTTAAAGGCGCTAAAATAAATGAAATTGCACTGTGGATTGCAGGGACTCATACAGGAAAAATATACACAAATAAATACCTTGCAGACAGTATTTTAATTTGTAATCAAAAAGAGAAAGGTGCAAGTCCCAAAGGACAGGACTTACAGAGACTCCAAATGGAGCACTCAAAGATGGGTACAAAAATATAAATGTTTATTGAACGAGCAATTGAAAAGGGACAGAACAGACCATACTATAATATAAACACTAAAAAACATATAGTGGACCGTCTCCTTTAAACACTGTAAATGCAGTAATATGCAAATAACAATAAAGTGATACTAGAGGCTCCTGTGTGTATCTTTGAAGATGAAAAAGGTTCCTATAAAAAGCCCTAGTACGACGGGGCGCATGCGCGATGGTGAGGGGAATAGCTGCCTAAGACAGAAGCTCCTACCCCCGCCAAAGCAATAACACATTTACAGCCGAAAAAACACGAGGTTTTAACCCGAAGTTCCCCCACGCCAAACAGGGAACACACAGAGATGGCCCCGCCATCATGAAAAAAGAAAAATACGGGAGATCTGCGGAGGTATTTGAGCCGGTCTGCAACCAGGGAAGCAGAGACAGAAATGGCGTCCGGCTCCAACGCAGGCTCGGGATCAGAACATGAGGAAGACATGGATGAGGCAAAGGAGCAACAACCTGTACGGCGCTGCGATTTTGACCGCCTATACAATGGCATGAAATCGCTCTTTAGGGCAGAGATTCAGGAGCTCCGTAAAGAGGTGCAGGGCCTCGGAGAAAGAACAGGGGCCCTGGAGGATAAAATGGCATCTGTCTCCGCAACTGTTAAAAAAGAAGAGAAGCGGTCCTCACATCTCCAAACTCAGATCACAGAACTGGCTGAACGCCAAGAAGACTCCGAGAATCGGGACCGTCGCTGCAATGTTCGTATACGCGGTATTCCCGAGGAAATAACCGAGGTGGAAGACTTTATCACCCGATGGATGGTGACCCTACTCCCCGATACCCCTGCGGCAGAGCTCATGATGGACAGGTGCCATAGGGCCCTGAGGAGCAAACCACTGGCGAATGCTCAACCGCGAGACGTTATTGCTCGCCTGCATTACTTTCGCACCCGTCAAGCAATTTTTCTGAAGGCACGAGGGGAAGAGGCCTGCCGGTTTGAGGGAATCACCCTACAATTATTTCAGGACTTGTCTCCCTTGACTCTTGCCCGGCGCCTGAAGCTCCAACCGATCACAAAAATCCTCAGGGACAGAGCTATACACTACAGGTGGACCTTCCCGTTTGGCTTACGAGTCATTAAAAACGGGAAGGCATCTCGATGAAACACCTGGAGGAAGGGGATGAATTCCTGCGAAGACTGGGGGTGAAAGAAAGTGAGGCACCGGGACCCCAGAGAGACGCAGAACCGGACAATGAATGGCGTCAAGCCGGCACCTCCAGGAAGTCCCGCACAACAAATGAAACGGAGAAAGAATAAATAAGTAACTAAAGAGGGGAATAAAGTTTCATCCCAGAGTTCAGTTGCCTAAAGTTGTGGCAAAAAGTTTATGGTTTTTGGGCCCGGATAATCTCTAAAAGACTAATCTAGGAGGGTAGGCGGAGCCCTATAGTGCCACTACACCACCTATTTGCTGTGGAATAAGAATATCACACCCCAGGGTTCCCGGCCAAAGCGCAAAATCACACGACCTACCTGAAATCTTGGCGACGCTGGGCAGATCGCAACCCGGAAGGAGCCCGTGACACGCATCCCAGGAAGATGGAGGCGCCTCGACTTTTGGCGGGCTGAAAATCCCATCGCCGGATGAAGAAGGGCCCAGCGCGGGAAGACGTCCGCCTCCAAGGACATCCGGCAGCCGAGTGACAGGAACCGGACAGACGTCACCGGATATGGCCGGGCGGCCATCTTGGTCGGGGCACGTTACAGCCGGGACCGGAAGTGCGTCACCAGAGGGCACCGGAAGCAAGCAAAGACCGGAGGGCTGGAGGAGAGCTCCCCCTCGGCGCAGAAGATGATACGAGCTAACGTCTAAACACCACAACACACGTAGAGGGCTAACACCAGGGGACACAAGAGAGAAAGGGAACGCGGAACCCGGAGGGGAGATAGACACCGATGGTACCACACATAGGCATCATTTAGCGGGCTCACCTCAGTAGGCTGGGAGATCAAACATAGCACCCGGTCAGGTCACGGAGTAGGAAGGGCAGACCCACATAAAGGAGGGAAACAGAGGAAGGGATACGGAGGCTAAGCAGCAGAAAGCGCCATAGCAGAGAAAGTTGGGGACACTGACGGCCCTGGGGGACCCCCGGGGGATCACACGCTCCTAAAACGCGCTATACAACTAAGGGGGAGGTGGGGGGCCAAGTGCTACCCACGCAGAGGGGGTAAGCGACAATCACATGCAGTGTAGTGAGGAGGAGGTAAGGGTCTTAGCCTACACTCAAAAGAGACATCTGGATTTGTTGTTCCCACGAACTATGAGATGTTCCGCGGTCAAATTGGCTGTAAATGTTTATTAAAAGTTGTTGATTAGGGCGGGGGAGGGGGTAGCTGCCCACTCACCGTCGTCATGAGACTCCTCATGGGTACTTGGGGGACAGCCCCCAAGGGATCCATGCAAGACCCCGCTGGGCTGGCAGAAACGGGCCAGGCACACCTCGACATACTCAGAGGTAAGCTCACCCGGGCCGGACCCCCAGAAGGGGCAGTTCAGGTGTCCCGAGGGACCCAGTCCCTAAGGTTAACCGAAAGTTATAACTGTTTTTATGTTGTTTCCCCTATGTTCCCGTTGTGTGTATCCATTTGTTTCCCCCATGCACAGATAAGAAGAATACACGGCACTCCACAGTCCCAGGAACCGGAGAGAACCCTAGCTCGCAAGCACGGCTGCATCGCAGGACTCCACCCCGACAACACTAATGGGTAGAGATTTTACCATAATATCACACAACGTGAAAGGATTTAATAGCCCCTGAAAAGACGGTTAGCTATGACTGACTATAGAAGACATGACCCCGACATAATCTTGCTTCAGGAGACCCATTTTTCGAGGTCTAGTTCCCCAAAATTCCATGACGGTAGATACAGAACATGGGTCTCAGCGACGGCCAATAATAAGAAGAGAGGGGTAGCAATCTTACTACATAACCGCCTTGCGTTTGACATTACGCTCACGAAAAAAGATAAGAATGGGCGATTTATAATACTGGTGGGTGTTGTCAGAGGGCAACCTATTACAGTAGCTAATATATACGCACCCAATGAGGGGGCAGACACCTTTCTCACTAGATTCTTCGCGACCCTTTATAAAGTAGCGCAAAGCGGCATAGTGCTAGGAGGAGATTTTAACCTCACGCTGGACCCCAAGGCCGACAGATGCACACCTAGCGGGACAAAACACACGCAAAGTAGAGCAGCGTGGACCCAGGGCCTCAAGGCAAATAGATTAGTGGACATTTGGCACGAGCAGCACCCGGGACATAAAGAATATACATTTTACTCACACCCACACGACAGATACAGCAGGATAGACTACCTCTTTGTATCCAATAGAATGGTTTCGCAGATCTCCCACATGGGTATCCATGATATTTCCTGGTCAGATCACGCACCTGTAGAGCTGCGGTGCACAGACTTCAGACTAGACAGGCCAGGAGCGACGTGGAAACTCAATGAGTTATTACTGAAAATCCCCGAAATTGAAACAGCGGTAGGGGATAAAATCAGGGTCTACTTTGATGAGAATGTCGGTTGCGTGGCATCTCAATCCACTCTATGAGAGGCCCATAAGGCGACTCTACGCGGAGAGATCATAGGGATAGCGAGTAGGCGGAAAAAAGAAAGGGAACATAAGATTAAGATTCTCCAATCGGAACTGACAGGCCAATCCGCCCTCCACAAAACTAACAAACAAGCGCAGACCCTTCAGGCCTGGCGTGACACTAAAATGAAACTAAATTTACTGATGTCCTCCCGAGCTGAGAAAGAGTTGACCTGGTCCAGGCGGCAATTCTATGAAAAAGCGAACAAGCCAGATACCCCACTTGCCAATAAATTAAAAAAACAGTAACCGTAATTTTCACATCCAGGCAATTCGAACCAAAAAAGGTGACCTCACTTCTGATCCCAAACAAATCGTAGACGAATTCAAAAAATACTATGAGACCCTCTACGATGGGGCTAAGGTCTCCCATTGCGAGAACACTCATAGGCAGCTGAAGACATTTCTAAAAGAGGCAAAATTACCCAGACTGGGCAGGTTGGAAAGAGAGGCATTACAGGAAGATTTCTTAGGTGAGGAGATATCAGAGGTAATAAAAGCACTGAAGCGATCCAAAGCCCCAGGCCCGGATGGTTTCTCTAATCTCTACTACAAAAAATTCAGAAAAATTCTAGTACCTCCCCTGGTCCAACTATTTAATTCATTCTTAGACGGTGCCCCTATACCCAGCCAGATGCTCCAAGCGTTTATATCAGTGATCCCCAAGCCTGGGAAGGACCCAGCTGACTGTAAAAGGTACCGTCCGATATCCCTTATCAACTCGGACACCAAAATTTTTTCCAAACTATTGGCTAACCGTCTGAATACAGTTATGCCTAAGCTGGTCCACCCCGATCAAGTAGGGTTTATATGCGGGAGGCAAGCAGCAGACAATACTAGACGGATCATAGACCTAATTGATTTGGCACATAGAAAACATATCCCGTCTATGGCATTGAGTCTGGATGCTGAAAAGGCCTTTGACCGTATCGATTGGCCCTACCTCAAAGAGACGCTGGGAGAGTTTGGCATAGGAGGGAGAATGTTGGGCGCCATTCTGGCTCTTTATCGGGAACCGAGGGCGAGGGTCAGACACCAGGGCTTCCCGTCGGAAGATTTCCCAATAAGGAGTGGTACCAGACAGGGATGTCCCCTGTCCCCACTTATTTTTGCATTATGTATAGAACCCCTGGCGGCACATATCCGCAACTGCCCCGACATAGCAGGTATACAGATTAAAGAACAGTCACACAAAGTGGCCCTGTATGCAGATGACATTATACTAATGTTGTCAAAACCCATTACCTCCCTGCCGAATGTCTTCAGCCTGCTAGATGAATTTAATAAGATCTCTGGTTTCAAGATCAATCAAACAAAATCAGAAGCTTTAAACATGAACCTGCCAAAGGTCACAGAAAAATTAATTGAGTTGAATTTTAACTTCAAATGGCAAGCCTCCTTCATTAAATATTTAGGGATTAATATAACTAAAGACTATAGTGCCCTATACAAAGCCAATTACCCCAGACTGATTAGGACTCTGAGGGAGGATCTGCGGATCTGGTCAGGCCACACAATTTCATGGATCGGCAGGATCCAGAGCCTTAAGATGAATCTCCTCCCTAGAAACTTGTATCTTTTCCAGACCCTTCCGATACAAGTGGTCAGAGATGACATCCTCCGCTTACAGTCCTCCATGGTGAAATTCGTCTGGGGCAATAAAAAGCCACGCATAAAATCTAGCATCCTAACTAGGCCAACAGTTAGAGGAGGACTAGGGGTACCTTGCCTGATATCGTACTTCAAAGCGGCACAATTAACCCAAATTATCCAGTGGCACATGCATCCTAGCTTGCGGAGATGGGTAGAGCTAGAAACAACATGCTGTGCCCCAGTGGATCTACAGGATCTAATTTGGCTACCAAAAAAGGTATATAAGACCTTGAGTGATCCGCTGGCCGCAGTGAATAGCTCGTTAACAACCTGGGAGAACACTAGACACAGGTGTGTCCTGACAACCCAGCACACACTTATGACCCCGGTTATGGGGAACCCTGATTTCGCTCCGGGTCTGTTGAGCAAGAACTTAGCTGTCTGGAAAGCAAAAGGCCTTACAAGGCTACTACATCTGGAGGGATGCCAATCAATCAAAACATTTGAACAAATCAGATCAGAAACAGAGATGCCTAACTCTGAATTTTTTAGATACCTCCAGTTGAGAGCATTTTACACAAAAATTCCTAAACGCCCCCGGCGAACAAATTTTGAGCAGCTGTGTTCCAGAGGTACGGACACCACGGGACTCACATCTAGGATTTACAGAGAGGTGGTCTGTCCAGGAAAGGACGACGACACCAAACTTAGCTACAGAAACAAATGGGAAGCGGACTTACAGTAGGGGAGACACTGGAGGACGAGGACTGGTCCACAATAGTACTGGCAGCGACTAAGAGCTCTATATGCACCACCTTGAAGGCGAATGCATATAAAGTCCTAATGAGGTGGTACCTCACCCCAACACGATTAGCAAAGTTTGTAAAAGATTACCCCCCATTGTGCCCCAAACAATGTGGGGAACAGGCAGACTTACTTCACATGCTGTGGGGTTGCTCCAAAGTGGCTCCTTTGTGGGAGGAAATCCAAGATTGGCTACAGAGTATTCTCGGGCAGCCGGTCCCCCTGGACCCCTGGCTGTTCCTGTTGGGCAGGCGCACCCGGGGGTTAGGCAGACCGGCACAAAAATTAATTGCACATTTTGCAACAGCCATGAGGTGCGAAATTGCAGTATTGTGGAAGCTACCAGATTTACCCACGATTACGAAAATTCGGAACAGAATTTGGCACATCTGCCGGATGGAACAGTTGACAAGTCTGGTCAACGACACCGGCACAAACTTCCTCAAAGTCTGGGCCCTGTGGCTAGCCCATTCAGACATCCCCGGGGTGAACACCACTATCATAATGCCCTAATAAATCGAGATGCATTCTCCTGCGAAGTGACATTACTGACAACTGACAGACGGGGTACAGGTAGGGACGACGGCAAACAGGGATGGCACTCCTATGGGTGGACCCGCATTGAATAGGCAGGGCAAGAATAGAAACTGGGTATGCCAAGAAGGCTCTGTGCTCCCCCCCCCACTTCTTGTCTGTGTAGTTCGTCTGGTTTGTGAGTCGGTCTGTCCTGTAGGTCTTTGACGAGGCGGAGGAAGAAGGAAAAACAAAAATTGGGGTATGGGTACATTAAAAGAAGACAATGGGTTGTTGGACAATGTATGCGCTGTACTGTACCCTAATAAAAACCTTTTTGTGGGAAAAAAAAAAAAAGCCCTAGTACAACTGAAAACACTTCCAGTGCTATCAAAACTCACAGTAAACCCCAGTAATTAGGGAGGGGACAGAAAAATATGCCTCTCCCAAAGAAGGGATATACAGTATCCATGCAGCTAGCTGTTAAAACAATATGCCTCATTGAAGATGAACATAACAGTATATATTAGGCACAAACTGCAACTATGTATATAGAGCAAACCCTGTGGAACTGCAGCAACATAGAATCAAAAACATACAATGTAGACAAACGATCCCTGTGCTTAACAGATGTAACATATCTACCCAGAGGATACTTAAAAGCGTAGATTATAATGCACGTGGGGCATATGATGGATGGTATAGTAATATTAAAGTGATTAAATACCTTCTTGAATATCTCAATAATCCTAATAAATCTGATACTAAAACACTAGAGACACTTATGCCTAAATCTCTAATATAGATAGGACCCTTGGGCTGGCTCTGTAAGTACGCCAGTGCAGTCCATGCAATGCAAGTAAATGAATCTAAGAGCTGCAGATTCCCGGAAATAATCTAGAGCAGGGGCTGCGCTCCCTCTGCCTGTGCTGGTCCGGTGGTGCGCTCCCCCCACTTACCTCGCGCGGCGTCAAATGACGCCGCAGGGTCTTGTGACGTCACGTGACCCGCGGCGTCATTTGACGTCATGTTACCGTGGCAGCCGTGACGTCCTTTGACAACGCATTGCCATGGTCATGCGTCCTGAGGCCGGCTGAACCTCGGTAATTATAAATTGCAGAGGCCTCGCCAGGTCACCCGGCATTTAATTTAAATGCCTTGGGGGAGAGTGCGGGACCTCTGCAACCGCCAGGCGCCCCCGTAGAAAAATCTCCCACACACCCTGGGGTCTGCTGTGTTGAACCGTAGGGTTACCCAATACATAAGTTACCCTGATACCGCCAAACGACATCAGTTGTACACGGCTGGGGCAGTCAAATAGCATACACAGAATCTTTTATAGGAGAGTAAACAGCCGGTTGCTACTGGCTGCTGCTGCTGCTGCTGTCAGCTCACGTCTGACTGCGGAGCAGGGCTGGATGCTGTAGTAAGGGTAGCGTGGAGACGGTGAGCCAAGACACGCAACCCAATGCTGACAGTCTCCACGCTACCCTTACTCCAGCATCCAGCCCTGCTCCGCAAATCAGACGTGAGCTGACAGCAGCAACAGGCAGTTGCCACCGGCTGTTTACTCTCCTTTGAAAGACTCTGTGTATGCTATTTGACCTTTCTCTTTTTGATTACAGTGTTTTCATTTACTCCAGGGAGCACCCCCTGTATTACACAGGTTTATTATGCGGGTGCTTTATTTAAATTGGTAGTAGTGCTTTTTCAGCCTTTTTGTATTAAGTATTTCAATTTGACATACTGCATTACATACAGTAGCAATTTAAAAGGTAAAAAATCTAAAGCCAATATACTTTCGAACTGGAAGCACATAATGCCAAAACCAATTGTGCTAAAATATCTACCCAAAGACATAACTGCACAAGAAGCTATATGTAATGTGGCAAAAGATAAATAAAACAAAAAAAAACAAATGAGGCAAGTGGAGGCTCAGTAACAGCAACACTGACCAACCACAAAGAGTTGCAGTGTTCAGGCAATATCAGAGGAAGAGGCCATGCAGGAAGCAGCATAAGAAAGTCAAATGAGGATTGGTATGATGGAGAATTGAGGAAGGGATTGTAAAACATTGAACACCATCATCCAAAAAAACTAAAAGAAAAGAAAAAATGACGGTGCATCATATCCCAAACCCAAACTCTAAAAAGGCCAGGATACAACAAGTGTCAGTAGCCACAGATGTAGCCAGACTTCCCTTCCCCAGAGCCGCTGCAGAAAAAGCAAAATGCTGAGGATTCTTGGGAAGGGAGTCTGTGATTCCAAATGGGACCCATTACAGGGTTAAACCGGAAGTTAGTCTGTGTTAAGGGGACAGTAGAAAAAACAAATAGGTAGCGCTATATCCCACAGTGAGCTGGCAGCCGGTGATATAACCCTGACCCCTAGTCAGGCTATAGATGTGGAAAAGAAGTTATATCAGTGGCGCTCAACACTGTAATGATCAAAGCAATTCTAATAGATATTATAAAATATATATTATAAAATATACAACCAGAGCCACGGAAATCGCCCGTCCGATTGGATGCTCCACGTGGTAAGGGTAAACATGTAAATATACAAAGAAATCAAATCATAGCATAATACTGTAAAACATACACATACATAAACAAACAACACTTAACAAACGCTGAGAACAACAGGTAACTACTCACAATGGCATTTAATATGGCATATCATTAATATCATAAAATACACTTATTACACATAAAATAGTACATAAAAACATATATTAGGTTCAGGCAAGATTCTCCAACTCGGGTGGGGGTACCTGCTTACCGAAAACAGGATGTAATCAGGCAATGGATAAATTCAAAGAGTATCCCTCTTATGGATAGCTGCTGCCCTGCCTGCTGCTGCTGCTGTTGTTAACACCTGGGCTCAGACGAGGAGTCTATTATGGGCAGGGACAGGTTTTTCCAGCTAGCTGCGTCTGCCTCAGTCCTTCCCAGCACTGCAGAAGCTCCAGGACCACACACACAGATACTTCCTGGTCTGCCGCCACGTGCACCAAACACAGCAATGCTGAAATGTTGGATATTCCTACGCCAGCATGTGCTTTCCCACAGCTCACAGCTCACAGCCCAGCTTCGGAAGGGTACAGCACTCACACCCGAGTAGTGGGGACCTCACAGAACCACCCTACGCGTTTCGAAAGTCTTGCTTTCTTCCTCAGGGTTTTAACCCCTGAGGAAGAAAGCAAGACTTTTGAAACGCGTAGGGTGGTTCTGTGAGGTCCCCACTACTGGGTGTGAGTGCTGTACCCTTCGAAGCTGGGAGCTGTGAGCTGTGAGCTGTGGGAAAGCACATGCTGGCGTAGGAATATCCAACATTTCAGCATTGCTGTGTTTGGTGCACGTGGTGCGGGCAGAAGGAAGTATCTGTGTGTGTGGTCCTGGAGCTTCTGCAGTGCTGGGAGAGGACTGAGGCAGACGCAGCTAGCTGGAAAAACCTGTCCCTGCCCATAATAGACTCCTCGTCTGAGCCCAGGTGTTAACAACAGCAGAGCAGCAGCAGCAGCAGCAGCAGCATATCCTAAGAGGAGGAGATTACTCTATGAATTATCCATTGCCTGATTACATCCTGTTTTCGGTAAGCTGGTACCTCCACCCGAGTTGGAGAATCTTGCCTGAACCAAATATATGTTTTTATGTACTATTTTATGTGTAATAAGTGTATTTTATGATATTAATGATATGCCATATTAAATGCCATTGTGAGTAGTTACCTGTGTTAAGGGGAGCAACTACAGGGCTGGAGTCCAGTAGCTAGGACAGGCTAACAGGCAGATAGCGATGATTACTGGACAGACAGTGGTCATAGGCAGGCACCAGACAGGTAGTAGTGGTCAGCAGACAGGCAGGAACTCTTAATCAGAATCAATCTGGACAGGGTTCAGCAGGAGGGATCCTTTCAGGGAAAGGATTCATACAGAAAGACTTTAAGAGGGAGTTATGGAACACAGGATGTACTGGAGTCAGGGAGTTCCAGACGGAATGATACAGGGTTAATTTGGGTACAGATTTTGAAGGGACCGAAATATAGCGAATCCCCCCAAAATCCGTTTTGTGGTGTAAAATCCGCACATTTATTTGTTTGGTTTAAATCCGCATGGACTCATCAAAAAACGCCATTGGATACAATCAGTTGACGGATTTTTAGAATCCAATCCGGCTATTCAGCAATCCATTGCCGATTTGTAGAATCCACCAACAGATGGCTGAATCCGCGGACTGGATTCTACAAATCCACTAATGGACTGCAGAATCTGCTGAATGTATTGGTAATAATAAAAAAAATTAAATCCGCAAAACGCGAATCGCCCTTTTTGAGATTGATTCTCTGATATCCGCGGACCAAAGGAACCGTCCGATCCACTGCGGATCCAAAGTCAACAAACAAATTCTCATATCTCTACCGATGTACAGTACTTCTTACCAAACTTCATGGTGGGAACTTTTAAACATAGATTCTTAGTGGAGAGACAGACTTTGTCTACAATATGAAAGACAAAGTTGAAGTTTGGTCTGTGGTGCTGATCAGCAGTCCTCTTATATAGTTCCTGAGCCTTCCGAAGCATTTCTTTTAATGTTTCTTGAATTTTGTGTAAAGAAGAAAGTCTTTCTGCGACAGCAGGAACGAAGCAAGGAACTGGAAAGCAGGGAATGAAGGAAGAATGAAAGCCGTGATTGGCAAACAATAGGCTCTGCGGGATCGAGCTATTTTGGGCATTAATTTATGCAAATTCTGTGACAGGGAAAAATTTGGTCCAAGTTATCTTGGAATCAGATTACTGATTATTATTCTGCATTGTCCTTTCTGTTTGCTAATTAGACTGTGGCTAGAAGATGGAGGAAAAATTCAGGCTTATTCTTAGGGAAGCACAAAAACATCTCCAGAATCTGGACATGATCGGTACTTCACAGTCAGATACAATTTCATTTGGTATCCCATGAATGCGGAAGATTACCTATGGGGGGCTACAGTCCAGTAGCTGGGACAGGCTAGCAGGCAGGTAGTGATGTTCAGTGGAATGGCAGTGGGCAGGCAGGTAGTGATGGTCAGGAACAAGCTGGGTTGAGGGCAAGAGAGGAGCAGTGTAGTTACGGTCCAAATAGTGTCTGGCAAACAAAGAGAGAGAGAAAGCAACATGATGAGGCATCAAGCTTGATCACAGGGAAAAACCACAACAATCAGGCAAGGAGGAACAGGAATTGGAGGTTTATGAAGGGCTGGCTGCTGATAAGAGTCAGATACTGGTCATAAGGCAATCAGCAGCCTCAGAAAGATCCCTGCAGGAAACAGCAACAACAATCCACCCCCTGGTGGCAGACAGGAAGAACTTCCCTCGAACCACTCCTATGCCGTTATGTAATCTTTAGAAAAAAGCTATTGCTATGTTACCCCACTATATGGTTGAACCCCTATCCCAATGGGGGATAAGCCCCTAACCCATTGGGGGTCCAACTATCCAATTGTCATGTTATCTTAAGCCCTCGGGGCAACATGAATAAACTTAAAAAATGAATCAGTGTTATATTTGTAGGGGAGTTTTGACACCTTTTTGAATTATTATAAATGTGGTTAGAAAACTAACCTTGAATTATTTATTGTAGTTCAAATATACATTTTTCTTTGACGAGTTTTCCTCACCTTTTTCCATACAAAAGCTTCCTCCCCCCCCACCCCCCGATATTAGTGGCACAAATCTTATAGTATGAGCCAATTTAACCCTTTTTCTACAAGAGGATCATGCACGATATTGTTTTAGGCTCATCGAGCACTGAAGAGTTTATAACAATTACATGAATTGTGACATCCCATCCATTTCTAATACAACTGGCAGGCTCTCGCTCCCTCCATGTTTAAAACAAAAAATGTAGGATGTCTATATGTTCTCCTTGAAGAAAAAAAAAACATTCAGGTCAATGCAAATCAACAGAAGATGAAGAGATGTCTGCATGTTTCTACCTCACCTCCCTGAAAACAGTTTGCATAGCTTTTCATGCTGTGTGCAGTGTGCTATAATCTTTTGCTATTGCCTGACTGTCAGCAATTACCAACTTCCAGATAATGCCTCTAAAACCAGGAATAATGTTTATAGTGCAATATCGCTCGATTGTTTTTTTTTTTAATAACATCAATGTGTTAAAAGCTAACCTTAGTCAGTGATACATTGTGGTGGTGTAGTTTGGCCAAACCGGGGTGTCAAATGTCACATTCATAACGTAAAACCTTTGATCCCATGGACAGGATAAAAATTGCACTTGTACAGCCCATACATTTCACATGATCAGTTTTTTAAATGAGGAAATATTTTAATTCTTGCTTAATAAGTACATTTGTTTTATTTTTAATTAACATCAACAGCAAATAGGCACATAGTTTACAGTATAGTATGAAACTATGAAACTATGAAAGGCCGCAATTAGCTGTGATTGAATAACTAACCTGCGGCAGATTGGCAAACTGAAAGCCGGGACTGCAATTGCTACTTCCCCACATGACAAATACTGGCTAGCGTATGTAAATAAAATAAACTACTGTAACTGGCCACCCACAACTAGATTTATTATTATTGTTTATGTATGAAACATCAACGTATGCCTGCAGCGTGGTACAATGGGGCAACGGACTAATATCAATTACTTAAACAGAGTGACATACAAAACAAAAAAAAAAAAGCGCAAACAGATGCAAAAGGTAATGAGGACCCTGCTTGTGAGAGATTACCGTATCTAACTGCTCATGTATGAATCTGCAATTATTACTGTTTTGCTATTAAATGAATGCTTAAAATAATTGGGATCGACAGACTTTACTGCCAAGGTTAAGCTGCTTTTGTCTTGTATCTGCAGAGGTAAAAAAAAAAAACCACCAATGCACATTCCCTCGGATCTCCCTGCTATTTCCCTTAATGTTGAATAAAAGCCTGCAATTCATATAGAATTATTTCCGAAATCCTAATTCTTCTGTATGTGCCGCATTAAACTTTTCTGCCTAGAGACAGGGAGTGGGAGATAGATTATAAATAAGAAGGGAGAAAAACATCCTCCATATTCCTGGTGGAGAGAAGCAGAGGGGTCTCACAATGTACAGTATATAGCCCTGTAAATAGTTAGGAAAGGGTAGATGGACCTGTTCTTATTTTGTCAGATAGGGAAGTACAATTCGGGTCAGGCTCACTAGAAAGATGAGGCTCCCAGCATAGAGGACTGTGTCCCATAGGGGTTACCCCAAATGGTAACTGTGGGACTCTTTGAAGAATAGAAACTTATATCTTTGGACATCCTCCCGCTGTGAGCATCCCAACTGAGTATAATGTGGCACTCTCCATCTGTGATCATCCCAGAAGAGTGTAAAGTAGGGCCCAATAGAAAGGGACCCCATCTGATCTGTACTTAACTTTCCAGTACTGAAGCTCTACCAAAAGGATGCCTAGAGAAAGTTACAAAACCCAAGGTCTCAATGTCCAAAGATATGAACGGGTAGCCCAAGCAGGGACCCAGACGATATTAGGAAAGTATGCACAGTGAGGAATAACTCATCTTGTATCTTCAAGCAACTACTTCAATTGTTATAAGACTGTGCTTCTCCAATGCATCTGAGGATGTTTGTGAATATAAATATCTGCAAATAAACCATTTTGGTCATAACTACAAAGTTCCTGGCACCCATCCTTTCTGCGTCACCAGCCAGCTGCACGGACCCCCAACCCTAATAAGGTAATACACTAAGGAAGCCAAATATATATGTAGCCCCCTGTAAACAGCACAGGCTATACATATCTTTCTCCTACCGAGGTAAGTCCTGTTAAGGGCAGGCACCAGTAGTAATCATGGGTTTTCCCCCCTTCAAGCCCTGCCCTGAGTGATAGATGCAGGCCCCTGACTCTGCTGCAGGCATGAGACAGAGGGGAGGTCCTGCTGACATCATGAGGGGTGGGCTGAGACTATTTAGCAGCCCATTCCTGTAAGTGACAGTCTACTTGGGAGTCTATCTGTGTCTGTCCTGGGAGTTGGAAGAGAGTGGAATAGGTCGAGCTCTCTCCTGGGAGCAGGAGAGATACTAAGAGGACTCTGACCTATGATAGTCAGCGAGTGAGCAGAGCTCCGGTGGAACCCATGCCCCTCACCCTGAGGAGGGGGTGATGGGGAGGGTCTACCCCCGCCCAGAGGGGACCCTCTGAGGTGGGCACTGGGGTATTGAGGCCCCTCACAGACCATCCTGTGGAATACCTTTTGGAGGAAAGGAGAGGAGAAAGGCTGTACATCTTGGGATCTCTGTATGTGCTGCTACTGCTATTGCTGTTGTTGTTGCGGCTGTATGCTGCAAGGCTGCTGTGTGTCATCTAGATACAATAAAGAGAGACATTGCTGATCTTACTAAAGACTGTTGTGTGATTCTGGAGCATCCACCCTGGGACCAGGGGTCACTTCTTCTATACGGGTCCTACCCCATACCCTGGGAAGGTATAGAGGATGGAGGCGCTGCACCACCACTAAAAGAATGAGGCAACTACCCCAGAAGCCTGGTCCTGTCTCCCCAACAACATCGCGGGAAGCTCAGGCCCTCCTTTTACCGGCAGGTATTCACCACTCGAGCACATGTAACCAGCCCTCACACACCCTAGATATAGCATCTGTGTCTGGGGGGGGGGGGGAAACAAGGGTTACATATAGATTATCTGATGTTAACTCCCTAGGAACCGGATAGGGAGGGTTACATTTTGCGCCCAACGTGGGCCTGGGTATGCATAAAACATATGTTTTTGTTACTAATTTTGGAACTTTTGGAGCAAAGGAAAGTTTTTTGTAAATACTGCTGAAATTTGTGTTTCCTGCTGTGGAAACGGTGTTTGGCAGGATAGACTGTGAGCTGATGTGTATGCCCAGTAACCTGCCAAGTTCTAAAATGCCAAGTTTTCCCAATAACCAAAAGCTAAAATTGTATGATTTTAAAGTTGTAAGGATTGCAGTTAAGATGGCGGATTTCAGTAGGTAGCTGCCCGATATATATTTTTTTTAGGAGCCAGGCAGGGAGGGTTACACCTACTTCATTAATGTAAAACAATTTGCTATTCTCCTTCACCTTCCAGTTGGGGAGATTTGCACATTATATAATTTCTAGAAGGTCCTTTATAGTGCATAGTTTCAATAATAAGGGCATTGGGAGAGGTCACCTAGCTGTGAGACAGGGGGACTTGTAATGTTATACCACTGGGAATAAAGTGTGCTACGTAATATGGCTGTTGTTTGTTATTTAAAAAGTTTGTCTTTTTCATTAAAATGTTTTTCTGGTTCATAAACCCACAAAGGTCACCAGTGAACATTGGATTGTTTAAAACTGGCATAGGATTCAATTGACAGCTCAATAGCGATGCTTTTGGCATTCTCTCTAATGCTAGATTTATCAGCAGGCATTCGTGTTCCCCTTTTCAGAGATGGATCAGCTTAAAAAAACAATATTGACATGCCACAATTGTTCTCTCTGCTTGACATGGAAAAGAACAGCTTTGTATTGCACCAGCATCCGCTGCTATTATTTTATTAATATGTTCTTTCTTATGTAGCACTGCTTCCCTCCCCCCCCCCCCCACCCCCTGGGACATCTTGCTGTTGTTACAGGTTTCATGGTGCTAAATACCTGTGAGGGTCCAGGAGAGAGGAACGTCAGCGATGATAAGGGGGAACTGGACAGGCTTTTGGTGATTCTTCAGGCTCTTCTTATGGTGTCAGCACCTCCAGTCATAGCAGGCTCCAGGGTTTCTGGAGACAGTGCCCACCATGACAGTTCTCTCTCATACCTATACCTAATGGACTGTAACTTAGACAGAGGTACTGTATATAAAACAGGATCCTTTATTTAGGCTGCCTCTGCAGTTGTCTTTACAGTGTATGCATAGGGTTTTTCAGGACAAGTCCCAGGCCTCTGGATGGTACCTGGCTTCTCTCAATTCAGGCCTTGCAGTCTATTAGATCTTTCACCTCAACCCCTTAAGGGGTTGAGAGCATGTCTCCTCCCGGTCGGGAGGGACAGCCCCAGCTCAACTCCAACTGAGCTCTAGACTCAAATAACTTTCATTTGGAGTGCCTCCTCCTTAGTGCAGAAAGGGAGGGGACCTGGGCTGCACCCGGATTGGGTAGCTCGCAGACCATGCCTCACCTCCACTTCTGCCACGTAAGCAGGCTGCATGAGGGGGATAAACCCACAGGATAGCCTGACACTGCCTGTAGCTACTAGGATGTACGTGTGAGGAGGCAGAAAAATAGCCCTGGACCAGCCATGGCTACACTTATTACTTGGGAAACCAAGAGAAGGTTTTAAGTATGCCGAGTTCTATCTGTTTTTGTTTTATTGATTTCTCTACTTTAGACAGACTTTAAATCATTGATAAATGCAAGAGATCCAGAGTTTCTGTCCCATGGAGTTGACAAAGGCTTAAATAGATTGTTTTTTTATTTGTATTTATTGTAGTTGGCTAATATATTGTGAAATATATCAACTTACTGTGAGTTAGCATAGCCAGTGTATATACAGTACAGAAACTTTGCAGAGATGTACTTTCCTTAATCAGTGAGACTCTGTTGAAGTCTATGGCTCCTATCAAATATGTAGTAAAGCTGCTTCTTTGTCAGGGAATGAAAGGAATGGAGCTCAAAGGACTCACTGACAAGGGGAAGAGGTTACTCAGAATATTGAATATTTAACCCACGGGCCTTTCGAAGCACTGATGCTAAAGACTTCAATGAAAATCAGTAAGGCTTGACAGGTCTGGATTTACACAAGGTAGATACAGTAGTCGATCCTGGTTCCAAATAAATATGGTAGCTAGGGCCTGGGTCAATTAGAACTGTTTTTTTTTATGCAGCACAATGTCTGAGACATTGACTATTTCCAAGCCACTATAACTATCCCACGACAGCAAAGAAGTTGGTGTATAGAAGATTAAAGCAAATGTTAAAAATAAAAAATAAAATAAACAAAATGTAAAGCCAGGCTCGAACTACAATTACTGACAAAACTGCACTCTGGCATAATCAACATGCGGTCCCTTCCTAGACATGTGGGGGTTAGGCCACAAAAAATGACTACCTCTTTTATTTATGTATTATTTTGTGATGGACTAATATGTACATTTATTACAAGAGCACTGAATCATAAATCAAGCTACGGTTCTGCCCTTTATAGCTTTTTACTGCTCTCTACTTTGTATCAATCTCACACTGCTGATTGCATATCTTTGATTACAGACAAAAATCTGTTTAATCTACTCTCCTTACATAGCGCTGAATATCCATAATACTATTGCAATTGAAAATAATCAACTATAGACGGCATACTGATCCTACTCTGATTGCGGTTTGAAGAATTTACAATGCAATTATGGTGCAGATGCACTCAAGTTGGGGCTACCCAATGTCTTTATTAAGTTAGGGCTTTCTCCTCCTGTGGTTTGATGCATATATGTTACACTCACGCTGAAGTTGCTCTTGTCTTTTGCTACTTTATCTCTGTCTTGATATACAGATGCAGCGGTCGTTATTCGAACATTTACCTGGGTACATTTTGCGTTGTGCCACATGGAGTTTGCGATATATTCACTAGTTTTGCTGCTGCAGACTATAATGGCCTATCGCATTAACACAGCAGGGGTCCCTGCTGAGTGAGTCCTACCGGGGTCTACCTGTCTGTAATAGACACGCAGTTAGAGGGCTGAATCAGTCATTCTAACGACGCGCCTCTCAAAGGCAATCATGGGGGTTTTATTTCATTTTAAACATTACAGTAATGTAGCAGGGGGTCTCCGGAGCTAAACCGCGTTGATTTGAGGTCCCGTTATGGGGTGGCGGTATCTCCTATGCATTGAAATGACCCGATCACGTGACGCGAGACATTTCCATGCATAGGAGATACCGGCAAGATATCTTTATTTATATAGCGCCATTAATGTACTGTACATACAGTAGCACAGTAATACACGTGACAATCATACAAATAACAAATAATACAAATAACACATAATGGGAAGAAGTACTTCAGACATAAAAGTCACACCTAGGAAAAAGAGTCCACTATTTGTTACTCCGTTATTTTTTACCCCACATAATGCTCCTCCCTGCTTTCTTTTCTTTTATCTATTTAAATATCACTCATAGTAGTTCTGTTAAAAAAATGTTGCACATACACAGATTCACTTGCCAATAGCTACACATGCCAATTAGAGCCCCTTTGCAGTACACCTTTGCTTAGTTTGGTCACAGTGTTGCTAAGGAACCAGTTAGGCAGCTTCCAGCGCCCTATTTGACTCTGTCTCAAGTGTAACCCTCCCTGTCTGGCTGATAAGTAACAACATGTAATAGTCCCGGAAAAGGATCTGGGGCTCAAAAGGGTGTAGTAAAACACACACAAAAAGGGAAAAGAGGGTTTAGTATTTCCTCCCTTTTTCTTATTTCTTTTTCCCCTTTATTGCTTTATATCCTTATTGTGATCTCATAGTATCCCCTTGCAGTATCCCCTCATAGTATCCCCTAGTGTACCCTTGCAAAGTGTCCATAAACAACATACAGTTGAAAGGACTAGTTGATAAATGAGGATGACGACTACCTGGCTCTTTCTATATGAGAATGTGAAGGAGATAGGCACAATAAATGACGGTCAAGATTTTGTCTATAACTCTAATAGTTCAAAAACAAAGCCCAGTATGAGGAGTCAATACTCAAAAAGAGACTCGCGTGTGGCTTTGCTGGGAGTCCTTTGAATGAATGGGTAAGTATCTTCAGTCACTTGCATGGTCCTTCCAAAGTGCAGATCCGCAAAAAAACTGGACCAGGGAGAGAGCAAAGAAATGCTGCGATACACCACCAGCGTAATGAAAAGGGAGAGGGTGACTTACATGAAAAAAATATCCAATTTATTGCATCGCGTTAAAAACGGAGGTACAAGGCTTACACCGACATGTTTCGCGCAAAGCTCTTTATCAGGGTGTCTGTCTAAGATACTCCTCCTTTAACCCTCTGTAGTAACACCAATAGGGAGGGGGGGTTACACTAGTTCCCCACAGGGCCGCCAACAGAAATCATGGGGCCCATGTCAAATGAAAAGAGCAGTGCCCCCCCAACCAATAGCGCAGCGACCACGTAAACATTTCTTTTAGTGCGCAACTTTTACTTAACCCCCCGATACATATAAAAATACACCCCCACCCCCAATACATATAAAAATATACCCCCACGCCCCAAATACATATAAAAATACACCCCCACCCCAATACATATAAAAGTACACCCCCACCCCCCCAATACATATAACAATATACCCCCACGCCCCAAATACATATAAAAATACACCCCCACCCCCAATACATATAAAAGTACACCCTCACCCCCCCCCAATATATATAAAATTATACCCCCAATTCAAATAAATTTGGGGGTGGCTTCTACTTTGGGGGGCACCAGTGGCTGCTACTAGGGTGGCCGTTGGCTGCGAAGGGGGTGCCATTGCTAGATGGAGGGGGGGGGGCACTAGGCCGGTGGCTGCAGGAGGGCTGAGGGAGGGGGGGGGCGGCGGCTAGGGTTGCTAGGTGGCGTAGCCAAAAATACTGGACACAATGCTAAAATATATGAGACCCTCACAATGCATATAAAAAATACCCCCACGTCCTCCCAAAACATATAAAAATACCCCCCAATACACATAAAAATACCCCCACATCCCCAATACAAATAAAAAGTACCCCAACCCCCAATACATATAAAAAATACCCCCCATACATATAGAAAATACCCCAACCTGTCACCCCCCAGTATATATAAAATACCCCAAACCCCCAATACATATACAAACATACCCCAACCCCCATTATATATAAAAATACCCCAACCCCCAATACATATGTAGCCCATGTTCCCCCCCCCTGGGGTATGGTGTACTTTATATGTTAAAATGGGGGGTGGGGTGTATTTTTATATGTATTTGGGGCGTGGGGGTATATTGTTTAGATGTATTGGGGGGGTGGGGGTGTACTTTTATATGTATTGGGGTGGGGTATTTTTTATATGTATTGTGGGGGTGGGGTTATTTTTATTTTTTGTGTTTTATATTGTATCGGGGGGTTATAAAGTTGCGCACTAAAAGAAATGTTTACGTGTTCGCTGCGCTATTGGTTGGGGGGGCACTGCTCTTTTCATTTGACATGGGCCCCATGATTTCTGTTGCGGCCCTGTGGGAACTAGGTAACCCCCCTCCCTATGGTGTTACTACAGAGGTTAAAGGAGGAGTATCTTAGACAACACCCTGATAAAGAGCTTTGCCGAAAACTGTCGGTGTAACCTTGACCTCCGTTTTTAACGCGATGCCAAATTGGATATTTTTTTCATGTAGTCACCCTCTCCCTTTCATTACGCTGGTGGTGTATCGCAGCATTTCTTTGCTCTCCTCCTCCTGGTCCATTTTTTTTTGCGGATGCACTTTGGAAGGACCATCAAGTGACTGAAGATACTTACCCATTCTATCAAGGACTCCCAGCAAAAGCCACACGCAGTCATCTTTTTGAGTATTGACTCCTCATACTGGGCTTTGTTTTTGAACATAGTTAGAGTAGAACAAAATCTTGACCGTCTATTAGTTGTGTACCTAATCTCCTTCATCTATATAGTACAAGGGTCAGTGATCGTATCCATGAATTACAACATAGTCCATAATTCAACTAGTACATTGATTAACATCGTTATGGGACACTTTTCGTAGGATACACCTAGGGAATACAAGTGAGGGATACTGCAAGGGGAGATATATGAGATATAATCACTGAAGTAAGGAAGATATAAGAATAAGGGCAAGAAATAGAAAGGGATCTGATTACCCTTTGTGTGTGTTTTACTAGCACCCTTGAGCCCAGACTCCATTTCCGGGACTATACATGTGTGTTACTTATCAGCCAGACAGGAGGGTTACACTTGAGACAGAGTCAATAGGGCGCTGAAGCTGCCTAACTGGTTCCTTAGCAACACTGTGACCAAACTAGCAAAGGTGTACTGCAAAGGGGCTCTAATTGGCATGTGTAGCTATTGGCAAGTGAATCTGTGTATGTGCAACATTTTTTTAACGAACTACTATGAGTGATATTTAAATAGATAAAAGAAAAAAGCAGAGGAGCTTATGTGGGGTAAAAATAACGGAGTAACAATAAGTGACTTTTTTTTCCTATGTTTGACTTTTATGTCTGAAGTACTTCTTCCCATTATGTGTTATTTGTATTATTTGTATTTGTATGATTGTCACGTGTATTACTGGTGCTACTGTATGTACGTACATAATGGCGCTATATAAATAAAGATATCTTGCCGGTATCTCCTATCATGGAAATGTCTCGCGTCACGTGATCGGGTCATTTCAATGCATAGGAGATCCGCCACCCCATAACGGGACCTCAAATCAACGCGGTTTAGCTCCGGATACCCCCTGCTACTTACTGTAATGTTTAAAATGAAATAAACCCCCCATGATTGCCTTTGAGAGCGCGTCGTTAGAAGGACTGATTCAGCCCTTAACTGCGTGTCTATTAAGACAGGTACCACCCGTAGGACTCCCTCAGCAGGGACCCCTGCTGTGTTAATGCGATAGGCCATTATAGTCTCAGCAGCAAACTATGTGAATATATCGCAAACTCCATGTGGCACAACGCAAATGTACCCAGTTAATGTTCGAATAACGACCGTGCATCTGTATATCAAGACAGAGATAAAGTAGCAAAACAAGAGCAACTTCAGCGTGATGGTAACATATATGCATCAAACCACAGGAGGAGAAAGCCCTAACTTAATAAACCTTGGGTAGCCCCAACTTGAGTGCATCTGCACCATAATTGCATTGTAAATTCTTCAAACCGCAATCAGAGTAGGATCATTATGCCGTTATAGTTGATTTTTTCAATTGCAATAGTATTATGGATATTCAGCGCTATGTAAGGAGAGTAGATTAAACAGATTTTTGTCTGTAATCAAAGATCAATCAGCAGTGTGAGATTGATACAAGTAGAGAGCAGTAAAAAGCTATAAAGGGCAAAACCGTACTTGATTTTGATTCAGTGCTCTGTAATAAAGTACATATTAGTCATCACAAATAATACATAAATAAAAGATTAGTCATTTTTTGTGGCCTAACCCCCCATGTCTAGGAAGGGACCGCATGTTGATTATGCCAGAGTGCAGTTTTGTCAGTAATGGTATTTCGAGCCTGGCTTTACATTTTGTTTTTTATTTTTTATTTTTAACATTTGCTTTAATCTTCTATCCACCAACTTCTTTGCTGTCGTGGGAAGTTTATAGTGGCTTGGAAATAGTCAATGTCTCAGACATTGTGCTGCATAAAAAAAAACAGTTCTAATTGACCAGGCCCTAGCTACCATATTTATTTGGAACCAGGATCGACTACGTATCTACCTTGTGTAAATCCAGACCTGCAACCTTACTGATTTTCATTGAAGTCTTTAGCATCAGTGCTTCGAAAGGCCCGTGGGTTAAATATTCATATTCTGAGTAACCTCTTCCCTTGTCAGTGAGTCCTTTGACTCCATTCCTTCATTCCCTGACAAGAAGCAGCTTTACTACATATTTGATAGGAGCCATAACTCAACAGAGTCTCACTGATTAAGGAAAGTACATCTCTGCAAAGTTTCTGTACTGTATATACACTGGCTATGCTAACTCACAGTAAGTTGATATATTCACATATATTAGCCAACTACAATAATACAAATAAAAAAACAATCTATTTAAGCCTTGTCACCTCCATGGACAGAAACTCTGGATCTCTTGCATTTATCAATGATTTAAGTCTGTCTAAGTAGAGAACAATAAAAAAACCAATAGAACCTCGGCATACTTAAAACCTTCTCTTGGTTTCCCAAGTAATAAGTGTAGCATGGCTGGTCCAGGGCTATTTTCTGCCTCCTCACACGTACATCCTAGTAGCTACAGGCAGTGTCAGGCTATCCTGTGGGTTTATCCCCTCATGCAGCCTGCTTACGGCAGAAGTGGAGGTGAGGCATGGTCTGCGAGCTACCCAATCCGGTGGCCAGCCCAGGTCCCCCCCTTTCTGCACTAAGGAGAGGCACTCCAAATGAAAGTTATTTGGTCTAGAGCTCAGTTGGAGTTGACTGGGCTGTCCCTCCCGACCGGGAGGAGACATGCTCTCAACCCCTTAAGGTTTGAGGTGAAAGATCTAATAGACTGCAAGGCCTGAATTGAGAGAAGCCGGTACCATCCAGAGCCTGGGACTTGTCCTGAAAAACCCTATGCATACACTGTAAAGACAACTGCAGAGCAGCCTAAATAAAGGATCCTGTTTTATAACGTACCTCTGTCTAAGTACATTCCATTAGGTATAGGTATGAGGAACTGTCGGTGGGGCACTGTCTCCAGAAACCCTGGAGCCTGCTATGACGGAGGTGCTGACACCATAGAAGACCGGAGATCACCAAAAGCGGTCCAGTTCCCCTTATCATCGCTGACGTCCTCTCTCCTGGACCCTCACAGGTATTTAGCCCATGAAACGTAACAAGCAAGAGTCCAGGGTGGGGGGGGGGTCTCGTGATAGCTCTAGGTAAGGGGCGGAAATAAGTAGAAATAACGAAATGTAGGAGTTAACAAAGATACTTGCATAGTTTGGAATTTCAAAGACATAGAAAAGATGTGTAGCTGAAGAATCGCCAGGTTGCCGGGGAGTTATGGGTGTTCAATAAGAAAAACATATTTATAAATAAAGCAGCGGATGCTGGTGCAATACAAGCTGTTCTTTTCCATGTAAGCAGAGAGAACAATGTGGCATGTCATAGTTTAACTGAATCCATCTCTGAAAAGGGGACACATGCCTGCTGATCAATCTAGATAGAGAGAATGCCAAAAGATCGCATAGCGTCAATGATCTATGCAGTTAACATCCATGTTCACGGTGACCTTGTGGGTTATGAACCAGAAAAACATTTTAATGAAAAGACAAACTTTAATAACAAACAACAGCATATTACGTAGCACACTTATTCCCAGGTATAACATACAAGTCCCCCTTCCACAGCAGGGACCTCTCCCAATGCCCTTATTATTGAAACTATGCACTATAAGGACCTCTAGAAATTATATAATTGCAATATCTCCCCAACTGGAAGGTGAAGGAGAATACAAATTTTTTACATTAATGAGTAGGTGTAACCCTCCCTGCCTGGCTCCTAAAAAAAATATTATCGGGCAGCTACCTACTGAAATCCGCCACTAAATGCAATCCTTACAACTTTAAAATCATACAATTTTAGCTTTTGGTTATTGGGAAAACTTGGCATTTTAGAATTGGCAGGTTACTGGCATACCCACAGCTCACATCTATCCTGCCAAACACCGTTTCCACAGCAGGAAACACAAATTTCAGCAGTATTTACAAAAAACTTTCCCTTTGCTCCAAAAGTTCCAAATTAGTACAAAAACATATGTTTTATGCTACCCAGGCCCACTTGGGCGCAAATGTAACCCTCCCTATCCGGTTCCTAGGGTTAACATCAGATAACTATCTGTAACCCTTGTTTCCCCCCCCCCCCCAGACACGATGCTATATCTAGGTGTGTGAGGGCTGGTTACATGGGCTCGAGTGGTGAATACCTGCCGGTAAAAGGAGGGCCTGTATCTCCGCGATGTTGTTGGGAGACAGGACCAGGCTTCTGGGTAGTTGCCTCATTCTTTTAGTGGTGGTGCAGCGCCTCCATTCTATACCTTCCAGGGTATGGGGTAGGACCCGTATAGAAGATGACCCCTGGTCCCAGGGTGGATGCTCCAGAACACACAACATTCTTTAGTAAGATCAGCAATGTCCTCTCTTTATTGTATCTAGATGACACAAGCAGCCTTGCGCATACAGCCGCAACAACAACACACATAGCAGTAGCAGCACATACAGAGAATCCCAAGATTTACAGCCTTTCTCCTCTTCCTTTCCTCAAAAGTATTCCACAGGATGGTCTGTGAGGGGCCTCAATACCCCAGTGCCCACCTCAGAGGGTCCCCTCTGGCTGGGGTAGACCCTCCCCACACCCCCTCCTCAGGTGAGGGGCATGGGTTCCACCGAGCTCTGCTCACCTCGCTGACTTCATGGTCAGAGTCCTCTTATTATCTCTCCTTGCTCCCAGGAGAGAGCTCACCTATTCCACTCTCTTCCAACTCCCAGGACAGACACCGATAGACTCCCAAGTAGACTGTCACTTACGGAATGGGCTGCAAATGTCTCAGCCCACCCCTCATATGTCCATACCTCCCCTCTGTCTCATGCCTGCAGCAGAGTCAGGGGCCTCATCTATCACTCCAGGGCAGGGCTTGAAGGGGGGAAAACCCATGATTACTACTGGTGCCGCCCTTACAGACTTACCTCGTAGGAGAAAGATATGTATAGCCTGTGCGTTTACAGGGGGCTACATATATTTTTGGCTTCCTTAGTGTATTACCTTATTAGGGTTGGGGTCCGTGCAGCTGGCTGGTGTGACGCAGAAAGGATGGGTGCCAGGAACTTTGTATTTATGACCAAAATGGTTTTATTGCAGATATTTATATTCACAAACATCTCAGATGCATTGGAGAAGCACAGTCTTATAACAATTGGTAGTTGCTTGAAGATACAAAGATGAGTTATTCCTCACTGTGCATACTTCCTAATATCGTCTGGTCCCTCTTGGGCTACCCGTTCATATCTTGGGACATTGAGACCTTGGGTTTTGTAACTTTTCTCGAGCATCCTTTGGTAGAGCTTCAGTCTGGAAAGTTAAGTACAGATCAGATGGGGTCCCTTTCTATTGGGCCCTACTTTACACTCTTCTGGGATGATCACAGATGGAGAGTGCCACATTATACTCAGTTGGATGCTCACAGCGGGAGGATGTCCAAAGATATAAGTTTCTATTCTTCAAAGGTCCCACGTTACCATTTGGGTACCCTATGGGACACCGTCCTCTATGCTGGGAGCCTCATCTTTCTAGTGACCCTGACCCGAATTGTCTTCCCTATCTGACAAAATAAGACACAGTTCCATCTACCCTTTCCTAACTATTTACAGGGCTATATACTGTACATTGTGACCCCTGCTTCTCTCCACCAGGAATATGGAGGATGTTTTTCTCCCTTCTTATTTATAATCTTCTCCACTCCCTGTCTCTAGCAGAAAAGTTTAATGCGGCACATACAGAAGAATTAGGATTTCGGATAATTCTATATGAATTGCAGCTTTTATTCAACATTAAGGGAAATAGCAGGGAGATCCGAGGATGTGCATGGTGGTTTTTTTTTTTTACCTCTCAGATACAAGACAAAGCAGCTTAACCTTGGCAGTAAAGTCTGTCGATCCCAATTATTTTAAGCATTCATTTAATAGCAAAACAGTAATAATTGCAGATTCTACATGAGCAGTTTAGATACGGTAACTCTCACAAGCAGGGTCCTCATTACCTTTTGCATCTGTTTGCGCTTTTTTTTTTTTGTTTTGTATGTCACTCTGTTTAAGTAATTGATATTAGTCCGTTGCCCCATTGTACCACGCTGCAGGCATACGTATGTTTCATACTAAACATAATAATAAATCTAGTTGTGGTGCCAGTTACAGTAGTTATTTTATTTACATACGCAGCCAGTATTTGTCATGTGGGGAAGTAGCATTGCAGTCCCGGCTTTCAGTTTGCCAATCTGCGCGGTTAGTTATTCAATCACGCATATTGCGGCCTTCATAGTTTCATAGTTTCATACTACCTGTAAACTATGTGCCTATTTGCTGTTGATGGTAATTAAAAATAAAACAAATTTACTTTTAAGCAAGAATTAAAATATTTCCTCATTTAAAAAACTGATCATGTGAATGTATGGGCTGTACAGTGCAATTTTTATCCTGTCCATGGATCAAAGGTTTTACGTTATGAATTGACATTTGACACCCCGTTTTGGCCAAACTACACCACCACAATGTATCACTGACTAAGGTTAGCTTTTAACAACATTGATGTTATTAAAAAAACAAACAATCGAGCGATATTGCACTATAAACAATTCCTGGTTTTAAGGCATTATCTGGAAGTTGGTAATTGCTGACAGTCAGGCATAGCAAAGATTATAGCACACTGCACACAGCATGAAAGCTATGCAAACTGTTTTCAGGGAGGTGAGGTAGAAACATGCAGACATTCTCATCTTCTGTTGATTTGCATTGACCTGAATGTTTTTTTTTTCTTCAAGGAGAAACATATAGACATCCTACATTTTTTGTTTTAACATGGAGGGAGCAGAGCCTGCCAGTTTGTATTAGAAATGGATGGTGCACAATTCATTTAATTGTTATAAACTCTTCAGTGCTCGATGAGCCTAAACCATATCGTGCATGATCCTCTTGTAGAAAAAGGGTTAAATTGGCTCATACTTAAATTTGTGCCACTAATATCGGGGGGTGTGGGGGGAGGAACTTTGTATGGAAAAAGGTGGGAAAACCGTCAAAGAAAAATGTATATTGAACTACATAAATAATTCAGGTTAGTTTTCTAACCACATTTATAATAATTCAAAATGTGGGCAAACTCCCCTAAATATAACCACTGATTCATTTTTTAAGTTATTCATGTTGCCCCGAGGCTTAAGATAACATGAACCTTGGATAGTTGGACCCCCAATGGGTTAGGGCTTTCCCCATTGGGATAGGGGTTCAACCATATAGTGGGGTAACATAGCAATACTTTTTTCTAAAGATTACATAACGGCATAGGAGTGGTTCGAGGGAAGTTCTTCCTGTCTGCCACCAGGGGTGGATTGTTGTTGCTGTTTCCTGCAGGGATCTTTTCTGAGGCTGCTGATTGCCTTATGACCGTATCTGACTCTTATCAGCAGCCGCCCTTCATAACCTCCAATTCCTGTTCCTCCTTCCTGATGTTGTGGTTTTTCCCTGTGATCAAGCTTGATGCCTTTCATCAGTTGCTTTCTCTCTCTCTTTGTTTGCCAGACACTATTTGGACCGTAACTACCTTGCTCTCTCTTGCCCTCAACCCAGCTTGTTCCTGACACCATACCTGCCTGCCCACTGCCATTCCCTGAACATCACTACCTGCCTGCTAGCCTGTCCCAGCTACTGACTGTAGCCCCCCTAGGTAATCTTCCGCATTCATGGATACCAATGAATGTATCTGACTGTGAAGTACCGATCATGTCCAGATTCTGGAGATGTTTTTGTGCTTCCCTAAGAATAAGCCTGATTTTTTCCTCCATCTTCTAGCCACATCTAATTAGCAAACAGAGGACATGCAGAATAATAATCAGAACTGATTCAAGATAACTTGGACCAAATTTTCCCTGTCACGAATTTGCATAAATTAATGCCCAAATAGCTCGATCCCCCGCAGAGCCTAGTGTTTGCCAATCACGGCTTCATTCTTCCTTCATTCCCTGCTTTCCAGTTCCTTGCTCGTTCCTGCTGTCGCAGAAAGACTTTCTTCTTACACAAAATTCAAGAAACATTAAAGAAATTGCTTCGTAAGGCTCAGGAACTATATAAGAGGACTGCTGATCAGCACCACAGACCAAACTTCACACTTTGTCTTTCATATTGTAACAAAGTCTGTCTCCCACTAAGAATCTATGTTTAAAAGTTCCCACAGACAGTTTTGGTAAGAAGTACTGTACATCGGTAGAGATATGAGAAATTTGTTTGTTGACTTGGATCCGCAGTGATCGGACGGTTCCTTTGTCCGCGGATATCAGAGATCAATCTCAAAAAGGGCGATTCGCGTTTTGCGGATTTAATTTTTTTTATTATTACCAATAATTCAGCAGATTCTGCAGTCCATTAGTGGATTTGTGAATCCAGTCCGCGATTCAGCCATCTGTTGGTGGATTCTACAATCGGCAATGGATTGCTGAATAGGCCGATTGGATTCTAAAATCCGTCACACTGATTGTATCCAATGCGTTTTTGATGAGTCCGTGATTTAAACCACAAATAAATGTGCGGATTTTACACCCAAACAAGATATTGGGGGGATTCGCTATATTTCGTCCCTTCAAAATCTGTACCCAAATTAACCCCTGTATCATTCCGTCTGGAACCCTGACTCCGTACATCCTGTGTTCCATAACTCCCCTCTTAAAGTCTTTCTGTATGAATCCTCCCTGAAAGATCCCTCCTGCTGAACCCTGTCCAGATGATTCTGATTAAAGTTCTCCTGCCTGTCTGCTGACCACTACACCTGTCTGGTGCCTGCCTATGACCACTGTCTGTCCAGTAATCATCCTATCTGCCTGTTAGCCTGTCCTAGCTACTGGACTCCAGCCCGTAGTTGCTCCCCTTAACACAGGTAACTACTCACACATGGCATTTAATATGGCATATCATTAATATCATAAAATACACTTATTACCTTAAATAGTACATAAAAACATTATATTGGGTTCAGGCAGATTCTCCAACTCGGGTGGAGTTACCAGCTTACCGAAAACAGGGTAATCAGGCAATGATAATTCAAGAGTATCCCCTCTTATGTGATAGCATGCTGCTGCTGCTGCTGCTGCTGCTGCTGTTGTTCACCCCGGGCTCAACGAGGAGTCTATTATGGGCAGGACAGTTTTTTCCAGCTAGCTGCGTCTGCCTCAGTCTCTCCCAGCACTGCAGAAGCTCCAGGACCACCACACCGATACTTCTGGTCTGGTCTGCCCCACCACGTGCACCAAACACAGCAATGCTGAAATGTTGGATATTCCTACGTCAGCATGTGCTTTCCCTCCCCCGCTCACAGCTCACAGCTCCCGCTTCGGAAGGGTACAGCACTCACACACCAGTATGTGGACCTCACAGAACCACCCTACGCGTTTCAAAAGTCTTGCTTTCTTCCTCAGGGGTTAAACCCTGAGGAAGAAAGCAAACTTTCGAAACGCGTAGGGTGGTTCTGTGGGTCCCCACTACTACTCGGGTGTGAGTGCTGTACCCTTCCGAAGCTGGGAGCTGTGGTTGAGCTGAGCTGTGGAAAGCACATGCTGGCTAGGAATATCCAACATTTCAGCATTGCTGTTTTTGGTGCACGTGGTGAGGGCACCAGAAGTATCTGTGTGTGTGGTCCTGGAGCTTCTGCAGTGCTGGGAAGGACTGAGGCAGACGCAGCTAGCTGGAAAAACCTGTCCATGCCCATAATCGACTCCTCGTCTGAGCCCAGTGTTAACAACAGCACAGCAGCAGCAGCAGCTATCCATAAGAGGGATACCTTTGAATTATCCATGCCTGATTACATCCTGTTTTCGGTAAGCAGTACCCCCACCCGAGTTGGAGAATCTTGCCTGAACCTAATATATGTTTTTATGTACTATTTTATGTGTAATAAGTGTATTTTATGATATTAATGATATGCCATATTAACTGCCATTGTGAGTATTACCTGTTGTTCTCCAGCGTTTGTTAAGTGTTGTTTGTTTATGTATGTGTATGTTTACAGTATTATGACTATATTTGATTTCTTTGTATATTTACATGTTTACCCTTACCACTTGTAGCATCCAATCTGGACGGGTCGATTTCCGTGTGCTCTGGGTGTGTATATTTATAATATATATTTTATAATATCTATTAGAATTGGCTTTGATCATTACAGTGTTGAGCGCCGCTGATATACTTCTTTTCCACATCTAATAGCCTGCTAGGGGTCAGGGTTATATCACCGGCTGCCAGCTACTGTGGGATATAGCCTACCTATTTGTTTTTCTACTGTCCCCTTAACACAGACTACTTCCGGTTAACCCTGTAATGTGTTCCATTTGGAATCCAGACTCCCTTCCCCAAGAATCCTCAGCATTTGCTTTTTCTGTGCAGCGGCTCTGGGGAAGGGAAGTCCTGGCTACAACTGCTGGCTACTGCACTTTTGTATCCTGCCTTTTTAGAGTTTGGGTTTGGGATATGATGCACGTCATTGTTTTCTTTTCTTTTAGTTTTTTTGGATGATGGTGTTCAATGTTTTCAATCCCTTCCTCAATTCTCCATCATCCCATCCTCATTTGACTTTCTTATGGCTTCCTGCATGGCCTCTTCCCGCTCATATTGCCTGAACACTGGCCAACTCTTTGTGGTTGGTCGTGGTTTGCTGTTCCTGAGCCTCCCCTTGCCTCATCCCTTGTTTTTTTTTTGTTTTATTTCTTTTTGCCACATTACATATGCTTCTTGTGCAGTTATGTCTTTGGTAGATATTTTAGCACAATTGGTTTTGGCATTATTGTGCTTCCAGTTCGAAATATATTGCTTTAGATTTTTTACCTTTTAAATTGCTACTGTATGTAATGCAGTATGTCAACTTGAATACTTAATCAAAAACAGGCTGAAAAAGCACTACTACCAATTTAAATAAAGCAACCCGCATAATAAACCTGTGTAATACAGGGTGTGCTCTCCTGGAGTAATGAAAACACTGTAATCAAAAAGAGAAAGGTTAATAGCATACACAGAGTCTTTCACAAGGTAAGATAAACAGCCGGTGGCACTGCCTGTTGCGCTGTCAGCTCACGTCTGATTTGCGGAGCAGGGCTGATGCTGGAGTAAGGGTAGCGGGAGACTGTCAGCATTGGGTTTTCGTGTCTTGGCTCACCGTCTCCACGCTACCCTTACTACGCAATCCAGCCCTGCTCGCGCAGTCAGACGAGCTGACAGCAGCGCAGCAGCCCAGTAACAACCGGCTGTTTTACTCTCCTATAAAGATTCTGTGTATGCTATTTGACTGCCCCAGCCGTGTACAACTGATTCGTTTGGCGTATCAGGGTAACTTATGTATTGGTAACCCTAACGGTTTCAACACAGCAGACCCCAGGGTGGTGGGAGATTTTTCTACGGGGGCGCCTGGCGTTGCAGATGTCCCACTCTCCCCCAAGGCTTTAAATTAAATGCGATGACCTGGCGAGGCCTCTGCAATTTATAATTATACCGAGTTCCAGCCGGCCTCAGGACGCATGACCATGGTCAATGCGTTGTCACGCGTCACGCTGACGGTAACATGACTGTCAATGAGCCTGCGGGTCACGTACTTCACAAGACCCTGCGGCGTCATTTGACGCCGCGCGGGTATAGGGGGGAGCGAACCCACCGGACCATCACAGGCAGAGGGACGCAGCCCCTCCTCCTAGATTATTTCCGGGAACTGGCAGCTCTTGGATTCCAGTTTATCTTGGCATTGCATGGACTGCACTGGCGTACTACAGAGCCAAGCCCAATGGTCCATCTTATTAGAGATTTAGGCATAATTCTCTAGTGTTTTAGTAATCATTTTTTGGTAATTATTGAGAATATCACAGAAGGTATTTATCACTTTAATATTACTTCTATACCATCACACTCATTCCCCACTGCACTTTAAGCTACGCGTTTAAGTATCCTCCTGGGAGTATATATTCATCTGTTAATCACAGGGATCGTTTGTCTACATTGTATTTTTTTGCTTCTATTCTATGTTGGCTGCATTGTCCACAGGGTTTGCTCTATATCATAGTTGCAGTTTGTGCCTAATATTTACTGTTATGTTCATCTTCATGAGGCTATTGTTTTTAACGCTGCTGCATGGATACTTTAGAATCCCTTCTTTGGAGGGCCATTTTTCTGGTCCCCTCCCTAATTACTGGGGTTACTGTGAGTTGTGATAGCCACTGGAAGGTTTTCAGTTTACTAGGGCTTTTTTTTTTTCCCACAAAAGGTTTTTATTAGGGTACAGTACAGCAGCATACATTGTCCAACAACCCATTGTCTTCTTTTACTGTACCCATACCCCAATTTTTGTTTTTTCCTTCGTCCCCGCCTGCGTCAAAGACCTACAGACAGACCGACTCACAAAAAACCAATACGAACTACCACGACAAGAAGTGGGGGGGGGGAGCACAGCACCTGTCTTGGCATACCCAGTGTTCTAATTCTTGTTCCCTGCCTTCAATGCGGGCCACCCTAGGAGTGCCATCCTGTTTGCTCGTCGTCCCTACTTGTACCCCCGTCTGTCCAGTTCAGTAATTCACTTCGCAGGGATAAGCATCTCGATTAAGGAGATTATATGATAGGGTGATTGTCCTACCCGGGGATGTCTGAATGGGCTATCCCACAGGGCCCTGTAAGACTCTTTGAGTAAGTTGTGTCCGGTGTACGTTGACCAGACCTTGTCCAACTGTTTCCTCCGGCAATGTGCAAATTCTGTTCCGATTTCGTAATCGTGGGTAAATCGGTAGCTTCACATCCTGCAATTTCGCACCTCATGGCCTGTTGCAACATGTGCATATTATTTTTGTGGCC
Organism: Ascaphus truei; assembly: GCA_036426205.1. Taxonomy (NCBI): domain Eukaryota; kingdom Metazoa; phylum Chordata; class Amphibia; order Anura; family Ascaphidae; genus Ascaphus; species Ascaphus truei. The sequence continues at coordinate 260,438,987 of CM071569.1, read as the reverse complement.
GGTCGCCCTAACCCCCGGGTGCGCCTGGCCCAGGACAGGAACAGCCAGGGTCCAGGGGTACCGGCTGCGGGCTGCCGAAATACTCTGTAACCAATCTTGATTTCCTCCCCAAAGTGGTTTCTGGATCGGCTTGAATATTTATTCCTGTCATACAGAAAATGTCAGTGGGTAAGGATTACTGATTCCATTTGACATAATGATTAATAACCCTGCAGTATATAATATGTGTCTTGTGCCTATCACAAGGAATTTTCTATTTTTTTATTGTATTTGCCCACGCTACTTTTTCTTTCGATCCCTATCTTCATAGCATGACGTTGAACATATTTTTACTCTGTAAGATACTTACTTAATATCCGTGTCAAACATTCCCTCTCCATCATTTATTCCGTGACATTTTTTTACACTCCATCAAGAATTGAAAAGGAGATCTCTGGAGTGCAACAGTACGAGATAAAAAAAAAAATCCCTTTCATCGGCATAACAATGTTTTGGAAAGGAGTACTTTAAAAAAAATACATATTTTTTTATATGAGAGCAGTTGTTTCTAAAGAAATAATCCTCGGAATGACTTAAAAAAAAGTTAGCTGAATTGGGGTCTGCCAGAGCACATTGGTGTTCAGCCATGTACCGAGATCCCCCCGGTTCCAAAGATATATGTAGTTTTTGTGCCACTTAGACACAAAAAACCCTGCAATGTGGCAGCATACACACAAGGCCCACTGAGGGCCACCAATAGATAGTTGTGAACAGGGGAGTGTTTTGATGATTCGAGGGATGTTTATAACACCCACTTCACTTAGAACAGGCTCTCCTGGACTCTGAGACGTCCATAGGATTGGAGAATGATCCAGTATAAATAAAGGATTCTAAGAATTAGTGAGTAAATTGAGGCACTCCACTGACAGAAATTTTGTCTAGGTGCAGTATTTCAAAGTAGGTCATACAAAAATAGAATAAACAAAATTTAATGCGAAAATTTAATGTGTCGTTATAGAATTTTCTTCAAGACTTTAAAAAGGCTCTTGATGGAACTAAAAAGTGTTTTTTTGCATTAAACTTTTTCTCTCTTACTTCTTAAGACAGGTGAGTGCCTGTGAGTAAGGGGAGTAAAGTATACTGTATATAATCAAAAACGAATAGACTATACCATTCTGTGGCTAGGAAATGCTTTTATTTGTGCGGAGCTCGAGATACACAGATCTTTCTTCCTGCAGTGTTGCAATGATGTTACAATATCAATTGTAACCATGCCGAAGAAGAGACAGTGTATCTCGAAAGCTCGCACAAATAAAAGCATTTGTTAGCACCAGAACGGTATCGTCTATTAGTTTTTGATTATTAAGGTCGGCTAACCACGGTACAGATACCTCTACATATTATATATAGGAGCTCTATCCAAAGATCAATATCTTTTGCATCCCAGGGTAGCTGCTTATGCAAGGCCATCTTCTGACGAAATTGCTTGTCATACAGCCCACCAAACCACACCACTACGTTTCTATACTCGAACAACCATGTCCTGATATTTAAATGACTGAGCACAAATGTGGTGACTTTTCCTCAATCACCCTAGCTGGATAGAAAAGCCCTGAACGCTGCTGCCCTTCACTTACTTGTGTGGGCAGCAACCTGAACTGTCAGCTACTATGTAACACTAACACCCACTGGCCTGTCCCACTCAGTATAGATCTTCCCAGACAGCAAGGATACCCAGAAATGAAGCCACTCTGCATACCCTCCTATCTGACCCAGGGGGGGCTTCCTCTTACTAAAGCTGGGGGGAAATAGGTGCTGCCAGGCCTTCCTCTTGCGCACTCCTCTGTGTTGGGAGTCAGTTTGTGGAGAGTTTATTTGGACTAAGGCAGAGTACCCACAGGAGTGATCGGGTACAGCAGTAGGAGAAGGGGTTTTGGCATTTTGACCCGCCCCCGGTGACGTATTTCGGCCACGGAGTGGCAGACAGCGTTTGGAGAGCCTGAGACCCACCCCAGTGACGCAAATCCAGTTGGGAGCTAGGGACAGTGTTTGGAGCAACTCTGGATGCCACGCATCCATCAGACGCCGCAGCGTGCATCACTCACATACACCCTGTCTGTATTAAACGAACGTCCGTGTAAGTAGGATTCCGGTTTTACCACCGGATCCGTCATCTGCCTTGTTCATTTTATATTTTGTGTGTATTAAATTAACTCTTGTTATTTGTCAGCCTTGCTTGTGTTGTTCTAGTATTGTCTTGTCCTGTTTGTCTTATGTGTTTATACTGTAGCATGTTGCACTATGATTTTTTTCTCTTTTCTCTCTCTTGCACACATGCTTCTTGTAACATCTTGCTGTGGAGCGTGAAGGGCAAGATTGGACACTTCTGGACACTCTTTACCATTGGACTGAACTTTTTCTATTGGGACTGTAGGCGCCGGTTGGTTATTGTTGTTTTTGCTTGTATCTAACGTGTTTTGGGTTAGTTTCACTCGGCAGCCTAGTCTTACATATTAGGTTAGTGTGTAAGGTCACACACATTTTTATCACCTATATGTTTATATACACTGTTTATTATATATTCACAGCCTTTTAGCGTATATACACCATTCTTTTTTTCCATGTAAGTGCACAACAATACATGACTATAACACATTTCTTTAATACAGCACCGTACCCCTCACGAACATGTGCAGGACAAGGGATCTTTGGGTGTTACTCCTACATCCTGAAAGTTATAACATATGGTCATCTACTGTCTAACTGCTAACAAAGACCATAACAGAAACACCCATATCACTCACAGCATTAGTGATAGTCATTACTGGACCTGTTGAACACATAAAAAAATGGCATCTTAACACTTCGTACTCTTTAAAAAAAACATAGGAGTATATTCATACCCTATGTGTCTGTGGTCTGATAGAGGCCTGGCCCCCTCAGTACTGCCAGCCACCGCCCCCCCACCAGCACCAGCCGGGCCCCCCTCAGTACCACCAGCTACTGAACCCCCCGCAGCAGCACCACCCCCACGGCCACCCACCGCACCGCCACCCGGCTTCCGCAGTACTGCCAGCTACCCCCCGCAGACACCGCCCACCTCCCGTGGCCATCCCCCCCACAGCACCACGAACCCGCGGCGGCACTCCCCGCAGAACCACCAGCCACACACCCCGCTGCAGCAACCGCCGGGCCCCTGCAGTAACGCCAGCCACCGGCCCCCCACAGCACCACCGGGCTCCCCACAGTACCGCCAGCTACCGCCCCCGCAGCACCGCCATCCCCATGGCTGCCCCACCACAGCACTGCCACCCCCGTGGCCAGCCTCCCCTGCAGTACTTCCAACTACCGGCCCCCCTCACAGCACCGCCGGGCCCCCCGCCTGTACCGCCACCACCGCCCCTCCGCAGCACCGCCACCGCCCCCCCCCCCTGTGGCACAGCAATGGCCCTCCCGCAGCTACCAGCCCCCCGCAACAACCGGCCCTCTGCAGCCATCGGCACACCGCCCCCCCCCACAGCCACTGTCCTGAACTGAGACCATCCCCAAGGTAAGTCTGGGTTGGGGTATTTATTATAGGTATTTGGGGGGGGGGGTATTTTTTATATGTATGGGAGGTTGGGATATTTAATATGTATTGGGGGTTGGGGTATTTTTTATATGTATTGGGGTGTTGGGGTATTTTTATTATGTATTGGGGGGTGGGGTATTTTGTTATATGTTTTTGGGGGGTTGGGTGTAATTTGCATATGTATTTGGGGATGGGGTATTTTTTATATGTATTGGGGGGTTGGGGTATTTGTATATATTGGGGGTTGGAGTATTTTTTTATTATGTATTGGAGGGGTTGGGTCTATTTTTTATATGTATTGGGGGTTGGGGTTGTATTTGTATATGTATTGGGGGGTTGGGGTATTTTATATATGTATTGGGGGGGTTGGGGTATTTTTTATATGTATTATTGGGGTTGGGGTTTTTTATAGTTGTGGGGTGGGTATTTTTTATGTGTAGCCCCTGTAAGAAAGAGCGGGCTATATCCTTCTCCTACCCTGGTAAGGGCAGGCGACGTAGTAACCATGGGTTTTCCCCCCCTCACCAAGCCCTGCTTTGAGTGATAGAGGTAGGCCCCTGAATGTGTGGGAAGGCATAGACACACGGGGGGGTCTGCTTACATCATAAGGGGCAGGGGTCCTGAGTGTGTGAGTCAGTTTGGAAGGTGTTGAGTCTGAGGAGTTCGGTGAGAGTTCTGTCTGTGGAGTTGGAGTGCCGGCGGACAGTCAGAATCTGGAGAGCAGTGTGTCTGTTCTGTGCAGTGAGAGAACCGTCACCCTGAGAGTGCTGTGAGAGAGAGAGAGATGCTGTGAAAGCTGAGCGTTCAGCTGTCAGTCTGGGAGTTATGTCCGGGAGCTGAGGAGTGACGTGCTGGTCTGAAGTGGAGTAGGACCCAGCAGAGCTAATGGCTGAACTGAGAGACCACGTGTAGAGTGAGAACGGTGATGGAGAGATGCTCAGAGCCCTCCATGAGTAGAGCTATACAGCTACAAGTGGACCAATGCCCCTCACCCGCCGGGCTGAGGGGGAGGGGGGATATACTACCTCACCCATAGGGCCTACCCTGGGGGGGTGGAGGCAGGGGTATTGAGGCCCCATCCAGACCATCCTGCCGGGATACAGTCTGGAGGAGAAGGAGGGGGAAGAGACCTTGTTCATATGTGGAAGTACTGCTGCTAATGAACTGCTGCTGTGTATGAGCAAGGACAATAAGACATTGCTGTTTTACACAAAGAGACTGTGTGAGAGCTGGATCATTCGCCATGGGACAAGGGATTTCTCTGTAAGGGTCCTATCCCACATCCCTGGGACTTAGGAGATGGAGGCGCTGCACCACAACCACTAAAGAATGAGGCATATACCCCAGAAGCCTGTCCCTGTTACCCCCAATACCAACGCGGGAGACTCAGGCCCTCTGTTACAAGCAGGTATGCACCACCATACAATGTAGCCAGCCCTCAATACACCCTAGAGGCACGATCTGGTCTGTCCCCCCCCCAATATATATAAAATTATACCCCCAATTCAAATAAATTTGGGGGTGGCTTCTACTTTGGGGGGCACCAGTGGCTGCTACTAGGGTGGCCGTTGGCTGCGAAGGGGGTGCCATTGCTAGATGGAGGGGGGGGGGGGCACTAGGCCGGTGGCTGCAGGAGGGCTGAGGGAGGGGGGGGGGCGGCGGCTAGGGTTGCTAGGTGGCGTAGCCAAAAATACTGGACACAATGCTAAAATATATGAGACCCTCACAATGCATATAAAAAATACCCCCACGTCCTCCCAAAACATATAAAAATACCCCCCAATACACATAAAAATACCCCCACATCCCCAATACAAATAAAAAGTACCCCAACCCCCAATACATATAAAAAATACCCCCCATACATATAGAAAATACCCCAACCTGTCACCCCCCAGTATATATAAAATACCCCAAACCCCCAATACATATACAAACATACCCCAACCCCCATTATATATAAAAATACCCCAACCCCCAATACATATGTAGCCCATGTTCCCCCCCCCACAGACACAGATCGTGCCTCTAGGGTGTATTGAGGGCTGGCTACATGTGTATGGTGGTGCATACCTGCTTGTAACAGGAGGGCCTGAGTCTCCCGCGTTGGTATTGGGGGTAACAGGGACAGGCTTCTGGGGTATATGCCTCCATTCTTTAGTGGTTGTGGTGCAGCGCCTCCATCTCCATAAGTCCCAGGGATGTGGGATAGGACCCTTACAGAGAAATCCCTTGTCCCATGGCGAATGATCCAGCTCTCACACAGTCTCTTTGTGTAAAACAGCAATGTCTTTATTGTCTCTTAGCTCATACACAGCAGCAGTTCATTAGCAGCAGTACTTCCACATATGAACAAGGTCTCTTCCTCCCTCCTTCTCCTCCAGACTGTATCCCGGCAGGATGGTCTGGATGGGGCCTCAATACCCCTGCCTCCACCCCCCCAGGGTAGGCCCTATGGGTGAGGCTAGATATCCCCCCTCACCCCCTGCAGGGTGAGGGGCATTGGTCCACTTGTAGCTGTATCAGCTCTACTCAGATGGGGCTCTGAGCATCTCTTCCAATCACCGTTCTCACTCTACACGTGGTCTCTCAGTTCAGCCATTAGCTCTGCTGGGTCCTACTCCACTTCAGACCAGCACGTCACTCCTCAGCTCCCCGGACATAACTCCACAGACTGACAAGCTGAACGCTCAGCTTTCACAGCATCATCTCTCTCTCACAGCACTCTCAGGGTGACGGTTCTCTCACTGCACAGAACAGACACACTGCTCTCCAGATTCTGACTGTCCAGCCAGGCACTCCAACTCCACAGACAGAACTCTCACCGAACTCCTCAGACTCAACACCTTCCAGAACTGACTCACACACTCAGGACAGCCCTGCCCCTTATGATGTAAGCAGGACCCCCCCTGTGTCTATGCCTTCCACACATTCAGGGGCCTACCTCTATCACTCAAAGCAGGGCTTGGTGAGGGGGGGAAAACCCATGGTTACTACTGGCGCCTGCCCTTACCAGGGTAGGAGAAGGATAAGTAGCCCGCTCTTTCTTACAGGGGCTACACATATAAAAAATACCCCAACCCCCAATACATATAAAAAATACCCCAACCCCCAAAATACATATAAAAAATACCCCAACCCCCCCCAATACATATATAAAATACCCCAACCCCCCAATACATATACAAATTACCCCAACCCCCAATACATATAAAAAATACCCAACCCCTCCAATACATATAAAAAAATACTCCAACCCCCAATATATACAAAATACCCCAACCCCCCAATACATATAAAAAATACCCCATCCCCAAATACATATGCAAATTACCCCAACCCCCCAAAAACATATAACAAAATACCCCAACCCCCCCAATACATATAAAAAATACCCCAACACCCCAATACATATAAAAAATACCCCAACCCCCAATACATATTAAATATACCCAACCTCCCAATACATATAAAAAATACCCCAACCCCCCAAATACCTATAAATAAATACCCCAACCCAGACTTACCTTGGGGATGGTCTCAGTTCAGGAACAGTGGCTGTGGGGGGGGGGCGGTGTGCCGATGGCTGCAGAGGGCCGGTTGTTGCGGGGGGCTGGTAGCTGCGGGAGGGCCATTGCGTTGGCCGACATGGGAGGGGGGCGGTGGCGGTGCTGCGGGAGGGGGCGGTGGCTGGCGGTACAGCGGGGGCCCGGCGGTGCTGTGAGGGGGGGCCGTAGTTGGAAGTACTGCAGGGAGGCTGGCCACGGGGGTGGCAGTGCTGTGGTGGGGGACAGCCATGGGGATGGCGGTGCTGCGGGGGGCGGTAGCTGGCGGTACTGTGGGGAGCCCGGTGGTGCTGTGGGGGGGCCGGTGGCTGGCGTTACTGCAGGGGGCCCGGCGGTGCTGCAGCGGGGTGGTGGCTGGTGGTTCTGCGGGGAGTGCCGGCCGCGGGGGTTCGTGGTGCTGTGGGGGGGATGGCCACGGGAGGTGGCGGTGCTGCGGGGGGGTAGCTGGCAGTACTGCGGAAGCCGGGTGGCGGTGCGGTGGGGTGGCCGTGGGGGGTGGTGCTGCTGCGGGGGGTTCAGTAGCTGGTGGTACTGAGGGGGGCCCGGCGGTGCTGTGGGGGGGGGCGGTGGCTGGCAGTACTGAGGGGGGGCCAGGCCTCTATCAGACCACAGACACATAGGGTATGAATAATACTCCTATGTTTTTTTTAAAGAGTACGAATGTTTTTAAGATGCCATGTTTTATGTGTTCAACAGGTCCAGTAATGACTATCACTAATGCTGTGAGTGATATGGGTGTTTCTGTTATGGTCTTTGTTAGCAGTTAGACAGTAGATGACCATATGTTATAACTGTCAGGGATGTAGGAGTAACACCCAAAGATCCCTTGTCCTGCACATGCTCGTGAGAGGGTACGGTGCTGTATTAAAGAAAATGTGTTATAGTCATGTATTTTGTGCACTTACATAGGAAAAAAAGAATGGTGTATATAGCGCTAAAAGGCTGTGAATATATAATAAACAGTGTATATAAACATATAAGGTGATAAAAAATGTGTGTGACCTTACACACTATACCTTAATAATGTAAGACTAGGCTGCCGAGTGAAACTAACCCAAAACACAGTTAGTACAAAGCAAAAAACAACAATACAAACCGGCGCCTACAGAGTCCCATATAGGAAAAAAGTTCAGTCCAATGGTAAAGAAGTGTCCAGAAGTGTCCAATCTTGCACTTCACGCTCCACAGCAAGATGTTACAAGAAGCATGTGATGCAAAGAGAGAGAAAAGAGAAAAAAATCATAGTGCAACAATGCTACAGTATAAACACATAAGACAAACAGGACAAGACAATACTAGACAAACACAAGCAAGGCTGACAAATAATACAAGAGTTAATTTAATACACAAAAAATATAAAATGAACAAGGCAGATGACGGATCCGGTGGTAAAACCGGAATCCTACTTACAGGACGTTCGTTTAATACAGACAGGGGTGTATGGTGAGTGATGCACGGCTGCGGCGTCTGATGGATGCGTGGCATCCAGGAGTTGCTCCAAACACTGTCCCTAGCTCCGCAACTGGATGTGCGTCACTGGGGGTGGGTCTCAGGCTCTCCAAACGCTGTCTGCCACTCCGTGGCCGGAAATACGTCACCGGGGGCGGGTCAAAATGCCAAAACCCCCTTCTCCTACTGCTGTACCTCGATCACTCCTGTGGGTACTCTGCCTTAGTCCAAATAAACTCTCACAAACTGCCCAACACAGAGGAAGTGCGCAAGAGGAAGGCATCGGCACCTATTTCCCCCCAGCTTTAGTAAGAGGAAGCCCCCCCTGGGGTCAGATAGGAGGGTATGCAGAGTGGCTTCAGTTCTTGGGTATCCTTGCTGGTCTGGGAAGATCTTACCTGAGTGGGACAGGCCAGTGGGTGTTAGTGTTACTAGTAGCTGACAGTTCAGGGTTGCTGCCCACACAAGTAAGTGAAGGGCAGCAGCGTTCAGGGCTTTTCTATCCAGCTAGGGTGATTGAGGAAAAGTCACCACATTTGTGCTCAGTCATTTAAATATCAGGACATGGTTGGTTTCGAGTATAGAAACGATAGTGGTGTGGTTTGGTGGCTGTATGACAAGCAATTTCGTCAGAAGATGGCCTTGCATAAGCAGCTACCCTGGGATGCAAAAGATATTGATCTTTGGATAGAGCTCCTATATATATATAGATGTAGAGGTATCTGTACCGTGTTAGCCGACCTTAATAATCAAAAACTAATAGACGATACCGTTCTGTGGCTAACGAAATGCTTTTATTTGTGCGAGCTTTCGAGATACACTGATCTCTTCTTCGGCAGTGTTACAATGTGATATTGTAACATCATTGCAACACTGCAGGAAGAAGAGATCTGTGTATCTCGAGCTCGCACAAATAAAAGCATTTCCTAGCCACAGAATGGTATAGTCTATTCGTTTTTGATTATATACAGTATACTTTACTCACCTTTACTCACAGGCACTCACCTGTCTTAAGAAGTAAAGAGAAAAAGTTTAATGCAAAAAAACACTTTTTAGTTCCATCAAGAGCCTTTTTAAAGTCTTGAAGAAAATTCTTAACGACACATTAAATTTTCGCATTAAATTTTGTTTATTCTATTTTTGTATGACCTACTTTGAAATACTGCACCTAGACAAGACGTTTCTGTCAGTGGAGTGCCTCAATTTACTCACTAATTCTTAGAATCCTTTATTTATACTGGATCATTCTCCAATCCTATGGACGTCTCAGAGTCCAGGAGAGCCTGTTCTAAGTGAAGTGGGTGTTATAAACATCCCTCGAATCATCAAAACACTCCCCTGTTCACAACTATCTATTGGTGGCCCTCAGTGGGCCTTGTGTGTATGCTGCCACATTGCAGGGTTTTTTGTGTCTAAAGTGGCACAAAAAACTACATATATCTTTGGAACCGGGGGGATCTCGGACATGGCTGAACACCAATGTGCTCTGGCAGACCCCCAATTCAGCTAACATTTTTTTTAAGTCATTCCGAGGATTATTTCTTTAAGAAACACTGCTCTATATAAAAAAATATGTATATTTTTTAAAGTACTCCTTTCCAAAACATTGTTATGCCGATGACAGGGATTTTTTTTTTTATCTCGTACTGTTGCACTCCAGAGATCTGCTTTTCAATTCTTTGATGGAGTGTAAAAAAAGGTCACGGAATAAATGATGGAGAGGGAATGTTTGACACGGATATTAAGTAAGTATCTTACAGAGTAAAAATATGTTCAACGTCATGCTATGAAGATAGGGATCGAAAGAAAAAGTAGCGTGGGCAAATACAATAAAAAAAATAAGAAAATTCCTTGTGATAGGCACAAAGACCACATATTATATACTGCAGGGTTATTAAATCATTATGTCAAATGGAATCAGTAATCCTTACCCACTGACAGTTTCTGTATGACAGGAATAAATATTCAAGCCGATAACAAAAACTAATTCTCTGGGGGGCTCACCCAGAATGAGCCTCCCCACTGTTTTCTTGTGTAGGTCAGGCTGCAAATCAACCCCTATTGACAATTTCATGGTTTAACTGTGATCCCTTAATGTAAGAATAGCTTGTTTAGGCAGGAGATTTGTTGTTTTCATTGTCCTACACATTAGGTGTAGTTTCTATCTCTATTAAGTGGAGATTTTAATGGTACATTAGAAATGAAATATTTTAGCACTCGAAGCAGAAGCATAGGCTATTGTGCTGTAATTGGATTGAGTTATATTTACAAAAGCGCAATGCTCTAAAGGTCTACAAACTAAGGCTTAAATAAGGCATAAAATAGGATAATCAGAGTCGCAATTCAGGTACGCATGAATGGAGAGATACACAGTACTTCATGCACAAATACAATCTCAAAAAGGCCAAAACAAGGGGACGGTGGGGTCTACTGGATGAGAGAAGCCCTCGCTGATGAGAAAATTTGAGTGTGGGGATTACAAATACATGTGTGTAAATGTACCAGTACCATGTGAAGATAAGTTTTTAATATGATCATTTTAATATAATTATTTTTTATTATTCATTGTTTGAGGGATTTCACATCTGAATTACAAATGTTCTTATGTGTATACATTCACAATTCAAAATATTACTATGCTTATACAAACAACCACTGATAGGTAACAATGGCCATGTTTTTCTTCAGATTTAATATTATTCAGAAAGCATCTGGTTAAAATACAAGCCAAGTACAATGCATTCATCAATGATTCAATTAGTCAATCAGCAACTTAAGGTTGTGTATTTAAACATGGGTCCAATGTTTACAACAAAAAACAGACAGAGATGCCCAAAGCTACTTCCAATGTGACAAAAATACACAGTGCAATACCTATATATTCTCTTGAAAAATGGTCATTTAGTTTAACCCTTTGGCCAAAGCATCTTAACCCTGCTGCCACTTTCAAGGCATGAACGTAGCAGGTCCTAACAATTCCTGAGTTAAAATTCTTATTTACCTGTATAATTACAGGAAGAATGATCACATTGGATCTGTCGTAACCTGGCAAAATGAAACTGACCTGCCAACTTGGAAAGTGGGGAGAGGCAAGCTTAAACCTTGGGGGAGGGGCCACTACCCTCCCAAAAGCAGCTGAGATCAGCTGCACACAGTTAATAAACACACAAATACCCAACAAGCTCTGAGAAACCCCTAACATTACCACATAATATATATATATGTATATAAGTGTCAAAAGGAGTGCTAGTGGGTGTGGCTATATGTATACAACAGAAAACAGACAGAGATGCCCAAACCTACTTCCAATGTGACAAAAATATACAGTACAATACCTATATATTCTCTTGAAAATAGGGTCATTTTGTTTAACCCTTTGGCCAAAGCATCTTAAGCCTTAGATTGTTCCAGTTTTGGGGGGCACTGTAAGATAAGGAGGAGCGGCCGGATACGTTGCTGAACTTAGGGACCACGAATAGTCTTTTGGAGTCAGATCTCAGATGATAAGTGCTGCATGTGCTAGGGATGAGGAGCTTGTTCAGATAGATGGGTAGCTTGCACAGAAAGTATTTTAAGGCAAGACGGAACAGATTAACTTTGCGCCTAGACTTAAGTGATGACCAATCTACTTCTTTGAGCATTTCGCAGTGATGTGTGTTGTAGTTGCATTGGAGGACAAAGCAGCATATTGAATTGTAGAGGGTATCAAGTTTGCGAAGGTGAGTTTGGTGTGCTGTGCCATATACTGTGTCCCCCTAGTCTATAAATGGCATTAGCATCTGCTGTGCGATGCACTTTCTGACCTGCAGACTCAGGGAGGATTGTATTACATACCTGGTGTGTATTTATTATTTGGTTCCTGTGAGGGTCTTATCCTGTTATGCTGGGATCCCTCTTAGGTAGAGGCGCTGCACCCAGGCGACTAAAATACACCCCGGCTCCCAGAGGCGGAGGCTCAGGCCTTCTGGTAGCCAAACAGGTAACGGCAGTACAGGTGGTTCCTTTAGTATGGGGAACTCCTGCAACTTGCATCGAGTGCAGCCTGGAGACGCTGGACCACCACAGAAGTGTAGCTGCTCCGGGAAAGTCATTCCAGTGGCGCCAGCAACAAGGCGACGAGGATTCTATCTGTATTGCTCTGAGGCTATGAGTATACTGTAGCTCTCTTGTGACTTTGTGCAGTGTCTGTTGGCTCTGGTCGAAATAAACACTCTTTTATTTGATCTCTGTGTGCCGTCTGGTGCTTGATCCTGTGAAAGAGTCCTGGTTTCCCGTGACAATGGGTAAGTCAATATATTTTCAGTGCCACGTGATGTTTTGGGGTAACAACCCCTCTCAACAGGGACTGCTGAATGATATAAGTTATTTTTAGATTGACTGCAGTGTCTTATTTTTCTTTTTTTGGTATTTGATTTGAGTAGGATTGAAGTCTTTACTTGCTAAGGACACTGGCATTTAACAAAGTCAGTATTGTGTTAATGTTGATTATCCTTTTCTCGGTGTTCCTGTATGCACTCGTTTTGGTAGTATTAACATACAGTATTTAACAACCCAAAGAAGTGTAGTAAATGTACATTGGTTGCTGATGAAGTCAGTCCATGTATAGTGTACTGATAAGAATGATTATCTATATTTGTTGGAGATACACTAGAGTAGGGGTGCGCAAAATGGGGAGCGCAAGATTTTTTTTGGGGGGGGAAGCGGCAGTTACAGAGGCACCGCGCTCTTCCCCAAAGCATTTAAATTAAATGCTGGAGAGCACGCGAGGCCTCTGTAACTTACTTACCTTGACTTCGGGCGACATGATGTCACATGACCCCGCTGTGTCATTTGACGCAAGTTCCTGGGTAAGGGAGGGCACGAGCAGTGGGGCTGAGCAGACAGTGGGACGCCGAAAGTTTGTGCACCCCTGCATTAGAGGCAACAACCATTTCATGTTTACAATCACTTATATTGTAAAAACGAGTGAAAGAAATACAGTATAATAAAATTGGAGATGTGCCTTAGACAAATGAATTGTTCCTCAGTGCACTGTTCCAATCTACGCTCCGCTGCACACGCTGCTTAATGATCTTCAAAATGTTTTTGGCTAGAAACTGAAAAATGTAAACTCTTCTTAAAAACATATAGAACTTTTATTTCATTTCAAATCTCGCCAGGAGCCATAAAGTATGTGTTCTACAACATATACCACGTGTGTATTACCTCTATAAGATGAAAAGAACGTTATTTTAAAAGTAGCTATATGAATAAGCAGATTCCTGCAGAATGTTACTTCCTAAACTGAAAGAAACAAAGCTATAAAAGCTGTGCAGAACCTCCTAATCCATTTTATGCAGCAAGATATTATTGAAAGTATAAACAGGTCGATTCTTTTAATGAGCTACAGGGAAAAAAACTTCTGGGTTACATACAGTATAAACCAGCACATACTAATAGATTTTTCAATTAGCTGTGGGGGAAAAGGTTCTCAGCATTAGATGGCCAACTGATTACTTTTTGCAGAAAATGTACAGTATATAGCATTTTAAGTAGCAAAACTGTGGTTTTCCACAGATCTTCATATTGATCCACAGTAAAAAAAAGAGTGATCTGCGCTCATAAAATTGTGATAATGTGCTTGAGTATAAATTTCCTAGTGCAAATATTGACAATAAAGATCCTTAAAAAGTGATTATTACAAATATAACCTGTTTAGAATAGAGGTAGGGGCTGCTGTGTTCGTGGGATGGCTCCACATACCGAGACTAATACAAAAAACAAAAAGAGAAACAGCGCAAAAAACCTCATGGTGTAGTAAATAAAAATGTGTTTATAGCTTAAAACAGCTGAGTATTGCACGTACATCAAAAAAGATATAAATCAGCATGACATGTTAGGGACATGTTACCACTATGCAGACTGCGACCTTGGGCCACGTTAAAATGTTTAAACTTATCTATTTTATATGAATGTATTGATGTTTATAAGTTATAGCAGTGTAGTGCAGAATTACTTTACCTCCGAGTGAGGGGCTGTCTTACATATCAACAGCCAATCACAAGAGCGACATAGGTATAAAGAGCGCCCAGAAGGTTACCTCCGATATTCCCTGACGAAGTATATTCATATATGAAACGCGTAGGAAGGAAGAGGGCGCGTTCCAACCTATTACCTATTGAGGTTCAGTTGTAATACCAACATTGACTTTGTTCGGGACATTCTTTGCCTAAATTGCAAAAGACACGACGCGAGAACTCAGACGGCGCCATCTGATGACGTCATCAGCACACGTGCGGTGAGCCGGAACCGGCAAGTGAATCCTCCTCTCTGCAACAGCGGCGGCTATACCCTCACTACACGGTGAGGGCTCCAACCTATTCGAGTGGAGGGTGCATCCATACAGCCACCAGAGAAGGAGGAGAGAGACCTGATCCGGCAGCTGGGCTGTCACAACGTGTTCCAAGGTCGCAGTCTGCATAGTGGTAACATGTCCCTAACATGTCATGCTGATTTATATCTTTTTTGATGTACGTGCAATACTCACTTGATCCACAGTAAACCTCTCAATATGTGGTGAAAATCTGCAGGTGTCGGAAGAGCATTACTGTATATAACAAAAAGCTGAAAATTCTAAAAAAAATAAAAAATAATAATAATATATACCATGGACGTGGAAATAGCTGGTTTCTTGCAGTTGTACTTGCTGTAGACAATAAGATTTGCTAAAAGGCTACTGTACATCTACTGCAATACCCCCAGCTTAGAGCCCTTATGATTCCTTAGAAGCGTCTCTAGCCCTGCATGCAATCACATAGAATATTAGCTCTGAACTCATCACCACAATGCAGTATTGGGGTGTAGCATTTATTTGTAAGTGTTTGAATAGCGTAGCAAATTGATACTCTGGAAAATGTTTTCCTTACCATTTTTACACATAGAGTAAAAAAATCAATCTCTCTCTCATATTAATTACAAATAAAGTATTTACATTAACGTTTTAATTATTTCACTGTTCAAAGTGTGTCCATAGATGTTTGAAAAATGAAATGAATGGTGTATTCAATCAATGCCGTAACATCATTATGTCTCGGTATATGAACGTTTTATGAGCACTGGAGGCCAATCACACACAAAATGTGCAAGAATTATTCAAGAGAATGTATCACATTACATGCTTTTAGTTTCTACCTCAACCTGCTTTGATAAAGTGGCAGCCATGGCGTGAAACGCATCACAGGTTTTTTTTTTACCTTGATGTGTTCGCTTTGTGCCCATTAAATACCATTTTATACAATTTGCTTCCAGCCCTTACAATTTTCACTGCAGTGCTCCGTCATCTTTTTTTCTTCCTAGTTTCTACCTCAACCCGCTCAATGGATAAGGATATTTTATGAGTCATTAAATAACCGTATAGAGAATTTCCTTAATTGACATTGCACTGAAAGAGAGCTTCCAATAGCTCAATAGAAGTACTGAGCCATGAAAGAGATAAACTATTGGGACCACAGTACAATACTGGATATGGATGAATGTGAGGAAATGATCATGCTAGGAAGAACAATTACTTCATAAGGAGGACGGGTTAATTCTTCGACCCTTAATTATTGCAGAATATGTTACATATTCTTTGGTTCCTATTGTAAGTCATCATCTTCTAATGAGTGGTTGTTCACTATTATATACTATTATAGGACAGAACGAAACATTGAGGACCTAATAAATCCTTACATTGATCAAAGAAAATACAGCCACATTCATAGGATTCCACGTTATTGAAGCTTCAGGGCCATGAGTTGACAGCGCCTATTAACATTATCTTTTTTAACATCATGTTACTGGTAGAATCACGAGGGATGTACAGTATTAACAGCTTTCAAAAATATCTTGCTGCATAAAATGGCTTATATGGTTCTGCACAGCTTTTACAGCTTTGTTTCTTTCAGATTAGGAAGTAACATTCTGCAGGAATCTGCTTATTCATGTAGCTACTTTTAAAATTACGTTCTTATAGAGGTAATACACACAAGGTATACTGTATGTAGTTGTAACGACCTGGGAGTCACGCCGCCCTCGGCGTGCTCCCCACTTACCCGCGGTTCCACCGGGCTCTCCCGCGCCTCGCAGCGATCCTTCTTCCAGGACGCCGATCGCCATCTTGCCTAGACGCGCGCGCGCACGCCAGCGCTCTCCTTCTAGTGTCGGGCATGGGTGTGTGCCCGGTCACGCGCCCGCAAGTACGGCCACACGGGGGCGTGCCCACATGGAGGAGCGCCAGCCTCTTAAAGGCATATCTTCCCTTCATAATGCTTCAATCAAATGTACCCGTTCGTCTAGTCCCTGCTCCAGGAGTTCCTCTGGACCTATCCCTGCCTCAGTCTGGCCCATTCACACACCCCCACCTTGCTACTCGGCCATTGGACCCTCTTGCCTATATATACCCTGCAGCTTCATTAACTCGTCGGCTGAGCATAGAACCAGTTGTTCTCATCACTCTCTGCCTCCCTAGTCCTGTCTTGTCCTGTCTGGTTTTGCAGTCTTCCTCGTGTACCGAACCGGCTTCCTCTACGACGACCCGCACCTCTGGCATCCCGAACTTGGCATACGGCTATACGACTCTCCGCACCTCTGGCACCCCGAACCCGGCAAACGGTAAACGATTACGTTCCTCTCTCTAACCCCGGACTTGGCGAACAGTACCCTTGACCATTCGAACCTCTCCTGCCCCGACTCGGACTCCCAGACCACTCTACACTCAAGACGCGCCCTTGTGTCTGTGGGTGGCGTTTTATCCTATCCCACCTCAGCACCGGGGTCCCGCCTCGTTTGTGGTGAGCTCGTCCTGACATTATGCTCAGCCCTACAAACATGGACCCCGCTGAGGTGGAGCGTACTTTAAATACCCACACGAATCTCTTCACCAGGCTAGAGACTTATCTGGAACAAAATGATAGGCGGATGGAGATGTTTCAGCAGAGCCTTCATACCCTTACCATCCAAGCCTGAGCTTCCAGTCGGGTACCTTCACCCACGGCTTCCATAGCCGCCGCAACAGCCTTCCCAGCACCTCCGTTTGCTTTGGAACCCCATATTCCTGCTCCCAAAAACTATGCTGGGGATCCCCAAGGATGTAGGGGCTTCCTTAATCAATGCCTCATCCAATTCCGACTCTCGCCCTCTCGTTTTGTCTCTTCCGTCTCTAGGGTCGGCTATATCGTGGCTCTTCTCACCGACGAGGCGCTGGCATGGGCTTCTCCCATCTGGGAACAACAAGGACCCATCACACAGGACATCGATCTCTTCGTCCATGAGTTCCGAAGAGTCTTCGACACCCCTGCACAGCAATTAACGGCAGCATCCTCTCTTCATCACATAACCCAGGCAGATCGTTCCGTCGCCCGGTACGCTGTGGAGTTCCGCACACTTGCTGCTGAGACAGAATGGAACAATGAAGCACTATCTTCAGCGTTTTGGCAAGGCCTGTCCGAATCCCTAAAGGATGAGCTCACGGCGCGGGAACGTCCCACTGACCTAGAGGATTTGATCGATCTGTGCTTTCGGGTGGATCAGCGTCTGCAGGAGCGGAGTACTGAACGTTCTCGTTACCGTCAATGGGTTTCAAGGCCTCTTGCTCCATCGTTCGTGTCTCCAACACCCCCATCCGGGGACGTCCCGGAACCAATGCAGTTGGGAGGTAACAAGCTGTCTTCTGCCGAGAAACAACGTCGGCGCAATGCCGGTCTCTGCATTGTGGAAATTCCGGTCACGTAGTACTCCAGTGTCCCCACAAGCCGGGAAACGCCAACTCCCAATGAGATCCCGGAGAGTCTCGTTGGGAATACTGTCCCTCTCCCCCTTCATCAAAGACGTCCTTCCCACCAGGATACTGTTGCCAGTTACACTGTCTGGAGAGGGGTTTCATACTCAAGCACGGGCGTTCATAGACTCCGGTTCAGCAGGCAATTTCATCGATCAAACCTTTGCTAGACGGAACAATATTCAACTTATCAGTAAGAGGACGCCAGTGGGTCTGGAGGCCATTGACGGTCGACCCCTACAGCCGGCATTCATCACGCTACAGACGGTGCCTCTCCTACTACAGGTCGTTGACGTTCATGCGGAGATCATTACCCTCGATATTATCCACACTCCCTCTGTTGAGCTGATTTTGGGTCTTCCTTGGCTCCAAGTCCATAATCCTCGCATCGACTGGACGGATCGGGAACCCATCCAGTGGGGTGCTCCATGTGCTAAGACATGTACCAGGATTTTCCAGAAGATTGGTGGGTTGTCTACCCTGCCAGAAAAGGTTGACTCCCTACCTTCTGTGTATTTGGAATTCCGCGATGTGTTCGACAAAGCACGTTCCGAGGTTCTACCTCCGCACCGTCCTTTCGACTGCCCGATTGACCTACTACCCGGGGCACCTCTTCCCAGAGGACAATCCTATCCTCTCTCTCTCCCAGAGACTAAAGCCATGAACACTTACATTGCAGAGAATTTAGATAGGGGTTTCATCCGAAAGTCTTCCTCCCCAGTCGGAGCAGGCTTCTTTTTCGTAAAAAAGAAGGACGGTTCTCTTCGTCCATGCATCGATTACCGGGGTTTGAATAACATCACGCGCAAGAACCGCTACCCGCTGCCCTTGATACCGGAACTCTTCGACCGTCTTCAGGGAGCAACTATCTTTTCTAAACTGGATTTAAGAGGTGCCTACAATTTATTAAGGATACGTGAGGGGGACGAGTGGAAGACTGCTTTTAATACCCATGACGGCCACTATGAATACCTGGTCATGCCGTTCGGTCTGTGCAACGCACCCGCAGTCTTTCAGGATTTCGTCAATGAGATTTTTCGGGACATTCGTAACCAATTCCTTATCGTCTACCTAGATGACATCCTAATTTTTTCTAAATCCACTCAAGAACACATCAAACACGTTCAACAGGTGCTGTTACGCCTCCGGGAGAACCATCTCTTTGCGAAATTGGAGAAATGCCAGTTCCATCTCATGTCCGTGGCATTTCTGGGATACGTTATCTCTGACTCCGGCTTCAATATGGATCCAGAAAAACTTAAGGCTATTTTGGACTGGCCACGTCCGACCACCCTCAAAGCCGTGCAACGCTTTCTAGGTTTTGCAAACTATTACCGGTGCTTTATTCGCAATTTTTCTTCTACGGTATCTCCCATAACTGCTCTCACCAAGAAGGGTGCAGATCCTTCATCATGGTCTGAAACCGCCATACGGGCATTCAATCTTCTAAAAAAGGCTTTTGTGTCTGCCCCTATCCTCACCCACCCAGATCCTAAACTTCCATTTACCCTGGAGGTAGATGCCTCTGACATCGGGGCTGGGGCTGTCCTGTCCCAAAGGACTTTTCCCTTAGCCAAACTACACCCATGTTCCTTCTTTTCGAAGAAATTCTCGTCCGCAGAACGGAATTACGATGTCGGGAACCGAGAGCTTTTGGCTATCAAATTGGCATTAGAAGAGTGGAGACACTTCTTAGAAGGTACGGAGACACCCATAACCATACTCACAGACCATAAGAACCTTCTCTACTTAGAAGGGGCACGTCGTTTGAGCTCTCGACAAGCCCGCTGGGCACTATTCTTTTCACGGTTCAATTTCCTCATCTCCTTCATTCCTGGCTCCAAAAATCTGAAGGCGGACGCCCTGTCTCGACAGTTCCTTGCAGAGCAGCTAGAGACGATAATTCCCTCTAGATGTATTCTGTCCGCCAACTCATTTGATATCATGGACAAGATTCAATCCGAGCAATCACAGGCTCTGATGGGGTTCAAGGTCCCGGAGGGAAGACTCTACACGGCACCCCAACACCGCAAGAGGGTTCTCGAGTGGTGCCATTCCTCTAAATCGGCAGGACATCCAGGGATACGGAAAACCAACGGCCTTGTTCAACGTACCTTCTGGTGGCCAGAGAGGGCTAAGGATGTGGAGGAGTTTGTTAAAGCGTGTGGCACATGCGCTCGCAACAAAGTACCCCGGGTCAGACCAGCAGGCCTTCTCCTTCCTTTACCCATTCCAGAGAGGCCCTGGAACCATATTTCTATGGACTTCATCGTAGAGCTCCCAAACTCCAAAGGGATGAATACGATTTTTGTGGTAATTGATCGTTTTTCCAAACAGACGCACCTTGTTCCCTTGAGGGGTCTTCCGAATTCCTCCAGGCTTGCGGATGTTTTCATCCAGGAGATTTTTCGTCTTCACGGAGTGCCTTCAACCATCGTCTCTGATCGAGGGTCCCAATTTGTGTCAAGATTTTGGCGAGCTTTTTCCCGAAAATTGGGTATTTCACTACAATTCTCCTCGGGATACCACCCACAGACCAATGGGCAGACGGAGAGGGCCAACCAAAACCTGGAACAATACCTTCGATGTTTTATAACCGATACACAGGATGACTGGGTGGATCTGCTTCCTTGGGCCGAGTTTGCTCTTAACTCCCTCCGCAATGACTCCACTCAGGAATCTCCCTTCTTCATAAATTGTGGCTTTCATCCTTCCCGTTTACCCTTCTCCCCTCTATCCTCAGGAGTACCAGCGGTTGACAAGCGCATCTCCCGGCTGAAAGACTTATGGACGAGGATTCAGGAGAACTTAAAGGTGGCCACAGGGAGACAGAAACTCCAGGCAGACCGCCTTCGACGCCACCTTGCTACTCGCCATTGGACCCTCTTGCCTATATATACCCTGCAGCTTCTCGTCGGCTGAGCATATAACCAGTTGTTCTCATCACTCTCTGCCTCCCTAGTCCTGTCTTGTCCTGGTTTTGCAGTCTTCCTCGTGTACCGAACCGGCTTCCTCTACGACAACCCGCACCTCTGGCATCCCGAACTTGGCATACGGCTATACGACTCTCCGCACCTCTGGCACCCCGAACCCGGCAAACGGTAAACGATTACGTTCCTCTCTCTAACCCCGGACTTGGCGAACAGTACCCTCGACCATCCGAACCTCTCCTGCCCCGACTCGGACTCCCAGACCACTCTACACTCAAGACGCGCCCTCATGGCTGTGGGTGGCATTTTATCCTATCCCACCTCAGCACCCCGGTCCCGCCTCGTTTGTGGTGAGCTCGTCCTGACAGTAGTAGAACACTGACTTTATGGCTCCTGATGAGATTGAAATGAAATAAAAGTTCTATATGTTTGTAGCCGGGCTCCCCTCTCTCTCTCTCACTTGTGGGTGTGTATCGGAGGTTCTGCCACTTCAGGGCGCCGCCATATTGATTATTGGCACAGGCGCAGCAGGAGGTGGAGTTGGCTAGGGAGCAGAGGTCGCGCATGCGTGGGCATAGCTGCAAAGCCCGCAAAGGAGGAATGGTTCATATAGGGTGGAGCGCAGGGGACTACGAGTCCCAGCAGTCACCGTGAGACCATGTGACACCAGGGAACCAATGGGGTGGCTGGAATATCGGGAGGAAGGGAGATAGTGCTGCATGGAGCGCACGTTCAGAGCTAGCGGGAGGAGGAAGGAGACGGAGCTCCAGGTGTAGGGAGGCACCCAGCCCCTACCTAGGCCTTATACCCCGGCCCAGTTAGGCCCTGAGTCCCTGTAGAGTGGAGCGGAGATAGGGATTGGCCCTAGACAGGTTCCGGTTCCCTTATTGTGCCAGTTCAGGGACCAAGTAAAGAGACAGTACCTATCTAGCAGGAGGTCTGGGCTCAGACCCTGCTACTGTTGCTGCAGTTCATCTGGGTGGGATCGCCCCGGACGGCTATTGCTGGAGCCATATCGCATCTGACCCTTTGTGAAGACCCTTGGCAGGCCCAGGTACTGGAGTGCCCGGCAGGTAACCATCACCAAGTGCACCAACGATATCATATTCCATTCACAAGGGACTAGTGGCTGGACAGTCACACACATTTATCTCACTTGAGGGTGGGGAACATATTGTGTGGGGTTATTGGACACGGGGTGGGATCACCCGGTTTTGGGGGGGAAGTGTCCTGCGAGACGCGGTAGTAGTGTCTTCTCTAGAGAGGGGCACCTGTTGATATATATACTGCCTATGCAAACAAGTAAAGTCATTCGGTTGTTTTATATGCTGTGTGTGTGTGGAGTGATATATAATTGTCCTTCGAGGAACCACTCCCCCTCTGGTGGGAGCCATCGCAGGTGGAGGCGCTGCACCAAGTACGAGGTATAATCTATTATTACGTGTGCCCCAGGCTCTCCGTGGCGGAGGCTTAGGCCCTGTGAGCCTACAGGTTATACAGCATATGGTAGCGGACTGTGTTCACTAGGAAACAGGGCTACATGTTTTTAAGAAGAGTTTACATTTAGTTTAGTTTTTATTGGCACTGGAGAACAGTAACTACTTTGTAGATTGGGACATTGTTAATTGAAATAACACAACCATTTTGTATTACACAATACCTTATGTCAATGGTATCAAAAACTTGTGAACAAAAACAACCATTAAAAACTTTTCCATAATATCAGAACCTGCTACAGGTCTCAAATAACAGCAGGGATGTTGATGACATTATGCCTATGTCCCCTATTCCAGGGGTGCGCAAACTGGAGGGCACGGGATTTTTTGGGACGAGCGCAGCATTTACAGAGGTCCCGCGCTCTTCCCCACAACATTTAAATTACATTCCGGGGGACACGTGCGGCCTCTGTAACTCCCTCTTACCTGCTCTTAGGCGATGCGCCACCATGACAAAGCAGCATCAAATGACACCGCGAGGTCAAATGGCAACACAACATCATAGGACGCTGCCGATGCCAGGGAGCTGGTAGGGAGTGGGGCGAGAGCAGATAGGGGGGCACACACAGAAACGTTTGCGCACCCCGGCCCTACTCCATAAAGACATATTAGGGAAACTGAAGCAATGTCAATGTACTGTGAGTTACATTGCTTTTCTCCATATTAGGTAGGGGTATATGGGCCTCATGCAGTAAGCGGCGCAAAGTCACTTGTCGCCCTTTTTTCGCCAAAAAAATGCATACCACGATTCAGTAATGCCCCGAAAACTTGGCGAAACACAAAAAAAGGGCAAGTTTTTTGGCGTTTTTTTTTCGCCAGAGGTGCGTCGAAAAGACACTTTGCGCCGCAACTAGCCATGTTTCAAACCCCTTAATTCTAGTAAGCCAAGTAGCTTTGGGCCGCTACTCGCCGCGGTTCTCATGTTCAAATACACCCTTTCCCAGAAATCACGTATATAGAGAAAAGGTCACTGGCTTGTATAATAATTTTAGTATGACTCTTACAGTTATGTTATAACTCATGTCTCATATCATATTTTGTTTTTATCTATACGCTTATATGATGACGCACAAGCCATGTCATAAAAGGGGGCGTGAGCTTAGTATTTTGGTATAACTCCAGCCACGGCCCTTTTATTCTCAACATCTCCGATTATTTCGGTGACTTTTTCCGAATGCCACGCACTTCACCGCACTTCACCCCGTTCATGCGGGCGTTCATACGCGTTCATACCGCATACAGTATTTCATATTACGGGGGTCACGCGGTAAGCGGCGGAAAGGCACTTAGAAAAAATCAGGCCTTTTTCCTGCCTGGGATTGATGCCAGAGGTCTCCGGAGCTGATACCCATTAATACCAGCACCGGAGCCCCCGGCATGCATCTGAGGCAGGAAAATGCATTTAAAACCCACTTCATTACCTTAGCGGCTAACCGCTAAGGCAATGAAGGGTTAACCAGCCGTGCCAGGTTTATTGTGGTTAGCGGGGGTGGGTGAAGGGGTTATTTGGCCCTTGTGGTTGTTTAGGGCTTGCAGGGGGGGGGGGTGGGGGGGGGAGTGGGGAGTTTAGCGGTAACACCGCTATGTCATGAAGGGGTTAAGCCCTTCCGCTACCCACCCGCAAGCCCTAAACACACCATTGGGGCTAATACCCCCTTCACCCACCCCCGCTAACCACAATAAAAAAAAATACCACACAACAGCCCCCACTAATAAATAAATATAATAATAAATAATATATATATATATATAATATATATATATATATCTATAATATATAACATTTATTACAGCACAACCCCTCTACCCCATAACATACACATATATGGTCACAGTTTTGAGCACGACCAGGGTTAAGTGCATACCCAGAAAACACACCCACAGACAGCTGTTTTCGACCTTAATGGGTCTCATCCGTGTGGGGTGTGTAACCTGGGTATACCAACAACTGGGTGATCGTTGTAACATCGCCGGAAGAAGAGATCATGTATCTCGAAAGCTCGCAGAAATAAAAGCATTTCATTAGCCACAGAACGGTATCATCTATTTTTTTTTTTTATGAAGCTCGGCTAACACGGTACTGATACCTCTACATGAATATATATATATATATATACATTTAATTATTTATATATATATGTATAGTGTGGGGCTGTTGTGTGTATTTGTTTATTGTGGTTAGTGGGGGTGGGTGAATGGGGTATAGCCCCAACGGTGGTTGTTTAGGCTTGCGGTGGGTAGCGGAAGGGCTTAATCCCTTCATGACCGTAGCGGTATTAACCCTAAGGTCTATGAAGGGGTTAGTGCACCCGCAACCCCCCCCCCCCCCGAAAGCCCTAAACAACCACCAAGGGCCAAATAACCCCTTCACCCACCCCCACTAACCACAATAAACCTGGCACGGCTGGTTAACCCCTTCATTGCCTTAGCTAAGGTAATGAAGTGGGCTTTAAATGCATTTTTCCTGCCTCGGATGCATGCCGGGGGGCTCCGGTGCTGCTATTAATGGAGTTATGTACGTTTTAGTAGGCGAACCTGTGTGTAAATTAGTACATGTGATAATTTATGTGATTTGTAATTGATCATAATCAGCTACACTATAAATTGATGTCCACCCACTAGGGGTGTTAATCTGCTCCTGAGGAAGCTGTCTGAGCACAGCGAAACGCGTAGAGCCACTTGTCAGTCTGAAGACGCATTAGTCGCTGTTGATCCCCTGCTATTCGTCTTTCTTACTCCCAAAACGGACGTCGTCACCCGTTCTACCGGATGTGACGTCAGACGCCATCCATCGGCGGCGAGGCGGGAGCCATAGGAGGATGAAGCAGCAAGCCTTTCCACACGCGACCAGCACTCTACTGTCTCACGATACCTTTATGTGTACATACGTTATGTACTTATTGTAAGTACGTTTCTTACTTTGCTTTTATGTGATAAATTTTGCATCTTTGAACTATACTATGGTCCGCTTTTATCTTATATGAACACCACATTCAAAATTGGATCTGAGCTCACGTCATCTGCACCATCTCCGATTTAAGTTATCCCTCACCTTGAATCTCCTTCCCTGCTGAGGATCCAGTTCCACACATACTGACAGAGTCAGACCACTGCCATTTTTTATTCCACTTGTTGTAAGTAGGAATTTCTACAGAGCCAAGAGTTCATTACATTCTAAATGTGTTAATATACTGCACTATTATTTTCTTTATTCTTTATTTTTTGGTGTTCCCGAAATCATCGCTCCCTTCCCACCCCGGACCAAGATTGTTTTTGTAGGGAATCTTTACATATTCCTTGGAAGGTTGAGAAGTATTTTTTTGGTTACACCTTATATTCACAGTGTTTATTTGATCACATTATCACACTTGTGGGTGTTTTTAGCGCAGATTCAAATCACTTGGGTTCACTAGTTTATCTGTAATTGATTTGGTGGCTGCTTTACACTCCGTATATATATATTGATTATTTTGCTATAAAAAAATGGATATCACTTCACCGAATATTTTTGCTAAAAGACACTCTAGGAAACTACAGTTTAATTACCAAGATATAGATACATCACATACACCTGTTTCACATGATTTATTAGAAGAAGAATTTCATAAACTAGATAGATTACTTATTACGGACACAAAAAAATGGTTAGATTTAAGTTTTTTAAATAAATACATTAAGTGTAATAGAATCCCAAGAGGCCTTAGATTTTCCAAAAATCCTTCATCAAATTTGGATGATGAGGAATTTGTGAAAAATTGGTATGAGACTATAGATAAATGCTCATTTGATCTAATGCTGTCCTTGATCAATCAACACAAAAAAACCATCAAAATAATAGATGAAGAAGTAACTATTATAGAAGAAAAACTAGCACATCTAGAGAATACAGCGGAATTTAAAATTAAAGACCGTGAGGAAAATAGACAAATTAGAGAATGATTTGTACATCAACAAAACTAATAAATTCTTGAGAGATGAAGGAGATTATCAAAGAGGAGAACAAAGAGATTGGAAGAAAAAGAAAAATAATTACCAAACTGAAAGAAAATATGATAATTATTACAATAAATCTGACTATAAATATGACAAACCTTATTTTTCCAATACCTCCTATCGTAAAGATAATACCAACCCCTTCTCTCACTACAAACCCTATATACCTCGGAAAGATGTAAAAGATCCAAAATATCCTGAACCTCATCAGATAACAGAACATACACAAATACATAGTAATACCACTTTAGAAAAGAAATCTTTTCAAGAAAGAGATCAACGTAGAGATCAGGAATATCAGAGAGAGAGGGATCGTGAGAGAGAGAGAGAACAGAGATTAGAGGGAGAGAAACAGAGAGAGAGGGAGAGGGAGAGGGAAAGACAGAGAGATAAGGATTTAAGGATAAAAGAACAAAAAGAGAGAGCTATTAGAGATAGAGAGATACATAGAGATAGATAATCTCTTAGAGATAAAGATTATCTATCAAATAGAGATCACAAAGATAGAGAATTGAGAGATAAAGAGCAAAAAGAGAGAGAATATCAGAGAGAGAGAGGCAAAGAGAGAGAGAGAGTTAAGAAGAGAGAGAGAGGAAAGAAGAAGAGAGAGAGACAGATATCAGCCTACAAGGCAACAAAAGACAAGTAGATCCCGTTCCCCAATTGGAGCCACTGGATCTGATGATTTTTTAGAGTTGGACAAAACTCTCAGCGTATGGGAAACATCAAACCCCTACACCCCACTCTTGGAGAAAAGGGAAGACAGTACACAACACAAAAAAGAAAACAACAGAGAGGAAAACGAGGGAGAGGAAGAAAAAGGGAGAGAGTGAAGAAAGAAAATTCTGAAGATTTTAAAAGTATTTTTAATTTAAGTTCGTCTATTTTATCAACCCCACAATTAAATCTCATTTCAAAAGGACTATCCTTTGCTCCAACAATAGGGCCGAATAACTTTGAGCTGTTTCTAGATGCAAACAAATATTTAAGAAAACTCACTGTTAAAAGATTTTTTCTTAGTAAAAATGTAGAATTAATTAATCCTAATCCAATAGTCCAAAAAGAACCAGAGAAATTTAAACATACTACGTTAAAGAATAAGTCCACCTTTTATCCGACATACTATAAGGGCAATCATTTGGAAGTCTTTTATGATTTAATTGTTAAAGACTTTGAAAATCTATCTAAAAACTATAAATCTAAAATTAGAAATAATCTGACAAAAGAAGAAAAGAGAGCTTTAGAAGAAATTACAGAAAATACAGATATAATTATAAAACAGGCTGATAAGGGAGGGGGAGTAGTGATTATGAATAGAAAAGACTACTTAACAGAAACCAGTCGCCTTTTGGGAGATCACCATACCTATGAAGTCCTAAAGAAAAATCCAACTAAAGCATTTAGTAATGATTTACAAATACTTCTAGATAAAGGGAGAGATACTGGCATTCTCACTGAGCAAGAATATAAATTCCTATTAAATAAAACACCACAAATACCAATATTTTACATACTACCCAAGATTCAGAAGTGTTTAAAGAACCCCCCTGGTAGACCAATAATCTCCGGTATAAACTCCCTCACCTCGAATTTATCAGCATATATCGATAATTTTTTACAAGGATATGTAAAGACATTAAAATCCTATTTGAAGGATACAACAGAAGTACTTCAAATTTTAGAAACTTTTGTTTGGAAGGAGGACTATATATTGGCAACTATAGAGTCTCTTTGTTATATACCTCTATTGCACATAATTTAGGATGTGAAGCTATCAAGTATTTTTTGGATAAAGATTCGGAATTACATGAATTACAGGCTAAATTTCTGTTGGAGAGTATAACTTTTATACTAGAAAAAAAATTCTTTTTATTTGATAACATCTTTTATATTCAGAAATGTGGCACCGCCATGGGAACAAAGTTCGCCCCCAGTTATGCAAATCTCTTCATGGGATTTTGGGAGGACCATAACATCTGGTCCAACGGCATGCTGGGGGAGGGCGTTGTCCTATGGTGGCGCTACATTGATGATATTATTTTAATTTGGCAAGGTGACCAACAAGGCTTGGACGAGTTTATTTCAAATTGAAATGACAATGTGTTAAATCTAAATTTTACTTCTACAACTAGTAAGACTTCTATTGAATATTTAGATCTAGTCATATACATTGAGGAACGTATTTTAAAAACCAAATCCCATTTTAAAAATGTTGACAGCAACAATTACATTCTGCGCTCTAGCTGCCATCACCATCTATGGATAGATAATGTACCTTATAATCAGTACAGAAGAATGCTCAGGAACTGTACAGACGACAATGTGTTTAATGAACAATGTAAAATACTGGAGTCACGCTTTATACAAAAAAAGTACAAAAAAGATACATTAGACACAGCGTTTAATAAAGCGAAAACACTACAAAGAAAAGACCTATTAGAACCTAAAAGTGTTTTAAAAAATGCCACGAATAATTATGACACAGCATTCTTAACCACATATAATAAAGACGCAAACAATATTAGTAAAATTCTAAGAAAACATTGGCATGTTTTTAAAAACTGACCCAATTTTAAATAACATACTTCCTGAATACCCCAAAATAGTTTTTAAAAAAGCAAAAAAACATAAAGAATATTGTGGCTCCAAGCGCCCTTAAAAAATTAGAGATAAATAATAAAGGATGGTTTAAAAGTATAGAAGGTTTTTATGGTTGCTCATCATGTAAGGCGTGTGAACACAAAGAATCAGATAAAAAAAAGTTTTATATGTAATAACAGTAAGGAAACTTTTAAGATTAAACAATACATGAACTGTTATACAGAATATGTTGTATATGTTCTGCAATGCCCATGTGGGCTACAATACGTGGGAAAGACCACAAGAGCTATTCGAACACGCATTCTAGAACATCTGAGTAACATTAGACGTGGCATTCTCACACACAGTGTATCAAAGCATTTTGCAAAATATCATAATTCAAATCCTAAAGATTTGAAATTTATTGCTATAAAGAATGTTCTGCAGCACTGGAGAGGACGCAACAGAGATATGGATCTGAGCAGACGAGAAATGTATTGGATCCACAAATTGGATACACTCATACCAAACGGATTGAATGCAGACTTTGAAATAGCCCCTTTCCTTGTTTGAATTCTCAGTTTGCTCAGACCCCATAGATCTGAGATGTTTGTTCATTTTATGGTTAAACCCTCACTATTTACATTTGCCTTTTTAAAAGATGTTTTTTTCAAAAGATGTTTTTATAATATTTTTTTATATGCTTTTTACGTATTTATTGCTCATCAATATTTTATTTTTTCTTTCTCTCCCCCCATTTCATCTCTCTCATTCTTTAATGAGTCCTCTATGAGTTTCTCATTATTTTTTATTTTTTATTTTTGTAACTGTATCGTTTCATTTATTCATTATGCAAAATTTTAGATGTTAGTTTAAATAAACTTAAATGTAGTTACTATTTGCGTCGTCTTTTTTGGACCACAGAGTTATGTACCTGTTTAGGCGAACCTGTGTGTAATTATGTACATGTGATAATTTATGTGATTTGTAATTGATCATAATCAGCTACACTATAAATTGATATCCACCCACTAGGGGTGTTAATCTGCTCTTGAGGAAGCTGTCTGAGCACAGCGAAATGCGTAGAGCCACTTGTCAGCACGGGAGAACAGTAGCTACTTTGTAGATTGGGACGTTGTTAATTGAAATAACACAACCATTTTGTCCTACACAATACCGTATGTCAATGGTATCAAAAACTTGTGAACAAAAACAACCATTAAAAACTTTTCCATAATATCAGAACCTGCTACAGGTCTCAAATAACAGCAGGGATGTTGATGACATTATGCCTATGTCCCCTATTCCAGGGGTGCGCAAACTGGAGGGCACGGGATTTTTTGGGACGAGCGCAGCATATACAGAGGTCCTGCGCTCTTCCCCACAACATTTAAATTACATTCCGGGGGATACGTGCGGCCTCTGTAACTCCCTGTTACCTGCTCTTAGGCGATGCGCCACCATGACAAAGCAGCATCAAATGACACCGCGAGGTCAAATGGCAACACAACATCATAGGACGCTGCCGATGCCAGGGAGCTGGTAGGGAGTGGGGCGAGAGCAGATAGGGGGCACACACAGAAAAGTTTGCGCACCCCGGCCCTACTCCATAAAGACATATTAGGGAAACTGAACCAAAGTGAATGTACTGTGAGTTACATTGCTTTTCTCCATATTAGGTAGGGGTATGGTCTAGTTTTTCTTCTAAATATTTACTCTTCATCTATTATTTTGATGTTTTTTTTGTGTTGATTGATCAAGGACAGCATAGATCAAATGAGCATTTATCTATGTCTCATACACTTTTCACAAATTCCTCATCATCCAAATTTTGATGAAGGATTTTTGGAAAATCTAAGCCTCCTTGGGATTTCTATTACACTTAATGTTTTTATTAAAAAACTTAAATCTAACCATTTTTTTGTGGTCCGTAATAAGTATCTATCTAGTTTAGAAATTCTTCTCTAATAAATCATGTGAAACAGGTGTATGTGATGTATCTCTATCTTGGTAATTAAACTGTAGTTTCCTTGAGTGTCTTTTAGCAAACATATTCGGTGAAGTGATATCCATTTTTTTTATATCAAAATAATCAATATATTATATACGGGTGTAAAGCAGCCACCAAACAATACAGATAAACTAGTGAACCCAAGTGATTTGAATTTGCGCTAAAAACACACCAGTGTGATATTGATCAAATAACCCTGTGGAATTAAGGTGTAACCAAAAAAATACTTCTCAACTTCCAAGGAATATGTAAAGATTCCCTACAAAAACAATCTTGGTCCGGTGGGAAGGGAGCGATGATTTTGGGAACACCAAAAATAAAGAATAAAGAAAATAATAGTTGCAGTATATTAACACATTTAAATGTAATGAACTCTTGGCTCGTAGAAATTCCTACTTACAACAAGTGGAATAAAAAAAGGCAGTGGTCTGACTCTGTCAGTATGTGTGGAACTGATCCTCAGCAGGAAGGAGATTCAAGGTGAGGGATTAACCAAATCGGAGATGGTGCAGATGACGTGAGCTCAGATCCAAATTTTGAATGTGTGTTCATTGATAAAGCGGACCCATAGATGATCAAAGATTGCAAAATTTATCACATAAAAGCAAAGTAAGAACGTATTTACAATAAGTACATAACGTATGTACACATAAAAGGTATCGTGAGACAGTAGTGCTGGTCGCGTGTGGAAGGCTCTGCTGCTCGTCCTCCTATGGCTCCCGCCTCGCCGCCAATGGATGGCGTCTGACGTCACATCCGGTAGAACGGGTGACGACGTCCGTTTTGGGAGTAAGAAGCGAATAGCAGGGGACAACAGCGACTGATGCGTCTTCACTCAGGGCACTGCAGCACTGACATTGGCTCTACGCGTTTCGCTGTGCCAGACAGCTTCCTCAGGGCAGATTAAACCCCTAGTGGGTGGACTCAATTTATAGTGTAGCGGATTATGATCAATTACAAATCACATAAATTATCCATGTACATAATTCACACACAGGTTCGCCTAAACAGGTACATAACTCCATTAATAGCAGCACCGGAGCCCCCCGGCATGCATCCGAGCAGGAAAAATGCATTTAAAGCCCACTTCATTACCTTAGCTAAGGAATGAGGGGTAACCGCCGTGCAGGTTTATGGTTAGTGGGGGTGGTGAAGGGGTTATTTTGCCCTGTTTGGGTTGTTAGTGGCGAGGGGGGAGGGGGGCTGGGGGTGGGTTCAGGGTGGGTTGTGGGGTTGCGGTGCACTTAACCACTTCATGACCTTACGGTTAATACCGCTACGGTCATAAGGGGTTAAGCCCTTCGCTACCCACCCGCAAGCCCTAACACCACCTTTGGGGCTAATACACTCAACTCCCCTTCCCCCCCCCCCGTCCCACCCTCCTCTGTCCCCACCCCCCCGCCCCGCATTTTACTATTTACTATTATATTATATTTATATATATATATATATATATATAATATATACATTCATGTAGAGGTATCAGTACCGTGTTAGCGAGCTTTTCATAATAAAAAATAAATAGACGATACGTTCTGTGGCTATGAAATGCTTTTATTTGGCGAGCTTTCGAGATACACTGATCTCTTCTTCGGCGATGTTCAACGAATCACCCAGTTGTTGGTATACCCAGGTTACCACCCCACACGGATGAGACCCATAAGGCGAAACAGCTGTCTGTGGGTGGTTTTTCTGGGTATGCACCTTAACCATGGCTGTGCTCAAAAGCTGTGACCAATGATGTGGTATGGTTAGGGGTGGTAGATATTGCTGTAATACATGCCAGTACACAAGTGGTGGTGGGTGGAAGGGCTTAACCCCTTCATGACTAGCGGTGTTACCCGCTAAACTCCCCCCCCCCCCCCCGCAGCCTAAACAAAACTCAAGGGCCAATACCCCCTTCACCCACCCCCCGCTAACCACAATAAACCTGGCATGGGGGGCTGGTTAAACCCTTCATTGCCTTAGCGTTAGCCGCTAAGTAATGAAGTGGGTTTTAAATGCTTTTTTCCTGCCTCAATGCATGCGGGGGCTCCGGTGCTGGTATTAATGGGTATCAGCTCCGGAGACCTCTGGCTCAATCCCAGGCAGGAAAAAGGCCTGATTTTTTCTAAGTGCCTTTCCGCCGCTTACCACGTGACCCCCGTAATATTGAATACTTGCGCGTATGCGTAAACGCGGTATGAACGTGGCATGAACGGGGTGAAGTGCGTGGCATTCGGAAAAAATCACCAAAATAATTCGGAGATGTTGGAGAAAAAAGGCCGTGGCTGGAGTTATACCAAAATACTAAGCTCACGCCCCCTTTTATGACATGGCTTGTCATCATCATAAGCGTATTAGATAAACCAAAATATGAATATGAGACATTGAGTTAATAACATAACTGTAAGAGTCATACTAAAATTTATTATACAGCCAGTGACCTTTTCTCTATATACTGATTTCTGAAAGGGTGTATTTGAACAGAGAACCGGCGGCGAGTAGCGGCGCAAAGCTACTTGGCTCTACTAGAATTAATTGGGTTTGAAAACATGGCGAGTTTGCGGCCAAAGTGCCTTTTCGACGCACCCTCGGGCGGGAAAAAAAACGCCAACACTTGCCCTTTTTTTTGCTTTTCGCCAAGTTTTCGGGGCTTACGAATCGTGGTTATGCATTTTTGGCGCAAAAAAGGGCGACAGTGACTTTGCGCCGCTTACTTGCATGAGTCCCA